>JALMQS010000128.1:25418150-25851051 GCA_024734495.1 Forficula auricularia
AAAATATTTAGTGGGAATTTTTTTGTATTAAAACAAATAGGTACTTCAAGAAATTAAAAAAAAAATAAAACATAATTCTTGATTAAACATATGAAATATATTAAATTACGGTTAGTTTGCCATAAGAAACGGGTTGTCGTTGCCGTTACTCATCCCATGAGACCTGCTCCTGGGGAGGGGGTTCTGACCCCCGTGGCTATGCCTCTGCGTCTACGACATAAACATAATTATTCTTACCAAATGAACCTCCTAGGGGCGCTGATATCGGAGTGTTAATTTAAATTAATATTTTAAAATAAAAATTAAGATTTATTAAATAGAAAATAATTAATACTAGATTTTGCCCATCAAATTTTGGTTCCAAGGAATTTTTGTATTGAATTTCAGCCTTCTATATATGTATTCGGAAAATACACAAAAAAAACATCAGATATATGTATAGAGAGACGGTGATATTTTATATTGAAAATTAAGAAATTCAAATTATGACAGGATAATTAATTAATTCAAAATTTTTTTTTAAATAGTTTATTATAATATATTTAAATTTAATAGTAGGAGAGCTCTAAGCTTAACTACATAGAAGCGATAGTTCATTCTTTCCACGACAATCTTCAAAATTTGCGTAAAGTTTAGAAAGTCTTGAAAAAGTTGATCCCTTTTCCTACAATTATAATCAAACTATGCTCATAATTTAACCCAAGTTTGTTGTATTACTAGTCATTTCTAAGAAGAATAAACAAATGCCGGTATTTTAATTATTCAAATCAAGGCATAACTAAGTAAATTGTAAAGCGATTTGAAATAGAAAGTTAGTGGAAATACTGTAACGCCTCCGTTTTCTTAATTAGAGAATTGAAATCAGATTCTTTGATCGTTTCACGAGATATTCAACGTTGGATCGGTAACAAAATGAAATTGTATCTTGAAAGAAGAAAAAACATCTCATCTTTCTTTCTTTCTTCTCAATTCCATTAAGATGTGAGATTTTAATTGAGCTTTTGCCGATTTGCATACGTTTCGGTCTGGAAGATAGCCATCTTTCGAATGCTTCTCTCCTTGTTTTAATTGATCCCGATCGGTTATCTCTATTCCAATGCTCGCATTTTATATCTCCATTAATGTAATTGGAAGTTTTAATTGGGACTGCGATAGCTGGAGAGCCAATAAAACTGCATTAAAGAAGAAATTAATTATCCGATTCGAGCAGTTTCCTTCGAGATTTCTCATAAATTGAATGGTTAAAACAATTTATAGATATGATTCAAGATGATAATAACTATCAGCTGTCTTTGTGTTATTAATTATCAAATCATTGTAATTAATAGTACAAAACATTTACACAAATTACCTCCACTAAAATAACATAGGAGGAACAATTGAACAACAATAAATGTACCTAACAGGAGTTTAAGCTAGTAGACTATAGAATCAACTGTTTATAGATAAATATAAAACGTTTTTTAAATACAGGAGTTTTTATTCTTCAAAATGCAGAAAAAAGTAGAAAATAATTTTTCTTCTTAATTTACACTGTCAAATAAAAGTGTGTGTGTTGGTTTTATTAAATTTTAAGTTTAAACTGCCCACACTTTTATTTTTAGTCTTGTATGTATAATATATATATATATATATATATACTATTATCCCCAATTATTTGGTTGAAATATTCTAATCTGGCTCTCTTCCCTTTTTCACCTCTCCAAGATATCCCCAAGTGTGTGCCCCATCATCTGACGCTCTTTCTTCTGGACTCTTCCTGTCAGTTCTCCGATTCTTCCAAGAACTTCTTCATTTGTAATTTTATCCATCCATTTGATATTCATCATTCTTCTTAGCACCACATTTCGAAAGCTCCTCCAATCCTTCTCCGCTTCTCTAATTGTCCATGGTTTCTACACACTGTACATGCCTATGCTCCATACGTATGTCTTCATAGTAGCAACTTCCTGTTTTCTAAGCTGATTGAGGAAGAGCATAGTAGTTTTTGTTTTGAATTTAAACCCATTTTGCTTGGGCAATTCTTGATTTAATTTCGTTTTCAGCTCCTCCCATCCCATGTTATTTTCTACCTAGGTAGCGAAATTCCTTAACTAGTGATGATGACACATAAAAATATCTTTACAGCACTAACCAAAATTTAACGAAAAGAGACGAAGAAAAAATTGTTACATGCTTCTTACACTGATGATGAGAAGATCTTCCGAAACGTCAGTTCAAAAGTATCAAGGAAATGTTTCCAATAAATATTATTTTATTAGAATCATGTTTTTATTTAACTTGTAGACTGTCTTCAATTCAATCCTAAATTTGATCCAGTGTATATCTTTTTTGGCCTAAATTAAATTTGTAAAGAGCAAAAATAACTTCAAATGATTTATGTTTATCTGTCGTGTATCGTCCGATATCCACGATAACTCAAAAACTGAAAGTTCATTCTGATTGAAATGTATGTTAAAACTGATTAGATTTTCGCCTTTATTTGCTCAAGAACTTCCAGCTGAAAATTACAGAAATATGAGAATAATCGAATCACATTATCAGTTCGAATAGTTTTATGCAATAAGCTGGAATTTGACACTCAACCATGTATTAATTGTGCTAAGATTTGGTTTGTTTTAGTTCAAACGGTTTGTTGAAAAAAATCACTAAATTTTTTGGAATAAAGAACTTTGAAAACATTGTCTCTGTGACTTTTCATTTTAAAAGATTTGAAATTCTAGGTTTTCGACCTCTGATTCCCATTTTTCTCTCCATCACACGAAGATCGAGCATAAAATTACTATCCAGATTTGAAACAAATATCAATAATTGTTTAAAAATGACTAGCCAAATCATTTATAGATTAATTAATCAATTTTACTATCCATGTTAGTTTTTAGACTTGATAAAATTATATATATATAAATAATAGACATCAAGAAGTAGGTATAATGAATTCAGTTGAGAGCTTGAGTAAATATCCATTAAATATTCGTTAAGCTAATCATAAATTGGAGAGAGAAGCCGCTTGCATATATAAGCAAAATTACTACGTAGAAGAAATTATATATTTCCATCATCTATTATTATGTACCTACTCTCAGGAAATGCACAAAAAATAAAAAATAAGAAACTAATTTTTATGACAATAAATAATCTTTTCTTTAATTGAACAAAAAACCTAATTACTAACATCTTTAATCATTTTCCATTGAGAAAATTCTGGATTTTGTTATTTTTTTTATTTTTGACGTGAATTTATTTATTATCATAATTTATTTGCTTGTTTATTGCCCTTCAATTTCAATACAATTAACTTATCTCATTCTGTTGGGTTCATAATCATTTATAATTAATTTTTCAATTTTATTTAGCATGAATCATAAATTAGATTATAGGAATGCAATGAGCATGTACATAATTTCAAAAATTACAATATACCAATAAGATCCAATTGAAATCATTTTTAATTAAAAGATTTAATAAATCGAAAGAATTAAGTATCTTTTTATTTTACCATACAGGATATGGTCAAGTATTGTAATCGTGCATGAAAAAAGTGGTTTTTTGGTTCTTTTTTTCGAAATATCTAAAAAACGGCTGAAGCTATTTTGATTAAAAAATTGGGCGAAACCATGGCATTTCGGTCTACAAAAATCCCTAATAAGTGAACATCGAGAACATTATCTTTTTCCAGATATGTGATTATTTATGTCAAATGTCTGCTGGTCTGTCTGGTTTGTTTAGTTCCGCAGCACTGGCCAAATTTTGTGGACGAGGCACCAGTCTAAATCTATCCTGAAATGTCAAAACTGAAATTTGGCCTTGTAGCTTTGGTGTATTGAGATTAAGAGTCGCAAACTCAACCACATTTTGTACACATATAATTAGTGATCTAAAAATCTAAAAACTAACCGCTAAAATGGTAGAGAGGTGGGGACTCAATTAAAATGAAAATCTGGCTCTTGATCAAGCACTCAACACAAATTTTGCCTGTACATTGGGCCCCCAGTAGCCTAAAAAGACAGCTAACCCCCCCCCTACAAGAGTTATAGCTAATTTGTCCAATTTTAAAGTAGTAATTGAAGACGTCATGAAGGTCCACACCTGTTCATAGCCACAGGCTGTCGCTTTACCACAATTGGAGGAGGGCCTCAAAATACTCTCTTGCTACCCTGGATGCAATTCAGAAACGAGCCGTCAGGCTAATTGACGATTCTACCCTCACCGACTCCCTCGACTCGCTGGCTCATCGAAGAGATGTTCTCTGCCCTTTCCCTTTTCTATAGATACTATCACGGCAGGTGCTCTGATGAGATAAAATCAATAATTCCCCCCAAAGCATGCTTTTGCACGTAGCACGCGTTTTGCCGACTCCCAACACTCTCTCGCGGTCAAATTAGAAAAGTGCCGGACCACTTCATTCGCCAATACATATATCCCCATGACTTCAAGGAACTGGAACTCTCTCCCAGCCTCTATCTTTCCCAGCACCTATAATCTTCAAACCTTCAAAACCGGAGTGCATAGACACCTACGTCTACACCCTCTCACTTAATCAACTTTCCCTTCTCTTCGGTAATGCAAGGGTCTTTCGAGATCCATAGGGCTGCATCTTTACTGGTGCACCCCTTCTTGCATTCGATTGCATTAAAAAAAAACAATTAAATTTTAAATATAAGAGAGGGCCAGGGTGATACTGGTAAAGTCAAGTGGATGGCCACATGAGAATGTGCATCAATTTATTTTGAAAAATTAGATTATAAATTTTTTCGAAAATATCAACTAGATGGCTGAAACTGCAATATATATTATATAAGAAAGATTCTAAATTTAAAGTCAAAATTTAAAAGACTTTAATAGAAATTTGATTTACTCAAAAACGGCACTAACTATTCTTTTTTTTAATCTCGGTGTAACTTATCAAGTGTCATGAATTATTATTATTTTTTTTTATTTATTTATCCAGAAAAATACACAACATACAATATGTCGTGTCCTATAGAGTTAACAAGTCAACTGTACATAGATCGGGATTAAAATCTATCTATCTTATATCTATCTTTATATAAAAATTACTAATTATTTAATTTTACAAAGAATTACTATAAATGAAATATGGTGTACATTGATAAACATTAGTTCACATTAGAGATTTACATACATATCACAGGGTGAAATCACAACGATCCGATCCATTTAACCAATTTTTTTCTCAATATTTTCTTGTCACACGACAGATTTTTTAGATCATTTGGGAGTTTATTAAAATATTTAATTGCCACAAAATAGGCATTTTTTGGGCAATTGACTTATTAATCTTTGGTAGGACAATTGATCTATGTCTAGTTCTGCCACTATGTTCATTATACATCATCTTACACACATCATAATAATAAACAACAGAGTTAACAATAAAAGATTCATCAATAGCCAGGACAGATTGTACCTTAATTTTTTTAATAAGTCTAGTCAGTATAGTGATAAGTGGTTTCGTTGCATTATCATATGCACCCCCCACGCAATTATACCATAGTTAATTATATTCTCAAACAAAGCCTGATAAATTACCCTCATAGCCCTTCGATCCAATATTGCACATAACTCGTCAGTAACTAGTAGTATACCACTTTAAATCCGATTGGAATAAAGAAAGGAAGTGTGAATTAGAAGTGTCCTGATGATTTCAAATAAGTGAGAATGTGAAAATTAATTAATAAAGTAAAGAGATTGTAGTTTCACAGTGAATGAAACAAAACTCAAAGAGGTTTATACAGACTCAATATATTTCGGTTATTAGCCCATCTTCAGTGGCTATAGATTAAAAACTGTTTTTACAGCTGCATTTTTACTCGCGCGCCCCTTCTTGCATTCGATTGCATTAAAAGAAATTAATATCATGTTTCATCTAAAACCCACACCACTTTCCCTAAGTAAAAAAAGAATGTGAAAGTCGTGTGGTGACTACATCAATTAATTTACGAAATTTTCCGACTTTCTAGCAATAACTGCTAATTGTAAAAAAAAGTATTACACACTGAGACCCCTATGGACCGGGGGTAGAATAGGTCCATAGTACCCTCTGCTTGTCGTAAAAGGCGACTAAAAGGGGTTGGACGTGAGGCTAACAAGCTCACCCGTAAAAAAACCTCCCAATCATGGAAGCAAGCATTTGCTTCCATTCAACAGGGAGAAGAGTATTAAGACACCTAGATAAAACAAAAATAATAAATTAAGATTCTAAAGAAAAAAAAAGAAGCATTATTCTTCTTTGAGAAGATTCTTCATATAAGAGTCTTATATTATATGTATACAGGCTGCTTCGCAGCCTGTATACATATTCACGTCCGCTCGATCTGAGTGTAGCAAAACCGCCTGGTATTTATTGGGAGTCGCCTCTCCCTAAGTAAGTTCTTTGACTTCTTACTAATAAAAATTTGGAACTCATATATATATTTCATTCATGCATGGGATGCAAACCCCTCCTCTGAAGGAATTTTTCATCAGTTCATAAAAATTTATTCAGGAATTACATGAAAATCCTATTCAGAATTCTAATCAATAGAATTTTTGGCAGATTTTAAATAAAATAGAATTGAAATTGATTCTAAAATAAAGAGAAAAATTTTTTTGATTAACTTCGCATGACAATCATCAACTAATAAACATATCAATTAACAATAAACTGACAATTTGAAAGTTTAAATCGCAACAATGTACATATTTAAATTCAAATATATCATATTTTAACTGAATTTGAATAAAAAATTTCAATTAAATTACACATTGATATTTGCTTGATGTAATTCTTAAAGCCATTTATTAAATTATTTCTTATCAAGGGATGCTTTTCGGATGTCATTTAAAAGGCTTATTTTCCGAGCCTCGTCTCTCTGAGCTCCGTAGCTCAGTGGGTTAAGTGAGCATTTCTATAATAATTAAATACGGATTAATTTTGAATTTAATTATTCAGACTCATTCTGGTTCGATCCCAAGCCATGCATAATATATAAATTATTATTTTTATATAAATAAATTTTAATTAAAATTTATATTGCTGAGAAGGCGAACCTTTCTGAAATATAAATGTGTACACTTAGCGTGCTTATTATATTACCCATGATTTCTATGATTGCCTGCGACGTCGGCAACCCCGATTACTCTTATTTATTTATGCAAGTTGTATTTTCCTATTTCTACTTTAAATTAAACCATGAGAATAATTTTTAAATCAAGTGCTAAAAGACACTTTTCTAATATCTGGTGAAAAAGAGATAACTTAAAAAAATTAATGCCCCCAACTTACATAAACTCCGAAATAAAAGGTCAAAACTAACAAGTAATGACATTTCTTTTTTTTTTTTTGAAAATCTCGTGACGGAACATTGTTAAAAATGCAAAAAAGGTAAAAAAATCTCATTATTTTGTGGCGGTTTTGCTTATACCTCGAAAACTATCAACATTTCGTAAATAACCTTTCTTTTCAAAATGAAAGTTTTGGTATAAAATTTCCTACAAAAATCGAAAAAAATACGAGTTTTTGGGATTTAGAGAAACAGAAAAATATACTCCAATTTTCAACTACTAAACGCGAGAAACCGAACGGTTGGTCGGAGAAAAAAACCTAAATGATAAAATTTGTAGGAAATTTTATCAACTTTCATTTTGAATTGTGAGATTATTTACGAAAAATTGATAGTTTTCGAGTTTCATAAGCAAAAAACCGCCAAAAAATGAGATTTTTTAACTTTTTTGTCATTTTTGACAATGTTCCATCACGAAATTTTGTTAAGAAACCTCAGATTCGGATTCAGCACACCACAAAACATGTAAGATCAAGAAACAAAAACTACTCCGAAACTTTCCCACGAGGAGCCTTTTAGAGACCAATTAACTGGACTAAATAGGTACCAAGAAATTATAAAAGAACATAATTCTTGATAAAACATATGAAATATTTTTATTTAATTACGGTTAGTTTGCAATAAGAAACGGTTTGTCGTTGTCTTTACTCATCCAATGAGTCCTCCCCTTAGGGGGTTCTGATCCCGCCTAAAATAATAATAATAAAAAATAATTTTTTTCCTTAAAAATAAATTTGAAAATTAATTGTCTTTTGGCTCAATTTAAATGAATTATTCAAAGTCTTTATTGCCGAACAGCGAGCACTCATAATAAATTGCTCCAATGGAAAATTGCTACAAGTAGTCTACAATTCGATAATCTTAAAAAATTGCTATAAATGAGAATAATTGATCAATTTTTCGAGTGCTAAAAAACGTGAGAAAAACTATAAATCATTTTTTTTTTCTTGAGCTGATTTATCTCAACAGATGATTTCTTCCCACAGAAATCAATTCAGAATATTTTCAAGAGAGACTCTAAATTAGATCTTCGGCTGTTTTATTTGTTTTTTGAAATCCGACCTGCCTATTTTTCAATTTATTTTTTATTTTTTTTTCTAATCGAACCCCGACTGGTTTTAGTTTGGTTAATGTGAATATCAATTTCAGAGAGCTTTTCCACACACACACACACACACGAGAGCGAGAGAGATAATGATTGGATTGAGAGGTTTCCGATTTCTTCTTACCTGAACTTAATTCGAACCTGATTAAGATGATGATCAGTTTTGGAGCTGAGTGAGCGAGGGTGGAAATCCGATCTCTGCCGTGCTGTAACGAGAGAGATTATCGCCCTCTCTCTTTCCATTTACAATTTTCAACCTGGAGATAATTTCTCTCGTTCAAAATCCCAAACCAGGTGATTAACTCTTCGCTAAACAAACGCTTCTATATTATGAAACGTGTTTTTTTTTCTCTGTTGAAATTCAATCTCTTCCTCTCTCTTGAAGGCAGCTGTTTTCGATTTTGCACTTAAGTCTGGTTTGACAAGCAGCGATATTTTTCTAATTTGTGAGATTTGAACCTCATTTTTCTCAATTCCATTAGAAAGATATTTAGTATGAAGTCGGTTAAAAAAGAACTTATCTCCTTTATATAACCAATTATTTGTACTATATATTTCATACAGAATTCAAATTATACTACCTATATCCAAACGATCGCGAACCCAAAGGTCGAAGATAATTTTCTTCTTCATTCCAGGGCGCAATCATAATGAGGCCGTGTCGAAAGACAATTTTTAAATTAAATTAGGGAACGAAGAAAAGATTTTTATATTAGAGACAAAAAGGATCAGCCGGGACTCGAACCCGGGATCTTCGCATGTGCGCTGCGATGCTTTTATAAGAGGTTTAGCTCTCATCCTCTTAGCCACCGATCCCTGAACCCAAGCTGATACTCAATGTCTGTTATAAAAGCATCGCAGCGCACATGCGAAGATTCCGGGTTCGAATCCCGGCTGATCCTTTTTGTCTATAGTATAAAAATCTTTTCTTCGTTCCCTAATTTAATTTCAAAAATTGTCTTTCGACACGGCCTCATTATGGTTGCGCCCTGAAGTGAAGAAGAAAATTATCTTCGACCTTTGGGTTTGCGATCGGGTGGGAAGCGTTTGGATATAGTTTAATTGTCAAGCCAACTACAAAAGCTGCGAAAAATGAACGAGGAAGAGATTAAAAGATTAAATAAAAATGAAATTCCATAATTCATATAGACATTGAGTATCAGCTTGGGTTCAGGGATCGGTGGCTAAGAGGATAAGAGCTAAACCTCTTATAAAAGCATCGCAGCGCACATGCGAAGATCCCAGGTTCGAATCCCGGCTGATCCTTTTTGTCTATAATATAAAAATCTTTTCTTCGTTCCCTAATTTAATTCAAATTATATTTTTTATTATTATCTTATCCAAAACAAATCGCTGATGGCCCCAGAGGGGTACCAAATACGACTATACTAAAAGACATAGAAATAACTTCCGTCAAAGACAAAATAAGACAACACAGCCACAAGAACCTAAACAAACTAACTCACCACCCAAATGAGTACTCTCAAGACATAATAAATACATTACCACCAACAAGATTAAAAAGACACAGAACAATCAATCTACCACAACGCTTCACGTGGCCATGCCAAACCTTCTTGAAACCAATAAATCCCATCTTAATGATAAGTCAATGGAAATATCATTAAAATCATTGTAAATCATGTCATTTTTCATTAAACTTGTAAAGAAGCTTATTGACAGCCAGGCCAGATTGCTGATAAAAATACCTTTAATTAATTAATTTTTAATTTTTATTAAACCAATTATTTTACATGAATTAATGTATACATTGTATTTGAGCTTCGGACTCGGAGATTACTTCTCCACCATCGACTGTCCTTGATCATCTTTTAGTCCTTTTGTTTTTAATAAGAGGAAAAACTAATTAAATAAAAAAACCTCTTTTCCGATAATTATTCAAATTCCATATTCAATGATTGTTGATTTTCAATCCCCTATCATCTTTTCCCAGATTGCTGATGTATTCTTGGAGACTAATAAAAGGAAAAAAATTATAATTACCTCAATTTTTTTGTCATTTATAATTAAGGGAGAGCAGAGGAATGAAGATTATTGGGATTTTGAGAACCACTCGATATCTCACTCTTTTTAAGCGACTTCAAAATAAGGAGGAGGTTATCAATTCAACGGAATGTCTTTTTTTGTGTTTGTGCGTCGATTTCTCTCCTACCAAGTGGACCAATTTCGATGATGTTTTTTGCATTGGGTTCAGCGAGGAGTGATCCGCGATTGGAAATAGGTGTACACCTCTTTGGAATTATTTTGGAAGTACTTGGAAATATTTGGAATTACTTGGAAATATTTGGAATACTTGGACATATTTGGAAGTACTTGGAAATATTTAAAAGTACAAGTGGAAGTAGGTATACAGCATATCAGGTCGCGGTTCACCCCTCGGGGTTCAGTATAGTTCCCGATTGGTCCCGTATAAATTTCATTGGTATTGGGCCTTTTTTGTTGTATATGTTCAAACGTAACTTTTTTGTTTATGGGCCAATTTCGACGATTTATTTATTATTGAAAAGGGGTACCTTAGGGGTGGTCCCATATTAATTTGGTCAAGCTCTCATAATATGATCAATGACAAAATAACGGAAATCTCCAATTCTTATGTGCAAATAATCGAAATTATAATAAATAAAATCTTTGATTAAAAAAAAACAATCTTAAAACGTTCATTTAAAACCTGCTAACGTTTCGAGATAATTTCTCTATTTATGAATTGAATTTTATTATCAATTTCTGATTCCTTAGCCCGAATTTTTCTCTTACGAGATCCATGCAAGGTATTATAATAAGTACCTATTTTTAACATCACTAAAAAGAGAAAAATAAAAATAATTTTTAAGGAAAAAACTTACTTCAAAAAAATTAAATTCAACAACTAAAATAATAAGAACTCAAAAATAAAATAAAATGCACTAAAAGGTATAAAATAATTATCTAATTTAGTTACAAGTAAACGATGAAATTGTTACATGAAATCACTTTTTGAAGTCGGTGCCAAACAAACTATATAACCGAGCTTACACGATGTTGTCTTCATTAACCGCCAAACGTACTAAGTAAAATCCTTCGAGTGCGATTCATAAAATGTATGTTTGGCACCGACTTCAAAAAGTGATTTCATGTAACAATTTCATCGTTTAGTTGTAACTAAATTATTTTATACCTTTTAGTGCATTTATTTGATTTTTGAGTTCTTATTATTTTATTTGTTGCATTTAATATTTTTGAACTCGTTTTTTTTTTTAAATTTATTTGGACCAATAATTACACGAACTAATAGATAGGAATAAATAAAACAACTTGGAGACATTTTATTCATTTGTAGGGATTCTATAAAGCTTTATGACCCCCCCCCCCTCCAATTCCATGAACTCCCATTTTATTCAACTCTAAAGCATTAGAATAGTATTTCTCAACCTTTTTTGGTTGACTGCATACTTTAAATATCTTCGAATTATTCGCGGCACACAAACTAATTTTAAAAATATTGTTTGCTGAATCGTATCGATAATTTAATTAATTTATAAGATTTTAAGAAATTGGATAAATAAATTGATTTCAGAGTTTTATATTGAATAAGACGAACGTTTCGTCACTATATTTGTGACTTATTCTTCAACTTAATTGTGCTTTCTGTACAGTTCTTTGTTTTAACTTTGATGAAAAATTAATGTGTTTAAGAATACAATATTTTAAAATAGATAGAATGTTTCGTATAATAATATCAGACAATTGAGTTGAAAAATAAGTCGCTGAAGAAGTCGCAAATATAGTGACGAAACGTCCGTCTTATTCAATATAAAACTCTGAAATCAATTTATTTATCCAATTTTCTAAGATCTTATAAATTAATTTAAAAATATTTTTGTTGAGGTAATCACAAATACCTACTATTTCAAAGTTACAAAACTTAATTTTAATTATTTGTCAAAAGCCCTTGCGGCACATTTGACAATCTCTCAGAGCACACAGGTTGAGAAAAACTGAATTAGAAAAACATTTTATTACCTTTTGTTGAAGTTATAAGACTTGACCGTTTGTATTTTTAGCCTTCAGTGCTAAGAATTATTATATCTGGCTTTGTGTTTTAACACAAATACTTTTGAAGCATCGGATAGTAATCCCCTCCAAAGCATGGTTTACTCGGAGCACGTGTTTTAACGATTCCCAAAACTCTTTCGCGGTTAAATTGGAAAAGTGCCGGACCAGTTCATTCGCCAATGCGTTAAATTGGAAAAGTGGCGGACCACTTCATTCGCCAATAGGTTTGTCCCCATGAACTTAAGGAACTAGAACTCTCTTCCAACCACTGTCTTTCCCGGCACTTACAAACCTTCAAAACCCGGATGTAGAAATACCTACGCCTCCACCCTTTCGATTTCCTTTTCTCTTCGGTAATGCAAGGATCGCTTAAGATCCATGGGGCTACATCTTCTTGAGCACCCAGTTCAATTTCATTAAAAAATCTCAATGATTTCGCTTTATGGAAAAAAATTATTAATAATGAATGCCTCGTCTAAGGTTTTTTGATAAGCTTTCGAGAAACTTCGAATAATTCAATATCATCCAAAGAAGGCATTTCAATAAATATCGAAAAACTTAACATAAAAAAGTCAAGTTGTGTGCTTTAAACGCACTAGAATATTTTTCTAATTTGGAGAATCGATTCTTGCTTTTCTCAATCCCATTAAAAGAATATTAAGCAAAAAGGATTTCTCCTCTAAATGGCCATGTATGTTCTCTCATTTCTTCTAATCAGTATAAAAGAATGCAAATTATATTTTTATTATTATTTGTCATCATTTAAAATTTATCAAAACTAGCAAAAGTGCCTCGATAGGATCAGCAGTTTCAAGTGTAGTTGAGACCTCCATTAGATTGGAATCCCTATTTGCATAAAGGTATAGTTAGAAAAATTACCGAAACGCCCACGAGCGAGACTTGATGAAGATTTTATGTGAAACGAATCCGAGGCAATTTGTAGCCGAAGACGACAAAACTTTTACACATATCTTAATTTGAATGGAAATTCGCACACCCACTTTTCTCGAAGATACGCTCGCTAATGAACCATTACCATAAATTCTGACGGGCTCGATACTTTTTAACCAATATGTTTTCGCTCTTTTGCTTTTTCTATATATTGGTATATATATATATATATTATCGATAAATATATATCAATATAATTATTGAAAATAAATATGTAAATGGAGAAAAAGTAGATAGAATTATAAACAGATAAACTTAAAAATGTACACTTTTTGATCACTAAGAAAAATTTAATTAAAAAATATGGGGCCATAACTTATTACTGAATATAAATATTTATAATTGCTTGTTGAAACTTTGGTGGTCAGGATGATGAACTGGAGAATTCTTCAGGGCTGGACCACCCATGAGGAAATTAGAAAATTTCTTACATATCAAAAGTCATACCATATTATCATTTTTAGGCGAAAATTGATGGAAAGACAGCCCAAAGTTAATCAAAATAAAATTCTGAATAAAATAATTTATTAGAACGTTATTTTCATCCTCTTCAAAAAACAGACTTTTCGGATGGATCTCTTGTCTGTCAGAGCAATGCATCTATTAAACTATAAATAAAGATACAGCTACAAATTCCTTAGTCTTAAAGCAATTTGAACCTTGAAGTTAAATAATATGATCAATAATTTCTTATGTTAATTCTACATATTAGAAAGTTATTTTATTATTTTTTGAAAAGGAAAAATAAATTGATCCATCCGACGAGATTTGAACCCGTCTCTCTCCCTTACGCAGAAGAGCGACTTACCAACTAGCCTACGGATCCTCCCGCCAGATAAGCTCTTTAGATTGAATGTAATTTTTCCTTTTCACGGCTTTTTCTATTAAAAGTATAGTTACTTATGTTTTTAGACAAATTAACTTTTGAAATGACATTCAATCTAAAGAGCTTATCGGGTGGGGAGGATCCGTAGGCTAGTTGGTAAGCCACTCTTCGCGTAAGGGAGAGAGACACGGTTCGAATTCCGTCGGATGCTCAATTTATTTTTCCTTTTCAAAAAATAATAAAATAATTTTCAATATCTAGAATTAACATAAGAAATTATTGATTATATTATTTAACTTTTGTGGTTCAAATTGTTTTAAGAAAAATTAAAACTAAAGGTTTAAAAGTTAATTTGTCTAAAAAAAACTCCTTAGTCTTGCTTATATCCAAGAGTTGACACATATTGACTCACGGATTTGACCCAACTAGAAATAATGCGTAATAGTACCGTCTATGACAGTTGTACAGGAATGGCCAATCTGGCAGGTGGACCAGGTACTGCGCATGGTGTGAGTGCGGTAAAAAATACATATGTGTTAAAAATATTTTTGACCCACAATGAAATTATAAAAATTATAATTTATAGTCAATTATAAACATAATATATTCACCCCAGACCATTTGAGTGGTGGAACGTGGAACCAGACCACCCAAAGTGTATTTTTACAACATGAAAAAAATAGCATCAAATATTTTTTTCATGTTGTAAAAATACACTTTGGGTGGTCTGGTTCCACGTTCCACCACTCAAATGGTCTGGGGTGAATATATTATGTTTATAATTAACTATAAATTATAATTTTTATAATTTCATTGTGGGTCAAAAATATTTTTTAACACATATGTATTTTTTACCGCACTCACACCATGCGCAGTACCTGGTCCACCTGCCAGACTGGCCATTCCTGTACAACTGTCATAGACGGTACTATTACGCATTATTTCTAGTTGGGTCAAATCCGTAGTCAAAATGTGTCACCAGCTCTTGGACTATATATTTATTTTCATTATGATCCCATCGACTAAAATTTTGGTTGATTCCACTCAAAGCATCCTTTAATTCTATTTGAATTAGGGTGCTTAATGCAAATATGAGGGCAAAGGTGTTATGCCTTATAATTGTTCATAAATGTATGTATTGCTCGTACAAATAAACTTTTTTTCAAGTTTCATTTTACCCATTTTCATTTCATTTTGAAAAAGTCCACAAATTAGCTCAATTTCTTCTTATCACAGACAAATTAAAACGAATTTGATAGCTCATGTATTTTGGAATATATAAGGAATGGAATATATATAGGTTCTTTCAGCATCATCAGCATCATCAGCATCATTATCAAAATAGAATTGTTATAAATTCTCTTGTATTATTCATTGTGTGATTTTCCTTGAATGAATTCTGTACGCATCTTGATTAATTTTCATTTCTTAGCCTGATGCTAATGTAGGATCCTTTATGAAACGAAACCCGATTCAGTTGAACCAATGATAATAGGATATTGAGAAGAAGGATTTAAAACAAGACCTGTCATTTGTCTGATTCATTCTCATTGTCTTGCCGATATGAAACTCTCTCGATGTGCTGTTTTATATGCTTCAAGTACAGTTAAAAGGGCGTGCCTGGGCGCCCATTCATGCCCTTAGGGTCCCACGTGCCGCACACACTTCATTCATCCTTTTTATTCGAGTTTTTCGATGCCATTCAACTTTGAACTTTGGGGTTGTAATGAAAAGATCCAGGGTGAGCGCCTTGGGAGAAACACACCAAGATACCATCTTTCTCTCTCTCTCTCTCATCCAAACACACTTGTTCCATTTGTAAGTTAAACAGAGGAAACGGATATTTTTTTTTTTAAGAAAATCTTACTTTAACCTATTAAATGTCCATGATCGACAAGAGCCATGTTGCCCAGGAGGTTTTGTAAAATCAGCGACGATAATACATTTATGTATAATTTATTTGCGGGACTATAATTTCTTAGGTTTGACCTTCTTCATCAGACTTTTTAATTAGAATTATTCTCCTGTTATTTCTCATGAGAAATACCTGAATGATTGTAGGTTAATTCTTTTTGTTCTAATAGTAAGCTGGTCACTGCCAACAAGCATTCGTTTCTGAAGTCTGAATTTACCAGCTTACTCTTAAAATCAAAACGAATTTATCTATAACCATTTTAGGCATTTCAATCCATGAGAAATAA
Organism: Forficula auricularia; assembly: GCA_024734495.1. Classification (NCBI taxonomy): domain Eukaryota; kingdom Metazoa; phylum Arthropoda; class Insecta; order Dermaptera; family Forficulidae; genus Forficula; species Forficula auricularia. Next base: position 25,434,633 of record JALMQS010000128.1, read on the forward strand.
CAGATAGAATATTTCTTATTAAAAAGACTGATGAAGGTTAAATCTTCAAAACTATAGTCTCTAACAAATAAATTATATATCTTTGATATAGGTGTTTCTAAGAAAGTTTCATATAGAATATTTATAATTAAAAAGATTTATGATGAAGGTTTAATCTTCGAATCTATAGTATAATAAATAAATTATATATATTTGATATAGATATTTAGCAGTGGGGGTTGGTGTCTTTCAAAAAGTACCCTTCATTTTTTGAAATTTTATTTTAATCATTCCTTTTTTTTTTGCAAATTTCATCGCATCATTTTCGTTATTTTTCAAATTTAAAATTAGATTTTTAAAAAATATATTTTGGGACCTTCGCACAAACGGATCTCCTTTGTGTGAGTGAGGGTAGGAATCAAAAATTAAATCTTGTGACTTAAACTCCGCAGTCCCTGAGATGGAAATCGACAATCTTCCACCATGAATCAGCCTGTCCTAGAATAAAATTCTATTGCTATAAGCAAACTATGACTTGTCTATAGCACTCTTAGTTAATTATTTCCATTCGTATATACTTATATTGAGAATTCTTAGAAATGAATTAGTCCAAAGATTCCCGAATCATCTTGATTTATTCGTATTTTGTATTATTTCTATTTTAATAGTTTTCACCGAGAACAATTTTTATTGAACTAAAAATTGTCTGGACTTGTCTTTGACATGCTTGAACTGGTGGATATACCAGGCATGGACTACAATCCTTCTAACAGCACCCTTTTCGAAAAAATCATTCATTTTAATTGCCCCTTGAAACTATGCAACAATTTTATTTTATTTCAAGAACCATTATAGGTACTTTTCAAAACAAAAAATGTTTTTTATTCAAATATTTGAAATAATGGATAATAATTTGGAAATTTAAAGATCCCCCTGAAATTTTTAATTCGATATTTATATAAATAGTCTGAATGTTTGAAATTTTAGAAATGCGCCGAACTGGTGTTTACATCTTTTTTAAGTTTAAGTTATATTTTCCCTATTTAGCATATTTTTGGAATTGCTAAAATTTTATATTTTCATATCAAATACATATTATGTGTGCGAAATTTCAAGCTCTTTAGAGGTGGGTTAAAATGTGATTGCGAGATTCTTCTAGGGCAAACAGACAGACACAAGTAAAATAAAATATTTAAAAGCATTTAAAATCATAAGTTTATCTAAATTGCATCCCATGAGGCAAGAGAATACTTGAAGGTTTCTCTCCTCAGGTACGTGTCGTATTCGAGACAGTGACTATTTTTCATTTGTAAAGTATAGGAAGTTGAGTGGGAGTAAAACAACGCCTGGGCCGGAATAGGAAGCCTAGTTTCTTTGAGTCAGATTTTGCTATAAAGGAAATGCGCTCATTCCAAGAGAGGTCAGATGCAGAGTGATGAACAACTCTGACAACATCACTCAGGACATATCTTCAATGTCCCGGAAATTTTTATTAGGACAATCCTAGATATTTATTGATCACAATGAGCTTTACTAATAAGATTACCTAATAAAATTTATTTATAAGACCACAAAGAAAGATCACTGAATTGTTTCGTAACAATTAATAAAGTAAAGGGAATGTAGTTTCACAGTGAATGAAATAAAACTCAAAGAGGTTTATACAAACTCAATATATTTCGGATTATTAGTCCATCGTCAGGAGTTTACAGATTAAAAACTAATAATATTTGAACATGTGATCCCAAAATATAACATCTAAATCACACATACTAATATAACACGAAGAAAAACATCAACATTTAACAATAATAAATTAAAATTTAAATACGATAAAAAATAAAATTTTGAGACAAGTCAACATAAATATAGAAAAATATAAAAATAAAAACAAAAATTACCAGCAAAATAATACAATAGAACAAAAAATATAAATATAAATATAAAAATAAAATAAAGATATAGGTAAATATGAATATAAATATAAATATCAAAATACAAGTATAAATATAGATAAATTTATAAATTAAATTAGAAAAATAAATATGTAATTTATGTTAATTTTTATATTTATATTTGTAATTTATTTTTGTATTTATGATTTTATTTTTCTAATTTAATTTGATAAATTTATTTATAAAGAGAAACAAAGAGGTTGTCCTCTGCTTGATGCAAATAAACATATACACATATATATCAAGATGATATATCTGTATATATATTATTTATTTGTTTGAGACTATAGTTTCGAAGACTTGGTCTTCATCATCAGTCTTTCTTCAATTATAAATGTTTTTCATGGAGTCAATATCATATGGATATTGAAAACTTGGTGTTCCTTCGTCACTGGAATGCTCTCGGCAAAACAAAAACTTTTCAATTAAATTTATTTATATTTATACTTGTATTTTGATTTTTATATTTATATTTATATTATATCTATATCCTATATTTTTATTTTTATATTTTTCTATATTTATGTTGACTTGTCTCAAAATTTTATTTTTTATCGTATTTAAATTTTAATTTATTATTGTTAAATGTTGATGTTTTTCTTGTGTTATATTGATTGGTATGTATGATTTATTTAGATGTTATATTTTGCGATCACATGTTCAAATATTATTAGTTTTTAATCTGTAAACTCCTGATGATGGACTAATAATCCGAAATATATTGAGTTTGTATAAACCTCTTTGAGTTTTATTTCATTCACTGTGAAACTACACTCCCTTTATATTATTAATTAATATGATGTTTCACCTAAAACCTACACCACTTTTCCTAAGTAAAAAGTTTCGTATCAATCTTATTCAGAACAGTATGTAGTATTTGAAAAGTAAATTTTAATTATCAATTCTAAAGGGAAATAAAAAATTTAAGGGCTTGAAAAAATCTAAATAAAGAGAGGAAACGTCCAATTGAAACTAGGTGTTGTGATTTATTTTTATCGAAGTATAAGTCGCTGAAAACTTCTATTTAAAATATATAAAATAATGGATACAATCATATAATCATATAAAAACTAACAAAATTGTTTCAATATTATTAATTTAAAGGCCGTATTAAAGAATCTCCATCACCTATCTATTAAGCGATATATATAACCAGTGCTTTCAATTCTTTCACTGAAGATGTACTGTAAGGTCGAAACTTTGATAGGAATTTAAAATAAATACAAAACCGACAACCACGAGCTTCTTTTGATTTTTCTTGAAAAAATCTTTTCTAAATATACACCTATTTTATCTATAAAATAAATTCATATGTTCCCAAATTACTTGACGAAATAATTTTTAATGGTAAATTATACTTAATCTGTCTGTCTGTCTGCTTATATTCCTATACCCAAAATAACGCAAGAAAGTAAAACATTAGAAAGCTTATTTTGGCACCAATTTCTTTATATTTCAATGGGAAGAAAGGATTGGTTATATTTTAGGATTTCTAGGTTCTTAGCTTTTTTATATAAAGCTATAAAGAGACTACATAGAGGTAGTATTTCACTAATTTTTTAAAAGAAATGTATTATATTTTACATAATTCGAATTCCTAAGGGAAATTCTTTACTTGTTGGGACTATCTCTGTTTAGAGTACTATTGCTAGTACTTTTATATCAGTAGCGTACGGTCCATAGATGCTGTGGATGCTGCGCAAGTTCCTAAAATTTCAAAACGTCACGAATTGAAATTTTTATTCTGTCTTATAAAAAAATCTAATGTACCTAATGTTAAATTTGAAAAATAATGAAAAATTCTGTGTTTATCGATGAATTTTACAAAAAGAAGCGAGAAAATTAAATAACAGTCCAGCGCGCTCAATCTTTTAACACGTGCGTAAGGTGTTGCTATCAATTAATCATGAGTTTCCTACATGAATCGAATGCAGGTGATTTTCGACAGAAATTAAGTAATAATAATATCTGAATTTATATATTTCTGTGTAAGAAATAATGAATTTAAATAGTTTTCTAATTAATATATTAAAGAATAATTAATATATCAAAGAGAGTTCTCAGATTACAAATCCAATAGATGATCCATATCAGTGTTTGGTAAAAAGCGTCATGCGGGCTAATCGCGAAATGATGCTAGATCACACATAGATGGATCACATCTTTTTCATTCTCTCTTGGTCCAGACTTAAGATTCAGCAGACTCCAATAGCCTCAACCAGCAGTAGTCTAGCAATATATATATATATATATATATATCTTGTTTAAAAACGCGGTCAAAAACAACTCTCTTTGATATATTAATTATTTTATATTGTTAAGGGATAAATAAATTGAATTGCTTCTTTCCAGTAATTTATTTTATTATTCAATTGGTTAATCCAAATATTTCGAGAGCGCTTGCTGCATCTCTTCCTCAATGGAAACTGTGGGACCACACAGACTTCATTGTGAATAGATGTACATAGTTGTAAATGTTATCTCATTTTGTGAATTTGTATATATATATAGGTGTTTAATCAATCTTTTGTCAATGTTCTGTACAAACTGATGGGGTCGGCACATTGGTGGTGGAGTGGGTGAGTACCTTTGACATCTTTAATTAATAATAACTCACTGACTTTGACTTGCTTTTGTGTGGTCCCACAGTTTCCACTGAAGAAGAGATGCCGCAAGCGCTCTCGAAATATTTGGTTAACCAATTGAATAATAAAATAAATTACTGGAAAGAAGCAATTCAGTTTATTTATCCTTTAACAATAAAAAATTAATATATCCAGTTCACATCAAGTCAGCAAAATTCTTATGAATATTAATTATTCTTTAATATATTAATTAGAAAACTATTTAAATTCATTATTTCTTACAAAGAAATATATAAATTCAGATATTATTATTACTTAATATCTGACAAAAATCACCAGTATTCGATTCGTGGTTGAATCAAATATAGGAAACTCATGAATAAATATCAATTGGTCTAACTTAAATGATCCTATATTGTTTTAAACTTTTAACAGCTTGAATTAAAAAGATTTAGAAAAGCTGCGATATATATGAACAAGGTTTTGAGTTTTATGTGAAAGTCTATATATATCTATGTATATTGTTAATTGTAGGTTGTATTTAATGTTATTTATTTTTATTTTTTTTGTATTTTTACTTTTCTCCCAAAGTCTCTTGAATAATGATCCAGTTGGTTTGTTTCAAGAAACTTAATGTACCTACTCTCTTATTTTTAACTTTTTTCCCCCATTTCTTTTGTTTTCTTAATCTCTTCAAAAAATATTTATTTATTCTCAAGTTAATGCTTTAGTTTTTGTAGGTAGGAATTTATCTATTTCAAGCATATATTTTTAGTCAATTTCTCGTAAATCAATTTATTTGTTTTTATTGACAAACTAATACCTGAATTGCCAATCAATGGCTTTCGCTTTTCAGGGGTAAAAATGAATGCATTATTAAGGCGGACTTGCCAATTTCTTGTAAAATACTGAATTAATAATATAATTATTATTAAAATATTGTATAGTAAAAAAAAGTTTCCATCAGTAGAATTTTGACATTTCTTTGCTTTAGCCATTGTCGCAACAGTTTTCAATCTCTTATTAAGAATTTTTGTTTTATAAATCTCCCTTTATAATGTACTTGATCTGAAATTTCTATGATAAAATATATACAAGCTCGGACAGTATTGCCAGATTTGTCAAACGAGCACGGGATTGGCTAGTAGTGGTACATAAATAGCAAAAAGTTTTGGGCTTATGAATTATGAATCCTTATTGTCTGTTCTATATACTCAAGCATTAACTTTTGCTAGTATTGTCGCGAAACAACTACTTTAAGGTGGCTTTTTAATTTTAAAGAAAATCTTAAAAATTAAAAAAATTAAAAGCAAACGAATCGTTCAATAATCAAACACTTAAGGTAATTCTTTCACAAATGAAAAAATTCAAGAAGTCTTTGAAACTTGGAATATAAGTCATTAAAAGCATAATAAACACACTGTTAAAATTTAAAGACGATTTACCACACCAAACATGAAATAATTGCAATTAAAAATGACATTTTTAACATATGGATAGATAGGGAAAGGGTGGGGAAATGATCATTATTTTATTTTTTTTAATTGAAGGACTTTCACCATCTTGATGAAAAACTAATATTTGTTAGAATAATATATTCGGAGTAACTTAAAAAAAATTGAAATTATTTACCACTTAGTTTTGATAAAAAACAAAAAAAACATATTTGGGCAATTATTTTTAGTAGAGTAGTATTTTTCTAGAGTGGTTACGAGGCTTTTTTTAATTTTAAGCACAATGGCTTGGAAACGATCTGGCAAGTATGTGTGTATCTATATAGAGATTTCGTAGTATGAGTGGACAGTCACGTTAAAAAAATACCCTAAAATTTTAGTTCCTTTTATATTTCTAGAGTGGTTACGAGGCTAAAACTTTTTGTCTGGATTGTCGCGAAAGAACCTCCTTAAATAAATAATTTTAGCTGACCAGCTGATATTTGAAACAAATGATTGTAATAATAAGTAATAAGCAATTCATGAATCCCCGGAATTTGTGAAGACCATATCGATACCTTAGAGCACAAATGAGCTATGTTCATAGGATAATATGGCTATAGACATAGCATTGTGTTCTAAGATATCGATATAGCCTTTAAAAAGTTATAACCTTTTTTTATTATAGATATATATTTAAATGGGAAACTATAATTTCAAAGGATAGTCTTATCTAATAATTTTTTTTATTTTAATAATTTTTTCTTTTTCTCTTTTTACAGGTGAGTGATAATTATTTATAACCCGATTTTTTTGCTGAAATTAGTAAGTAATTAATTATTTCATAATTAATATTTATTTATTGATAGATAAGATAGTATATTAATAATATGTATAAGATAACTATTGGAAAACACTAATTTATAATATAGTATACTAGTACTAGACGGCTGTCTTCGGCCCTTGGACCCTCTCACCCCCACCTCCGACCACTCTTCACCTCACTAACCCTAACCTTCTGACCCCTCGTCTCTGAGTAGCTTTCACCCCACCAAACCTACCCCATCCCTTGAAATCTTTCCTACCCTTCTCTGATCACTCTCAATTGATATCCTAGCTATTTTGGAAGATATAAGATTTTTTAGGGCTTCCTACAAAGTTAAAAAATATCCTATTAGTGCTGAATCAATGTTTATTTGTCTATTTGTCCATCTGTCAGATAATTTTAACTCACAAGCTAAATAAAATAAAATTTGGAAATTTATAGTATTTATTTTATCTCATAATTAATAGAGATTGTAGTGTTGTTGCAAGGTGAAACATCTTTAATAAAGATAAAAGTATATAAATATTTTATGAGTTAGGTTTTCAGGTCACTTGTTTCACGTTAAAAATTAAAACAATAAAAGAGGTAAATTTTTCAATATACCATATATATTTAGGGCTATCAACCTTCTCAGGAAGTACAGAAAATGACTTATTTTTTTATTATTTTCTGTATACTTCAAAATATCATATATATGTATATATATAATACATTGAAAAATTTACCTCTTTTATTTTTTTAACATTTAACGTGAAACAAGTGACCTATAAAACCTAACTCATAGTAGTAAATGAATATTTTATAAAATATTTATATACTTTTTTGCAACGAAATTTTCTTTGGACTGGTAGAACTTTTAATTGAAAGTAATGGAAGGCAGCCCAGGGGTAGTGAGGAAGGATTTTTTTTTTATTTTTATTTATTTGTCACCGGGAACAAAGCCCATTTAGACAGCACTATGAAGTAAAGTGTTAGTAGGGTTAGTGAGGGAGTCAGTTTTAGCCGGTAGAAATTTTTTATTTGCCAGCTAGGATCGAACCCTGTCCTTCCACTCCAACATCGTCATAATCGATCGATGCCGAAGCGAGGCCAGTGCGTTAGCTTCGGCTAACCTGACTCCAAGAAAAAATTAACACATATAAAATAAGTTTTAATTTATTGGAATCCTTTCCTTTCAAACCGACGTTTCGGAGGATTCTTCCCTCCTTCTTCAGGGTTTCCTTCATTGACCTCTTGAAATCCATGAAGAAGGAGGCAAGAATCCTCCGAAACGTCGGATTGAAAGGAAAGGAAGGATTCCAATAAATTACACCTTATTTTATATGTTAATTTTTTCTTTCCTCACTACCCCTGGGCTGCCTTCCATTACATACAATTAATATTTATATACTTTTATCTTTATTTTATCTCAATTCAAAAATCGTATTAAATTTTTGTTCTTATTATTTTGGGAAGGGTCAAATTTTTTGTCTAGTGTAAAAAATAAAAAATATTTTTTTATCAAGGCGTAAGTATCTGTTAATAACTTTTAAGGAGTTCGGTGTTGGTTCTAGGTGAAACATTTTAATATAATAATAAAACTTGAGTAAGATACGAGGTAGGTTTCACAAAAAAAAAAAAAAAAAAAAACTGTTTGTGAAACCTACCTCGTATCTTACTCAAGTTTTATTATTATACCTGTTAATATTTTATTAAATTGAATTAAGTTGATTTTTTTAAAAATATAATTCACTTAAAAATGACTGGGTGAGAAGCTATCTGATAGCTTGGTACCTATTTTTAGCCGATTTTTGGACCTGGTCAGTCTTAGAATCTTAATTTAAATTTTTTTTAAAAATTCTTCGAATTCTATATTCTTTCTTCATCAACGATAAATAAGATCAAATTTGATATCTCAAATATTTTCGAAGATATGAATTACGAAACCCTGAGTATAGGCACCCGATTTCCACATGGCCGGCTTATTTAACAGACCGATTCTAGAAAAGAAGTATAAGCGATAATTTATTATTTATTTTAAAAAAATCAGTGATTTTTATTAATATATTGACCTGGATCTCTCGCTATCTTTCTAACGGCTTAGTGCTAATATATTATCTGTTCTGTTGATTGATTGTTATTAACCTATATATCTTCGAATTGGTATTTGTTTTATACCTAGACTTGGAGAAGATTTAAAAGAAATCTGAAACTTTTCCCTGTGTGGGTGAGATAACTGTAAACACTTGCGCTCTAGATTAGACCAGACAATTAAAGCCTTATTGGCCTCTCAAATAACTCTCCTCCTCTCTTCGAGTTTTCTATTTAAATGGCCCGAAACAGACATAATCTCTGTCTGTCTGTCTGATTACGTAAATTATTCACATTGGAATGTTTTTATTCATCCAGTTAAGGCTGAATTTTTTTTAGATTATTAATTTAATTTATAATTTATTTCTAACGATTCTGTAAAAATTAATACGAAAACAGCAGTGATGGTATAATGTTTGTCCGTCTGTCAGAGCAATGTAGCTAGTAAACTGAATAAAATACCAACTTGAAGATTTTTACTTTCACATTTCTATTCATAGAAATATAATGTGGAAGTATTGCGATGCCCTGCCTGGGTCCTGACTCTGAGAGCATGTATCTCCGAGATGAAAAAATTTAATTTAATTTTTAACCGACTTCAAAAAAGGAGGAGGTTCTCTATTCAACTGATTTTTTTTTTGTGAGTGTCTATGTTACCTCATATCTCCGCCAATTGTGAACCGATTTTGAATGAACTGATTTCGATGATTCTTTTTTTATTGGAAAGGGGTATCTCTGGGATGGTGCCATATTAATTTGGTCAAGTTCTGATGATATGATCACTATTAATAACATCACTAAATAGAGAAAAATAAAAATAATTTTTAAGAAAAAAATAAAACCGACTTCAAAAAATTAAATGCAACAAATAAATACACTAAAGGTATTAAATAATTATTATCTTATTTAGTTACAACTAAACTACGAAATATTAACATGAAATTACTTTTTAAAGTCGGTGCCAAACATATACATTTTATGAATCGCACTCGACGGATCTTACTTAGTACTGTTTGGCGGGTACGCTCGCTTATAGGTATAGTTTGTTTGGCACCGACTTCAAAAAGTAATTTCATGTTAATATTTCATCGTATAGTTGTAACTAAATAAGATAATAATTATTTTATACCTTTTAGTGTATTTTATTTGTTGCATTTAATTTTTTTGAAGTCGGTTTTATTTTTTTCTTATGTAACTTCTAGATGGAAGGAATCGATGGGCATAATAGTTGCAAACCCGATTTAGGACTTTAAACAAGAAATTGGGTCCTCTAGGGGCCAAAAATGGCCCAAAAACCTATTGGTCAGTGCATATGTGCCTTTCGCAACCATTAGTCTCAAAGTTGGAAACTTAACCTCAATACTTATAGCTTTGATATTAATCGAAAAAAATAACTCAAAGCTACGAAATTCGAAACTTAAGCTCAATACTTATAGCTTTGATATTAAGCGAAAAAAATTAACTTTTTCACCCTCTAGAAAATCTGAAATGAATAAAAAGGGTCCTCCTGTGGTCCAAATCCAAGATTTTTTTAGAAAAATAAAATATTAATTTCAAAGATATTTTTATCAATTCTAATATAACATTATTTAGAGACATCAAATTCGCTATTTATTTTGATATTAAACGAAAAGAAAAAAATTTCGAGGGTGAAAAAGTTAATTTTTTTCGCTTAATATCAAAATAAATAGCGAATTTGATGTCGTCTAAGTAATGTTATATTAGAATTGATAAAAATATCTTTGAAATTAATATTTTATTTTCCTAAAAACATCTTGAATTGGGACCACTGGGGGACCCTTTGCATTCATTTCTGATTTTTTCAATAAAAATATTATAACAATAATACACATACAATACAAATACTATAACAATAATATAATAATATACAACACAAAACATTATAATAATAATACAGCAAACAACACACTGCATAATAATCCGGTCTCTACTCTGGCCATCAACTCTGCTACTTTCGGCAAACTAAATATTTTCAATTATTATGATAAAGACTAGCAAACAGCGTTGCCACTTTATATTTTATTTATAACGAAGCTCATTGATTATATATATATTTTTTCCCCTCTCTGCTTAATTCCTAATAAATTTTCTTATTGGCCTGCTGACTTCCTACTCTAATCAGTCAAGAGTTAGGTACAATAAAACCAGAGAAAGAACACGCACCGTAATCCGTAATGTTAATGGACTGCATCAAGTGGCTGACCATCCGAGCCAGAGGAGCTACTTTGCAGCCTCATTATTCATTTCTTCGCTCAGCAAATCGTAAAAAAAGATTCAATGGTTGACAAATCCCTCAAACGTTAAAGAATTTCCTTAAGTGAAACATGTCCTTGTTGTACCTACACATTTTTTTATCTCTCCCTTGTGCTTCTTCTAATAAATACGAATTTAAATTTTTCCAACATCTCTATTCAAATATTGTCGTGACAAAGTGAGAAAGAGATGGCGAGAAGGATTCTGGCCCCAGGGCGTCATCGGCATCATCATCATCATCATCATCAACATCAGCAGCGTGTCTGTCTGTCTGTCTTTTCTCCTCACTCATTCGCTTTCAAATTCAATCGTAAGCGAACTAATTAGCGAGTGCTTCTGCTAAACGTCTTTTTTTTACTTATTTTGAGAGAACATTAAGAAATAAAATTAAAAATGTTTTTGTCCATATTAGTTAGAAGAATGATTGAATTTAAAAGAATAAATCAAAAAGTGCAACCTCTTCTTCAGGGCTGTCCAACCCGTGGCCCAGCACTGCAATGATTGTGGCCCAACATAAAATCATAAACTTTCTTAATACATTGAGATTTATATGTAGAGATATAATTATTCCATTTTTCGAAATATGAATGTACATTTGTACAATACGGGAAGCTTTTTTCAAGAATAAAATTCACTAAAAGCAAAATTATAATCTCAACTATATATAAAAAAATAATGAAGTTTCGAATATTTAAAAATTCTTCTTCTTCTCATATTTTATTTTCTAAAATATTTATTATTTCAGTAATTTATTTGCTACGACACTTACCAAGTCTATAGTTATATCTTATATCATTCTAATACAAGGAGACAAGGAATTGAGATTTTCTAGAACAATCACAATTAATTGATAATTTCTCTACCTGGACTAAAACTTGTCAGGACTTGTCTTTTAGATCTTTACACGTTCTTACATGTCAATAGATAGTGGATATTCAGGGATTATTATTTTCGTGACTCTTTTAAAATACAACTTATCATTCCTTATAACCTTCTTTAATCCCATTCGATTTAGAACCAGAGCTGTCCAACCCGTGGCCCAATATAAATTCATAAAATTCCTTAAAATATTGAGATTTATGTCTAGATATTGAAAAACACAACACAATTTGGGCCGATAATTTTTTTTCTAAAATAAAAAATCTGAAAATCTACTGTGAAGTTTTCGAAAAATAAATGTGCTAATTTTAAATTTGGAACTAGATTTCAAGATTTCCAAAAAAATAATCATTTTGGTCTATTTTCTACTCCATTTTCATTAGAAATAAATTTTCTAATTGGAACCACTTTCTGATTGAATATTCTAGAACAACAATTAGATACCGATCTGAAAGAAAAATTGAATTTTGTCTCTTTTATTATAATTTTATATTAATTATTCTATCCAGGACCCTAGTTGGTAAATAAAAATCTCTACCGGCTGAAAACTCGGCTCCCTCACTAACCCTACTAACACTCGACTTATGTGCTGTCTAAATGGGATTTGTTCCCGGTGACATTAAATAAATAAAAAATAATCTATCCAGGAAAATATATAAATACATAATATCACTTTCTGTAAGTATGTGGGTATGTATTTACATATGAGAAGCAATTTTCAACTATAAAATTTACGAAAAATAAAATTGGAAGCTCAGTATGAGCTAAAAAAAATAAACTTCTTATTTCTACATTATTAAATATCTTTTTTGAATAAGAAATATCAATAGAATTATAATATTTTATCCGCGGCCCGAAACATATGTTTTTTCTTCAAATGTGGCCCGTTTAAGGCAAAAGGTTGGACACCCCTGATATGATATAGATAAAAGATTTTTTTTTAATTATTTAAGAAATCAAATTGTGAATGAATTTTTTGTATGGTGGTAATTAAACTGAAGATTTTGCACTTATAGACTTCTGGGAGCCCACTGATTATGTATACATTTGGTTGAGTTTGGTCCAAAGGCCTAGATTTTCATTTTTTGACCCCCCCCCTCAATTTTGGGCAGTTAGTTTTTTGAATTTTTAGTCTCCTAGGAGCCCACTATATATACTAAATTTGGTTGATTTTGGTCCAAGGGCCTAAATTTTCATTTATTTGACCCTATACCTCCGCCCAATTTTGACCCCAGAAAAATTCAATAATCTTTTCGTCATTTAAGTTCACTTTGTAGTATATTTCATTTTTCTTATTTTTTTTTTTATTTTGAAAATCTTATAAATTTAATTTTTAACCCCCCCCCCCCTAATTTTGGGTTCGATTTCAACCAAAACCTAATCAGCTCTTAATTTCAATGCACCAAAAATACATGTCCAATTTTGTTTTGATTTTCACAGTAGTTTTTGAGCTACCAAAAATTTGTTAACACGCGCACAAACTAACGTATTAACAAACATTTTGACAAAACAGTTATTATCTCGAAAATTATAATTTTATCGATGTTTATTTATTAGGTCTTTTATGTAGACCGATATGCCATGCCTTCCTCCAATTTTTTTAATCAAAAATACTTTCAACCGTTTATGAGATATTTCGAAAAAACGAATATAAAAATCCACTTTTTCGTTGCACGTTTACAATACTTGACCATACCCTCCCTTTATGGTAAAGTAAAAGCAATTTGCAAAAATAGCGGATACTCATATTCCTTCCACATCTGTTAAGGAGCTTTATGTGAATTTAGTTAAGATCTTTTCAAAGAAAACCCATTATTAGAAGGAGCGTTTTCCTTTCACCTTAAAGGGTCTGCTTAGCCTTTTAAAGAACAATCATGTCTTTTCATCCTTTAATATTATATTAATTTATCGTCATGCGAATTCTTAGTAAGTTTAAATTGGCATTTTTATTTCATTTTCTAAAAGAGAGTTCAAGAATATTGGTTACTTCTTTTCTTGATATTTTTTATTGTAAATGCATTTTGACTTTTGCGATATTCTATCCAAAAGACACCAAATCATGTATGAATTATTATCAGCTTCTTTCCAATTCTACGTTTCCCATACACTTATATTGTTATTGAAAAACTACTGACTAATGACAATACTAATTATATTTTTGTCAAAACTAGTAAAGTAAAAGAATCTGGCCTTATGATGATAATTCAAATATGATGAATACTTAAAGGCTGAGCTTTTGTTTAAATCACACATTAATAATTATAACTACACTTATTGTACATAAACCTTAAATAATACAATATATTAGTTAACTATTACCATAAACATTGTATGATTCAAACGAAATTTCAACCTTCAATTTTAAATTTAATTACAAACATATTAACATAGCATATAAATACTTAAGGTATTTAATTAAGTTAAAGACTCACTACACCCATTTCGATTTATAGAACCGCTCCAATAATAAAGCATTGAAAATTCATTATTTTATTAACTTGGAATAAACAGGGTTTTTAATTAATTTTAATATAATAAAGTCCGCCTCCGTGGTGTAATGGTCAGAGTGACCGACTCGGCAACCCGGAGGTCTTCGGGTTCGATTCCCGGCTATACCCAGACATTTTTTCTGTAAGTATAGGTTCCGGTAGTAAAATTAAGTGAGATAAATTTAACCGAATTTATCTAACGGAGAATTTGCATTGCTCGAAGCCTCAAACCTTAGTAATTGACATAGCATCTGTTTCTAAATTTCTAGATTCCGGTTCCCGGCTCTCTGTTTCCTGTCTATAGGGCCAGCTTTACGATAGACAGGCCAGCCTTTCATGGTTATCTCCTTATCCAGGTGCATTTTCGTGTAATATTAAAAACATTTCTGTAATGGGTTTTAAAATGAATAAATTGGATTCAATTAATCAATGAAATTTTAAAAACGTCTGTATGTTTATATATTTATTATGAAAATGCGCGCAATTCGATATTTTTGTATTTTCAAACATAAGATAAACTGAAGGTAAAGAAGCTAAAATCTCGATAGTTTATTGTTCTGCATATATATATTTCAGTGGCTTTTGGTGACTTTTCAACCAGGGGATGCTGTCCAAAAAAAGTATCCTTCATTTTTGAAATTCTATTTTAATCTTCCTTTTTTTTTGTGCAAATTTAATTGAATACATCATCATTTTCGTTATTTTTCAAATTGAACATTAGATTTTTCAAAAATATATTTTGGGACTTCGCCTGTCTCTATAAGAAAATTTTAAATTTCTCCTAATTCTATTGCTAAAAGCAGCTATGACTAGTCTATAGCACTCTTAATAATTTTCCGATCTTATATATTGAGAGTTCAGAAAAATGGATTATTCCAAAGTTATTATATTTATTCCTTTCTTTATTGTTTTATTTCTATTTTAATAGTTCCTCAGAACAACTTTTATTTGGCTAAAACTCGCCTGGACACGTTATTGACATGCCTGAACTGGAAGATATACCAGACAGGACTTCAAACCTTCTATCCGCACCTTTTCTGGAAACATCATTCATTTTAATTGCACCTTTAAATTATGCAACAATATTATTTCATTTCTGACAACCAATATACTTTTCAAAACAAAAAATATTTTTTATAGAAATATTTGAAACAACGGATAATAATTTGAATATTTAAAGATCCTCCTGAAATTTTGAAATCGACTTTATATAGTATTTATGAAAATACTCTAAATATTTGAAAAAATTATAAAAAGTCAACACTATAGTCAGATGTTTTTACAGCACTTAATAACTATTCCAAAGTAGATTGGGTGGAATGTCTGTCCCTGACAACCCCTTAATTTAAAAAATGGAAAAAAAACTGAAAATAGTTCCCAAATTAAAAAAAAGACGAACCATTTTCGGATGGTGTGTGTGAGTGGGGGTTATAATCTGGAACTGGATTTTACACCTGATTACCTGATTTCGAGAAGATACCTATAGCTAGATAGTGTGGTGAAGTGGTGAAGCGTCTGCCGGACCACCAACGGTGAGCCAACGGCCCCAAGGGGCGAAATTATAGTGATTAGCTCAAGAAGAAAATAGCCTAAGAAGAAGAATAGAAGAGAAAAAATAAAGGATTTTTTCAGAAAACCCTTCCAGGGGCCAATCAAGAGAAAGATGCGGAAATAATAAGCCCGGCAAATGCAACGCGGATCATAATTGAACAATGAAAACATACTTTCGCAACAAATACTATAGTTAAGTTAAAAAAATAAAAAACAAAAAACAAGTTGGTAAACTTTGAATGATAAAGCGATAAAATTTAAAATATTTATCGCAACTCAATTATGGATTAAAAAATGATTCGCCGCTGGATTTAATGATTAATTGATAATCGGAAGCAAACAGGTTGTCAGTAATGAAGCAGGATTGTAGGAAATCATAAATAAACCAAGGTAGGAGAAATTTAAGGCATTTTTTTTAATTAATAAATGAATATTAATCGTAAATTAGCTAAAAATTTTGAATCAATATTTCAAATAACGGACCTAGATCATTTCTCGTCCAGATAAACATTTGATAACAACTGTTGAGCCTGATGAACATTTGCCAAAATAGCTTGGAAAAAAATGAAATTTTTATAAGTCGCTATGAAGAAGTTGGAAAGCTGGTGTCCACTTTGCCCGGATTGACAACATTACACAACAGGTGTTCTTCCTTAACGACCTCATAGAACTAAACGATCGACAAAGCAGTATTTTGTAGTCAAGTACTACCCCTTCAAAACAATTTCCTTGAAAAACTGTAAGTGATTTGGTTTCATACTAAAAATTACACAAACTGAGCATTTCCCTTACATCAGGATGGTCAAAAACCGCAAAAATTGTAATAACTTCGAAAGACGACATGTTAACCAGATCAGCCATCTCAAAGTGACTGTTAGAATTGAGTGGAATAAGTTCGAGGGTTCCCCGGGCGATACGGCGCCTCTGAGGCCCCCTAAACCCCTGTGACAACTATGCCCACCCTTCCCTTAGATTTAACACAGGTTTGGATGGTCCATCTATACATCAACAAACACTGAATAATATGGAATAAATTATCCGATAACAGATTAAATATTTTTAATTAAAAAAGATTGATGATGAAGATCAAACCTTCAAAGCTATAGTCTCAAACAAATAAATTTTACATATACATTATTATGTTTCCTTGGTACCTGATTTAGAGAAGAATTTTCCTTATTTGAGGTATTATTTACTTCTGAATCATGATTTGATAATGGAGCAAATTGATTCGAATGTGTAAATTCAAATTCATTGGCTGGCTGTATATTGTTCATGGTTTCTAGGCTAGTTCTTCTACGTTTTACTCTCTGCCAGGAGATTTCAATGTTGTGGTTTTCTTCATTTCAGTCATTTTAATTTTCCGGTAAAACTTGAGATTATTTCACAAAAACTTCACTTAAGTGTAGGGGAGACCGGGATTAGTTGTTACAGGGGCAAGTTGTTACATTCAATTTTAAAACCGTGCCATTAAAGATAAAACGGTAACTTCGCTAACATGACGTTTGGCTTTCCCAAATCTAGTTCTCTATGTAGTTATATTAAGATCCGCGACGTCGTTGACAAGTGAGTTCAGTTTTTGTGTTTTTATGGTGTCTGAGTAATTATTTTTCTGTCAATACATTTTTTATAGCAATTAGTGATGTACACCTACATCTACGCTAATTTGCTGGATGAAAGAGTGATAGAAGACGAATATTTTTTATGCTTGTTTGCTGTGATCAGTTGTGTAGTTATGTAGTTATGGCAGGCATAGTAAAAAATGCCAACGGGGCTAGTTGTTACAGCAGCCACAGGGTCAAATGTTACACTGTAACAACTAACCCCGAGATTAATTTTTCATGATTAACACCTTTCTCTAGAGCCGCGGTTCCTAACCTGGGGGTATATTAGCTATTTAAAAGGGGTAATCAGATTCAATAATATAGTAGCGCAAAATTTTTTTACAGTTCTCAAGTTTATTTGCTTTGATTGTCAAAAGTTTAGCTAATTTCTAAGTTTAAATACTAGGGGGGTCAGATAGGATAGGCGGTAGCGTGACAGCGAGCTATCCAGGGGACCCGGGCTCGAATCCGACTCTAGGCATCCAGCTAAAATCTGACCCCCGGGGGTAGAGACAAATTTAAAAAAAATATAAATAGTATCGTTATAGGCTTATGGCTAGAAAGGCCGAAAAGCCAAAAAAAAAAAAAAAAAAAAAAAAAAAAAAAAAAAAAAAGTTTAAATACTAATTACACCATCAAAGTTCTAGAAATGAAAACTGAAGGAACATTGAGAATTTTTAGTAGAAAAACAAATGTTATACAATCAATAATCTTAATAGCTTTTTAATTTTATTTTCTCATATTTTTTTAACAAATTTATGTATGTAACAACTTGCCCCAAGCCTGTAACAAATAACCCCGATAGAGGGTCAATTTTTACAAGCTGCAAGACTGTCTAAAATGGTTACAAAATTTGTTCAGCTCATTTTAGAGCTAAACATAATAGCATGGTTGTGTAGAGGAAGGTGTATTAGATATCCCAACCGTATCGATTGCTTTATTTATTGAAACAAAAAAATTAAAAAAAAATCAAAACTGAAAAATGTAACAACTAACCCCGGTTTCCCCTACTGAATTTACAATTGATTATCCTGCTCGAATGGCTGAGATTTTATTAAGTTTTTGGTTTTAAGCAAGGGCATAGCCCCATTTGAAAAGAAATTTATGAAATATTTTATATCACTATCTATTTATATTGGAATAGATAAGACTTGGCTCAGAGGTCAGAGGATTAGTATTTGATCTATCCTGCTCGACAGGCAATATAGAACTCTATATTATATATGAATATGTTTTTTGCATCAATCAGAGGACAACCTCAGTGAATTCTTTTAATATATCAACAGCTCCCCTACTTACAAAATCTAATCATAAGTTTCCTCATATTTGATTCAATCGCGAATCGAATGCAGGTGATTTTTGTCAGATATTAAGTAATAATAATATCTGAATTTATATATTTCTGTGTAGAAATAATGAATTTAAATAGTTTTCTAATTAATATATTAAAGAGAATTGTTTTTGATCGCGTTTTTTAAACAAGATATATATATCGCTAGACTACTGCTGGTTGAGGCTATTGGAGTCTGCTGAATCTTAAGTCTGGACCAAGAGAGAATGAAAAAGATGTGATCCATCTAGCTATGATCCAGCATCATTTCGCGATTAGCCCGCATGACGCTTTTATACCAAACACTGATATGGATCACCAAATGGATTTGTAATCTGAGATGTTATATATTCAATCCCCCAGTCCAGCGCGCTCGATCTGTTAACACGTGTGTAAGGTGTTGCTATCAATTATTCATAAGTTTCCTATATTTGATTCAATCGCAAATGCTGGATCATAGCTAGATGGATCACATCTTTTTCATTCTCTTTTTTTTAATCATCGTGAAAAGAACAGAGTAGAAGGAAAGAAGCCGGGATCACGAGCCAAATCTCAGAAAGTTAGATACAATCTAATATCCAATTTACTGAGTTTTTACGGGCTTCGAGCAGTGGTAAATTCTTTTGATCCAGACTTAAGATTCAGCAGACTCCAATAGCCTCAACCAGCAGTAGTCTAGCGATATATATATCTTGTTTTAAAAAAAATATTCATTAATATATTAATTAGAAAACTATTTAAAAACAAAAATTTTTAAATCATGTATGATTTCTCGTTCCCTTGCACTGAGAATGATAAGAAACTTTTAATTTTTCCGCGATTAAAATTTGCTAATTGGACCTGAATTCATGGCTTGTTAATTGAGTGTTCTTTTCAATTTATTATAGCGGCATGTCGTCTCCTATAAAAGAATTATAATTGGAAATGTCACTATTTTGTATGCATCGTAATTTTATCACCTTCACCTTCCTGTTTGATACTCGTAATTTGTCGTAGCTAACGAAAGGCACGCTAATGGCTAATTATTCAATTTTATGACTGTGCGTCTTTAAATCTTCAATTCTTTACACTTCCGTTTCCGTTTTTCTTGGCTAAAGATACACATAAAGGCGCTCGTTATCTTTTCTCAAGGGTTGTATATTTCCTATTCTTTAACCTTCCGGTCTACTTTTGAGCACCTGGATGCCGACAATATCTGGGCTGCTGTTCAATGCCTTTTATTAATAACTATTACGTTACAGTGTATCTCTATGAAAAAGTATTATCATTGTGCAATTTTTTTGTACAGATTACGTTTCAAGGTTCTTTGAATCCACTAAATGATCTTTTAAATTCTATGTCTGTTTGTGTGTTTACGATCAAATTTTGTACACGCTCAAAAACGTGTTCACTTACCTTTACGATTTTCTAACAAAAAATTTGGGACTATTATTTTTAACCGACTTCAAAAAGGAGGAGGTTCTCTATTCGACTGATTTTTTTTTTTTTTTTTTGTGTCTATGTTACCTCATATCTCCGCCAATTGTGAACCGATTTTGATGATTTTTTTTGCATTGGTTTCATTCTAACTTCCGATTAGTCCCGTTTTTTTCATTGGTATTGGACTTTTTTGATATGTTTCTTCAGGCATATCTTCTTTGTTTATCAACCGATTTTAATGATTCTTTTTTTATTGGAAAGAAGGTACCTTAGGGGTGGTATCATATTAATTTGGTCACGTTCTTAAGATATGATCAATGATGAAATAACGTAAATCTCCAATTCTTATGACCAAATAATCGAAATTATAATAAATAAAATCTTTTATAAAAAAAATCTTAAAACATTCATTTAAAACCCGCAAATGTTTCGAGAGAATTTCTATATTTATAAATTGAATTTTATTATCATTTTCTGATTCATTCGCCCGACGCTTTCTCTTACGAGATGAATGCAAGGTATTATCTTAAGTCACTATTAATAACATCACTAAAAAAATAAAAATAAAAATAATTTTTATAAAAAAAATAAAACCGACTTCAAAAAAATTAAATGCAACAATTAAAATAATAATTACTTAAAAATCAAATAAAACACACTAAAAGGTATAAAATAATTATTATCTTATTTAGTTACAACTAAACGACGAACTATTATCATGAAATTACTTTTTGAAGTCGGTGCCAAACATATACATTTTATGAATCTCACTCGACGGATCTTACTTAGTACGTTTGGCGGGTACGCTCGCTTATATAGTTTGTTTGGCACCTACTTCAAAACCTAATTTCATGTTAATATTTTGTCGTTTAGTTGTAACTAAATAAGATAATAATTATTTTATACCTTTTAGTGTATTTTATTTTTAAGTTATTATTATTTTATTTGTTGCATTTAATTTTTTTGAAAGTCGGTTTTATTTTTTTATAAAAATTATTTTTTTGTCATGTTATTTTGAAAGAATTTCTTGCCTTAATTCTTATTATCAATAACATTTTTTAAAGATATTTCAAACCCTTTTTGAGAAATTTTGAATAACCTAAAAATGTACGCTAATGTAGTGTAACTTAGTATAACAAATTTAATAAAAATTGATTGACTCTAATGTTAAGCCCTAAATATTTAATTTGAAATTTCATAAGCCAGGAAATCATTAACTCGGATATACAAGAGAGACATTAATCTCAATGAATTTCCTAAGAAAAATCACCATAGAATTTTTTAGAAATCCAAAATTAGATTTGAAAAATTACATTGAAAAGCTGTGAGTTTTTTTGTTTTCTTTACTTCATTTTCAAAACTATCAAGAAAAAAAAAACATTTTATGCTTTTTTGACTCCATTTTCAAATATGGCCCCAAAAAGTAGTAGTAGTACTAAACTAAAGGGAGATTGTCACCTACAGAATTAGAGATGATTCTCAATATATATCAGAAGGGTTGTAATTTTGAATATCACCCGTGTGTATACACGGAGTGATATTCAAAATTCTTAACAACAGGTAGTTCTGTAAACAAAAGTAATAAACAAAGAAGGTAAAGGTAAATTGGAGGTAAATAAATAATATTCACTAATATAATCTAATTTCAGATTTATTGAGGTCTCATATTTAATCTAATAATTTCCATATCTTATTTTAAGTGAGATTTGGTGTATTGGCAACTTTTTATTTTACTCAGTCACCAATGGCCAAATCCTGTCATTTCAGTCAGGATTTTAACATGTTACATCTAGTATCAAAATCTAAACATTTTCCCATTAAATTACCTAATTGTAATGTTTTTTATTTTTAGCTTTTCGTCCTTTATAGCCATAAGGCAATTTACGTATACTTATTATTATATTTTTTCAAATTTGTCTCTATCCAGGGATCAGATTTTAGCCGGATGCCTCGAGTCGAATTCAGCAACCCCGGGTCTACTTGGTTAGCAGGCTGGTACGCTAACCCCTAGCCTAACCCGACCTCCAATTATTTGTAATTAAATACATGACTTGTTGTACCCACAACATTCTCTTTCTTTTTACATCAATTATTTTGTCATTGTATGAAATCCTCTTTCAGCTTCTGCTGAGTTTGTCAAAATGGCCTTATTGGATATAGTTATAAATCAATTTTTATTTTGTGAGGCTTGTTTTAATAACAGATAAGGAAGACTTTAAAAATTTTATCAGTAGGTACTTTCATACCTGCTGAATATCATCCCTGGTTGTAATATATACATCAGCCATAACACCTATGATTCAGTAGTTGACAATCTCTCGTGATTTTCTTTAGTAATCTTAACTCCGCTACTATGGACAATTTGAACTTTTATACTCTGAATAGTTGTAATCTTTTTTTACTTTATCCAATTCGAAGCATGGATAAAGTATTGTAATCGGTCTCGCGGCAAGCGCGACTTCAAAGGGTCCTCAGGTAAAGACTACGGAACCCATGGTCTCAATTAAAGTCACAAATTGTAGTATTCATTTAGGTTGAATTTTAGCACGTGACGGCTTTGCCAAAAATTACATGGGGTCTCGTCCAGAGGCCAAAAAGTGCGATTTTTGTAGGAAGTGCGTGCGGATGGATATATCGTTTTTTGTCCACAATTTTTTGCACACCGTTAACCGATTGAAATGAAATTGAAAACCTACCATTACTTTAACAAAATGAAGCACTGATTAGTTTTTGGTACATATCGGTCCACAAACATTAGTACTTTTATTTCAGTACTTTTAGTTTTTTTTTTAAATATTTTGAAAATGACTAAACCAATTTTGATGAAATTTAATATTCTATTTAAGTACCTTGAGGACTATAAAGTTTGTTTTGTAAAATTATATTTTAAAGTACTCTACCCTAGAATAAGATAGTACATTGGATAAAGTTTAGCAACGATCCGTTGCAGTTTATTTTTATTAATAACTATTTTTTAATTATTTAAGCACAAATTGTGATTGTTTAATTATTCTATTACGCCACATTTAATTATAGATCTCAAGTTACACGATTATTAAAAATAAAATTATATTAAAAGTCATTTTTGAATTTAGCTAAAACTACACGAAATTATAATTATTATTAATGTTGCCAAGTTAAATTAAACTAAAAATGTTAAGATTAAATTTATTTCAAAATATTACTGCTTGGTCGATTTTGCAGTCCATCGTGATCGATATTACCCCGCCGGCCGAAATTACCCCATATTTTTCTCTTTTTAAAAAAAGTACCTTATAAAAAACATTTGATTGTTTGCAAATCCAATAGAAGAAACTCATAATAGATAAAGTAACCAAGCAATTTGACCGTTTTGAGCATCTTATTACCAAGATTTATACTTGATATTTTTAACAGCGCTTAAGTAGTCGGTATTCCTCCACTTTCCCCTAATCTTAACTCCGCTACTATGGTCAATTTGAACTTTTATACTCTGATTAGTTTTAATTTTTTTTATTAATAACTATTTTTTAATTATTTAAGAACAAAATGTGATTGTTTAATTATTCTATTACGCCACATTTAATTATAGGTCTTAAGTTACACGATTATTAAAAACTAAAATTATATTAGAAGGAATTTTTGAATTTAGCTAAAATTACACGAAATTATAGTTAATTGATCGTTTTTTCCGTGATCGAGGCATAAATCAGTCCGGTGGCTTCCTGTCAGTCAATTTCGGGTTTTTTAAACTATTAACTAATAGCTGTTTGGAGAGTGTGGAGGGGATGTCGGTGTCCCCTCCCCTCCCGGAAGCCCTGCGCCGCCCACGCCCCGCCCCTCAGCCGAGCACAGCTCGGTCCCGTCAGTCTTGCGCTAGTCGTCCGCAGAGTAACAATGGAGTCCGAGTAGCAACAATGTGCCGGCCGTGATGTGATTAGACGATGCCTTGCGCGCTGCTGCTGCTGTGGTTCGCATTGTTGTGCGGCGGCGCGCTTGGTCAGAGACCTGGTACGGTTTATGTGGACGCGTCCGTCGCCCCGGCGTCACCCCTCTGGTGGTACGGCAGTTGTGCGGTACGCCATTGTGGCAAAAACTCACCCCCGAATACCCCCGTAGTTAATTCCGCCCAGGCCAGGTGCCTCATTCGCAATTGTGCACCGAGATACCCGTATCAGTTCCATCGACCGTACTCGCACTATTGGTACTACGGTAAGCTCTTCCTTCAGTATTCGCAACCCTTGAATTCACTCAAAAACCCATCAATGAATGGATTCCTTAAGGACCAGTCATTATTTCAAAAATTGTAAATGAAAATAAATATATAGGGTGCTCCTTACTTTGGATATTTTCGAATATTTACGCTGACAGGGGCTCATATGGTTCTAAATAAATAAAAAAAATATCCCCCAACTTTTAAGTCTCTATCTCAATTTTAACCTAGTGCTGCACAGCGATTAAGTTTCCCATCTAAATAACATGGGGTTTTTGGCATTGAACGATCAATTTTTTATTTCAGCCAAAGTAATATTTCAAAAAATTTGAAACTCTGTAGACTTTATCCGTATAATAGTCGCTATCCCTCAG
Organism: Forficula auricularia; assembly: GCA_024734495.1. Taxonomy (NCBI): domain Eukaryota; kingdom Metazoa; phylum Arthropoda; class Insecta; order Dermaptera; family Forficulidae; genus Forficula; species Forficula auricularia. The sequence goes on from JALMQS010000128.1 coordinate 25,459,593, forward strand.
AATTTTTACAGATTTTTAGCTATTATAATTTTGGAGTCTATAAACTTACTAATACCAAGATATAGCAGTATTTTATCTGGATGTAACTCCACAATTGTAATAGCTAAAAATCTGTAAAAATTCTGAAGGATAGCTACTATTATAATGATAAAGTTTGCAGAGTAAATTTTTGAACCATTACTTTTGGCCGGAATAAAAAATTGATCGTTCAATGCCAAAAACCCCATGTTATTAAGATGGGAAAATTAATCGCTGTGTAGCACTAGGTTAAAATTGAGATAGAGACTTGAAACTTAAGGGATATTTTTTTTAAATTTATTTAGAACCATATGAGCCCCTGTCAGCGTAAATATTCGAAAATATCCAAAATAAGGAGCACCCTACTATGTAGCTGTTAAAGTGTATTTTTGTGATTAAATTTATTGAATGTTGAAATTTTAATTAAATCACACATAATTGATTATAACTATTTGTTGAACATATACAACAAATAATGCAATATATTTACAACGTTTCGATTGGCTTATTCTGCGATCTCATCTATGAGTATCGAGCACCCACTTCGATTTTAGAGTAATTGAAAAAAAAATGTTTTTTTTTTTACAAATTACATAATTTTGAAATGATAGTCATAGCTAACTCTGAAAAACATCCCTTGTTCAAAATACTCTCTCCTTATGATTTATATCGTACTTAGAATTTTTAAAAAATATTACATATTACTGTTATTATGACTGTAGTAAGCAGGTCAAGTAAAAATAGTTCTGATATCCGATTTTTATAAAAATTATTTACTAATAAAACTGAAATTTTTGAAAAAAATTATTTATTAATAAAAACTGAAATTTTTGAAAAAAAATTCTACCCTGCCACAACTTCAACTTTTAGTAAATTAAATTTTAACGAAGTTATCCTAATTATAGTTATTTAAAGAAATATCTCAGATCCCATGATATTGTGAAGTGACCAGCTTACTATTATAACATAACGAATTTACCGAGAGGTGAACCGCAACTTAATGTTGTGTACACCTACTTCCACTTCTACTTTCATTTCCATGAAGAAGACAGTAGATGAAGGGGCATTATCTAATGAATCCCAAAATAATTCCACATAATTCCAACGACTTGTTCACCAATCGTGGTTCACCCCTCGGAATTTCCCTACATCCATTCGGGTATTTGAACCCATGAGAATCAACAAATATTATTTTAAAAAGACCGAGATGTTCAAGCAAACGGCAACCTCATTGATTTCTCTTGATAAAATTGTTATTTTTGTTATATATATATATATTATATGTCTGATTGGTTTTACCATAAGGACAGCCATTGGTTTGATTGCATTTCGGCCAAGATTGATAATTTGAACTTCACAAAAAACTTACCCCCAATACCCTCACCGTTAATTCCGCCCAGGCCAGGTGCCTTAGAACCTGTAATTGTGCCCCGAGATACCCATATCCGTTCCACCGACCGTACTCATACTATTGGTACTAGGGTAAGCTTTTCGTTCATTATTCGCAACCCTTTGAATCCATTCAACAGCTCATCAATGGATGGAATCCTTAGGGACCAGATATTATTTCAAAAATCATAAAGGGAAAAAATGTTATTTTTTTTACAAACTCTTGTCAATTAATCTTGAAATGACAGAATTTAGTCATAGTTAACTTCGAAAAACATCCCTTGTTCAAAAAAATCTCTCTTTCTGATATCCACTTAAAGTTTTTTTTTTTTTAATATTGTAGGAGCTGACCTTAAGAAAGAAGAAAAAAGTTTCCGGATATCCGATTTTTATAAAAAATAATAAAACTGAAATTGTTTAAGAAATATAATTGCTACACTGAAATCTCTCAAATTGTCATTTTAAAGTGTATTAAATTAAAAAAATCTTTCTGATATGATCTGACTTTTCAGGCAGAGGATGCTGTTCAAAAAAGAACCCTTAATTTTTGAAAATTTTATTTTATTATTTGCAAAATTCATCGAAAAGAGTCTTAATATAATTTTTCAAATTTCACATTAGATTTTTTTCATTTGATATTAAAGTCAGAGCGGACAGTCTATCTTCACTTTGACTACTTCCAGAGGCAAGTAAAAAATAATCCACCTTTCTATCTTAAGCTCTGTACTTTTCATAAATATTTTTTTTGGTTGCTATAAAATAATTACTAGATGTAAAAAATTAAGATAGGTATAGGTACCTATGGTTTGCGTATACGGCTTGCACTTAGCCTCTTTTGTTTTTCTTGATATTTTATCAACCTATTTATAAAACCGTTTTTTTACTTTCTCATAATAATATATTAAAAAAAAAAATGATTTTATTCGTTTTTTTTTTTTAATTTTCGAGTATTTACTTTTTTTGATGTTGAGTGTACAAATAGATGCTAGGCATCCGGCCGTGGGATAGACATACCCTTAACTGATATGCCAATTCAGTTGTCTAAATATCAGGGGCTCCCAGGACCGAGGTGTGGCTATTAAATGGCTGTAGTGATTGAAAGTTTATTTCAAATTTTTCACTTTTATGCTTAATTAAAAAAAAAGAAAAGAAATTTTATTAACGGCATAAGTAGATAAAGGGATATTTCTGATTGGCTGATTTGAATCAAAATCTTGTTTGTGATATCTTGAACTAATAACTTCGGTACTTATTTTTTTATTATTTCATTTCTCTTGGTTCTATCGTTTTTGAGTTATCCTTCTCACAGACATAAAAAACAGACAAATAACAAATACATATTTTTGGCACCTAAAAACTCGCCTCTAATCTTGAATACTCCTAAGTTTTTGAAAAATGACAGAATTTTAGTCATGATTAATTTACCTTGAAAATTTATTTATTTATGTATTTATTTTAAAGTTAACTTTACAAAAAATCACATCTATTCAAATATAAACCAACATATTCTGGTATGATATGGCACATTACATGACTTTCACTGATTCAATTAAAAACCAAATTAAAAAAAACAAACAACAACGTAGGTAATACTTAACTGAAAATCAAGAAAAAAAGTTGGATCATTTTTTGAGAAAACGACAAAAACTAGTAGTAGTAAAGTAGTACTTTCGATGGCCGTATTTAAACTATATCCATACAACCATATCTCGAGTTCTTATCTAATTTAAATTTTCAATTTAATACCTCTGAGTTTTTCTGTTTTTGAATTTAATCCATCACTGAGTCAGAGTTTAATTATACATATTTTTGGCTTTTATGGATCACTTTTGTTAAATACTCGTGATAATAACAATATATAGTTTTCAATTATTATCAAAAAGGTGAAATTCAATTTGGTCTTATCTGAATAATTAGAAGTTTTCAAAAAATGAATTTTAGCAAATATACATAGTATCATATGTCTGTTCATGAATTATCGAGAACCCAGATAGGCAGAAAAAATAATGATTGGAAATGATTTTACTTTAGATTTCAGACTTATGAATTCGTTAAGCAAATTTCGATTAAAACCAATCAATCAATCTTCCGAAAACATACAATTTTTACTTGAAAAGATTTTGTTTTGCCAAGAGTAGCTGAGTTATTGATTCATATCCATCAGTGGCGTGCGGTCCATGGATGCTGTGGATGCTGCGCATACTTAAAATTCCAAACATTTAGAGTATTTTCATAAATTCAGGAAGATATTTAAATTTTCAAATTATTATCCATTTAAAATATTTCTATAAAAAACATTTTTTGTTTTGAAAAGTAGGTATATAGATTCTCGAAATGAAATAAAATTATTGCATAGTTTCAAGGGGCAATTAAAATGAATGATTTTCCGAAAAGGGCGCCGATAGAAGGTTTGAAGTTTCTGCCTGGTATATCTTCCAGTTCAAGCATGTCCAAGACAAGTTTAGACTAGTTTTAGTCGAATAAAAATTGTTCTCGCTGAGAAACTATTAAAATAGTAATAATACAAAAAAGGAATAAATAAAGATGATTCGAGAATTTTTGGACTAATCCATTTCTAACAACTCTCAATAATATAAGATCGAAAATAACGAAGAGTGTTCTAGACAAGTCATAGCTTGCTTATAGCAATATAATTAGGAGAAATTTCAGATTTTCTTATAGGAGAGGCTGATTCATTGTGGAAGATGGTCAATTTCCATCTTAAGGACTGAGGAGTTTAAGTCAAATTAATTAATTTCTGACTCCTACCTTCACTCACACAATACAGTATCCGTTCGGGGCGAAGGTCCCAAAATATATTTTTTGAAAATCTAATGTTAATTTTGAAAAATAACGAAAAATACTATTGCAAAAAAGGCGAAGATTAAAATAAAATTTCTAAAAATGTAGATTGAAAAGTCACCAACCGCCACTGATACCTATATATATACGTGAATATATATAATTTATTTGCTCAGGACTGAGGTTTGACCTTCATCATCACTCATTTTAATTAAAAATATTCTACTTGTTATGAATGATTCGTTTGTTCCTTTGTGAAGTGACCAGCTTACTATTATAACAAAACGAATTTACTTGCATCCATTCGGGTATTTGACCCCATGGGAATCAACAAATATTATATTAAAAAGACGCTCAAGCAAACGACAACCTCATTGATTTCTCTTTATAAAATTTTTATGTGTTATATACGTCAGATTGGTTTTATCTTAAGGATAGCCATTCGCTTTGATTTCAATCCAGCTTTTGGATTCAAATCCCAAGAGGGATGCTATCAAGATTATCTACAACAGCTCAAAATCAGTAGTATATCACACATCCAATGCAAAGGCCACATCTCGAATTTTTTGAAAATTGAGCTAGGGGTAGAATAATGTTACGGGTATAAAGTGTATGTCAGGGGTGAGCCGCGATTGGAATTATTTGGAATTACTTTGGAATTCATTAGATAATCTATTGTCATCTATTGTCTTCTACTTGGAAATGAAACTGGAAGTGGAAGTAGGGGTACACGATTTTAGGACCCGGTTCACCCCTCGAAGTATGTTAACACCAGAAAGGCCCATATACCTATTTTTATAAAAATAGTATCTTGGGGCATATAATGCCATAGATTTCTTAAGAAATCCATTGTCCAAGTCATATTCAAATCACTGCTGTGTAAAACATAGCCTTTTTTGACCTGTGGCCTTATTGCATTGGATGTGCGACATGTACAATCACTTGGGATTTTCCTTAGAAATCTCGAGTTTGTTATACTCAGCAAAAACCAACTTTAATATACTTCTATAAAGTTTCCCATCCCTTGATCTCAAAAAAAATTTCGATTATAAAATCTCTTTTAATTTCACCGATCGATATTTGTAGTTCTCTTCTATCTTATCCCTTATCAAATCGTTTTATTAAATAAAATAAAATAAAATAAAAATCTTAATCACGTAGATTTACCTAATCGACGCAAACAAAGACCTTTTATTTTTGAGAATTATGTTCCAATAAGCAAACACGTGAACGTGTTTCACCTGCGAAAAATCTTGATAAGATAAAATAAAAATTTGTTTGCTCTTTCTATTATCACTGGTTCATTCGTTTGTTCTCTTGCCCAGCAGCCATTCATTCATAAATCACTTTCCTTTGCTTCAATATTTACACACAAGTTTGATTTTCCCGTCCACTATTTGGTTTTAGAAAATTGAAGATTTCTCCTACAATCAATGATAGTTTTCGAAAACTGGAGGAGAAATATGACAATTTTTCTCTTTAAATTTTGGTGATTTGAATATTTCTATTTGCAAGCGGTATGAGCTGAAACTCGGCATAAATTTGCAGCTTCTTAATAAATACAAACTTGTGTGCCAAATTTCAGCTTTTCAAATAGAATTAATTGTTTAAATGATTTGATTTTTTCTTATTTTCTTCATTTTTTCATCTAAAAAAATTAAAAAGACTAAGATTTATTTAATCGAGATTTTCCTCTGCTTGATGCATATAAACATATATCATACATATAAATATAAAGAAAGAATATAAAATTAATAAATAATTTAAATTTAAAAAATATCTTTAGTATAGATTATACGATAGGTTTTTTGTGAAAGTTACCTTGCTATATATATTTTTTTAAATTAATCTTTTAATTTTATTAAATATATTTCACCTCCAACCTAAACGATTCTCCCTGGACAATATCTATATATATATATATATATATATATATATACATATGTATATATGTTGCAGTAAAAACCCATTTTTTAGTAAAAACTCGTTCTTACTAGTTAAAACGCGTTTCGCTGAATTCCTTTATGGCAACTAGAGCCCACTGATGTTGGTTGAGTTTGGTTCAAAGGTCTTGAATCTACATTTTTGACCTTCCGCTTCATTTCGTTTGTTTATTTTCAAAATTTTTTAAACAAAAAATTTCAAAATTTACATCCTCTACAACTTTTCTTCTAATTTTTGACATTTTCGTTTAAAAATTTTTTGAAAATAAATACACGAAATGAGGCGGAAGTTGACGATTCTAGACCTTTGAACCAAATTCAACCAACTTCAGAAAACTCTAGTTGCCATAAAGGTATTCAGCGAAAAGCGTTTTTACTGCAACATTATATGTATTATAACCAGGTAGGCGATCGCAATATTTCCATTTTATATTCTTTAGAATATAAATGTGAAAGTAAAAATTATAGATATGTATAAATAAAAAAATATGAATATGTATAAATATAGCATATATAATTTATTTTTTAGAGACCATAGTTTCGACCTTACCATCAGTCATTTTAATTAGAAATATTTTATTGGTTATTTCTCTCAAATACACGATTGGATGTTTGTTGTAATTGTGGGCTTGTAAGATAACAAACTAATATAACTAATATATATATATATATATGTATATGTTTATTTGCATCAAGCAAAGGACAACCTCATTAATTTCTCTTTATGAATCAACAACTCTGCTACTCTCGGTAAAACGAAATCTTTTTCAATTAAGGTTTAATCAATTTTTCGTATTATAAACCTCCTACAATTCGGCAACCAACCCAACGCCTGAATTTCGTGGAAAATACTTATTTCAGGCTTTTTATAAAAGTTGATTTGAAAGTCATTCCAAAAAGACTTCTTTAGAAACTATCTAGCGTTGTTGTTTTGCTCTGTCTAAAGCTAGTTGTCGTTTTTTCCATTTGGAACTTGCAACTCACTATGTCTAATAAAATTTTCCAATACCCATTAAGGGTAAATGATATGCAGAAATCAAATTTTATGTATTTGAAATTTATAAGATAAATTTGCATGATATATGGTGTAAAAAGATGGCCGTAGGGGATGGATAGGCAATAATTATAGAATTTTTATATTTTTAAACTTTTAACGTCCATACGTTGTAATCCACTCTTCTTATAATATATACTTTATACATATCTTCTTCTTTAAGTGCCATATCAGGTCTCCCTGACGTTTCGGCACCTCTCCACATATACCTGTGCTTAGTGTGTTTAGATGTTTTACACAGATATACGGGACCTACTTTTTAACGCCGATTCCGAAGGGCTAGTTTGGAGAGGTTGACTAGGTATACTCTTGGTAGTTTGCCATTGCTTTACAATAGGAGCGACTGCAAATATCTGCCGAGACTCAGTCTCTAACCATCATACTTCAGGACAGCGGCCCCACACTCTGACCACTGACCCACAGTCGCCTCATATGCATATACATATAATAAAATATTTTCTTCTTAAAGTTAATTTAGCTAATAGTAGTAGACTTTAGAGTTCTTTGAAAAATATAATCGTTATAATTATGAGAAGCTTTTGAATGAAAATTAAATTTGGCTCACAATTCTTGAATTAATTTTCAACTTTGTGTCAAGTTTCAGCTTTTTGACTTGATTTCTTATCTGACAAAATAATACTCAAATCGTTGAAATTTGCAGAGAACATAAACCATGCTTGAAAACGTATTCACTTCTAGATTTTGTACAATTTTGTTCTCGTTATTATTATTATTATTTATAATTTATTATATGTTAGAAGGGATGCATTCACTCACTTGGGAGTTGAACTGTCCTACAAGACAAAATTAATTTGACATATTACTAGATTTTTTTTATTAAATAATAAGAAAAATTTAATGAATCATCAGTCATTTATGTGGAGAAATTTTCAGGCAGCGCCGGCCACACCGCCATGGCTGATTGCAAAGAGCCCCGCTAGAATAATCCCTAAAGTTAAGAAATATAATTAAAAGCAAAAAATAAATCTGTATGGGTTATCCTTGTCATAGCAATTCTTGAAAAAGTTTTTTTTTAATATTTCATATAAGTAATATATACTAAGCTTCTGAGTAATAAAAATTATCCATAAAAACTCAAAATCAGTAGAAGTTTCTCGAGATTAAAAAAAATTCTTATATGTGTAAATAAATAAATCTTTCAAAATTGACCTAGAAAATCGTTTTGTTTGTTTTTAACTAATTTTAATATTTAGCTGTCTTCTAGAACTCACTTTCATATACTACTAGTAAAGTATTATATATATAAATTGAAAAAATGAATAATAATCAAAGCTCTTTTTAGTTGATTAGGTGCCCAATTAGAGATGGGTTGTATTAAAAAAAGGGCCGCTTAACACACAGGCCAACGGATTAACTGTTAATGAGGAAAATAAATTACAGGGCCAAAAAAACGTGTTCAACAACTTTTTTTAAAAAATCAATATTCATCATTCATAAATCATTAAATATTAAAATCTTTTTTTTTCATAATTTATTTCTGACATTAATAAGAATATTATTATTATTTATTTTTATAAAATAATATTTCAAATTCGTTCAGTTCATATTCTTCCCATCACGAACGAACAGTGAGAAATGAAGAAGAAGTTGTAGTGGAAAAGAAGCAAAAGGAAGGCAGAAGGGCTTTTGATTTAATGATGATGCTCTGCAGCCGCAGCCTCTGGCACCTTCATCTCTACTTCACAAATAATTATTAGTTTTATACGATTTTAATTTATAGGCATATAAGACAAAAAATTATTATTTATACTATTGGATTATTAATATATCATTAATTTTTTCTTTTGGAAATTTTTTTATTAATTAATATACAAATAACTAATGAGAAGAAAATTGTTCAAAAAGCAAATACTTTTTCAAAAATTATTATGCTCTTTCTAAATTTTAAAGATTTGAGTATTTATTAGTATTGAAGCTGTTGAAGCTTTCATTTTTGTGATTAATTTGATTAAAGTGTGAATTTTTATTTAAATCACACATAATTAATTATAATTATTTTTTAAACACGAACAAATAATACAATATAACTACGACGTTTCGATCTACATATTCTGCGATCGTTCTCAAGTATGAGAACCCACTCCGATTATAGGTTAACTGAGCCAATCACGTGTCGGTCAGGCTTATACAGGCTTATAGACTCCATGTACAGTCCAATCAAAAAGCCAAGACACTGACGAACTCAGCGCACCCTGTCGGACTGAGCATTACCTGTTTTTAAAAACTATAAAGGGAAAAATATTGACAAATCAATTGATAATAATAATAACAATAATAAATCACAATTAATCCACATATCAAGAATATTATAGTTTACATAGTTGGATTTTATAATACAAGGTACATCGTTTATATTATCTACATGAAGTTAGCAACCCTGATATTTGTAAGTTGTCAACCCTGATATCTACCTTATTCTGCATGAAGTTAGCAACAAGATAATTACAAAATATTTTTATAATTTTAAGTTTCGTTATTTGGAAAATCACATGGAATTATTAAATTATATTTAACACATCTCATTTAGATTGTAACCATCATCTCTATTTAAATTATTAGGACGTTTTTCAATTTCTATTTTTTCTTTTATTTTTATTTTCCAGTAATTATCCTCAATATGCAACGTTTGGGCTTCATCCAGATCAATCTTGTGTCCTGTTTTCAGATTTGAGTACTTATTATATTTTCACCGAACATGTCAGGTCAAAAAGCTGGAACTTGACTCAAAAGCGAAATTGAATAATGCAAAACTAAAGAGCCAAATCATCATCAGTCTCGCTAACAAAGTTTCAACAAAAGAAAAATAAGATCAAAAAGTAAATAATAGAGTACGAGCAAAAATATTTATTTCAATTATGGACAACATACACCATCTATCAGTGAAATGTGGAAACATAGCAAGAAGAAATATTTATCTCGCTCATGGGCAATATATGCCATCTATTAGAATAACCTGGAAACAAAGTAAGAATTAATATTTTGATACTAAATAAAAATAATCTAGAAAATAAAGAACAAAACAGACTTGGATTACGATACATTATTTAATATTTAATAAAAACCACAAGATTATTAAAAACAAAACAAAATTAAAGTCCTGTATGATTTTCTATATCAAAGCGTCTTAGTATTAAATGTATACGGGGTGCTTCGCTTCATTAATGGTATCAAAACACAATTTCACATCTAATTTTATCATAGTAAGATTACGGTTGAAATCGTACCTAGTATTAAGAGTTTATTTTATTATTTCCTAATTAAAAATTTTTAACTGGAAATTCTGAAGCTTCTAAACCTCGAAATCTAATACAAATATAAAAACATTTTGGTATCTAATACTTTAATTTATTTTATTTTAAAATTGGTTTATTACTAATACTGGGTAGCGATAAACTCTTACAAGGTAATTAATTCATTAAAGTTTTATTTGATTTAGATAATATGATGGAAAACGTGAGTCTTGTATCATAGTAACTTTAATCAATGAACGAACAAACCCTTTAATTAAAAACATTTATTTTTTATTTTTTAAAAGCTCCTCATTTCTGCCTAGGACAGAGCACTGGTTTTCATGTTAAAGTGGTTGCTGACCGTCAGGCGTTAATTTGATGGGGGAAGTTACTAAGTTATCTTTTGACATGTTATTTGGTCTTGTCCAATATTAAACAATAAAATATAAAAAGACACAAAAAATCAATAGAGATTTTACAAACATTTCTTTTGGGCCTAATATTTGGAAGGTTATTGAGAATTCGCAAACACCAAAAAATGAGTATGTAAATTATATTGAAAAAAGGACAATATCCTAAAATTAGGATTACATTTTTTTAAATAATATCTTTACTCCTTATGTTTGATTAACTTGAAGTAATTAATAATCATATCTTTTATTAATATTACTAGAGTAATAATAATACAAGTATAGAAAAATGAAGATTATTATCATTACTTTCAAAATTTATTCCACCCTAACTTTTGAAAATAAAAAAATTATAGATACTTATATAGGTATTTTAAGTGAATTTTACAAGCTAAACTATTAATTTTCCATGAGATAGAAAATCTTATTAAAAGTTTTATTGAATGATCATTTAGGAGAGAGGTCAAATTTTTGTGGGCATGAAAATAAAAAAATATTTTTTATAATAAGGTGGAATGTATTCTCAAAGATCACATTAAGTTGATTAATTAGTATTTTCACAGATTTTGTACACAGAACGAGATATCCAAACTACTGAATTTAAAATAAAATAATTTAAAAAAATTCTATAAATATTCTTGCCAATGACAAATAAGGAACTAGTTTGATACCTCAAGTATTAGTCCAGTCAAATTTTGTTTTTATTAGAAAAGTTTTGGGATAGCTCTGATATTTTGGGGGGGGGGGGGCTGATTCCAAATCTCAGGTCTTCTACTAAAATTTCGTGACGCAACATTGTAGAAAATGCAAAAAAGGTGAAAATTTTCATTTTTTGGCGGTTTTTCGCTTATGAATCGAAAACTATCAACTTATCGTAATTAACCATCCTATTCAAAATGAAAGTCCATAAAATTTCCTACAAATTTTATAATTTAGGTTTTTTTCTCTGACTAACCGTTCGGGGCCAAGCGCAAAATCAAAGTTTCGACCTCGGCAGCATTCCCGGATCACCCAAAAACTCCCACTTTTTTTTCGAAATTTTCCCATTTTTACCATGAAGGAGCACGTTTTCGACAAATACCACTCTACACATTTTTAAACTAGATTACATTTACTACAATTCAAACAAAGTTTCATCTTAATTGGATAAATGGTAATCCTTGTCGCAATGAGGTTGAAGTTTTGAACAACTGCAATTTTTTGCAAAAAATCACAATTTTTCCTTCATAACATGAAAACCACTCATCCTAGAAACTTGATTCCTATCTCATTCTCTAGGAAATTTTGTTGACTTGAACTTTTATTTGAACCACTTTTTTTTACAAAACTCTTAAATTTATAGATATCCAGCAATTTCCATGTCACTTCTGATGATTTGGATCATACCTTTGATACCTTAAGTATTTTGGAACGGAACCTTCGATTTGCCAATCCGACTCACACTTGGCCTCTTTTTTACTATTCATATTATAAATAAAAAAAATTCAAATCTTTCAAGTCAGAGAAGAAGAATAAATTAATCTCATTCTAGTCCACTTTCTAAATCCCTTGATTAATTAGTTTTGATTCAAAAATATATAAATTTCCGACAGAACTCAATCCAATTTATTATACTCAAGTGTGAACTTAGTCACAAATTAATTTTTTTTCTTTACCATTAGGTATAGAAGTTTTTTATTTTTTGTGGAGTTGAATAACATTAAAAATTATGTAATGGCATATTTATTATGTTTATTAATATGCATGCAAAGGGAATGCGATAAATTGGTTCACAGGCAATAAACTTATTCTTCTCGCTCTCTGTTCTTATCATCGCGTCTATTATAGCAGCAAGTGGCCATCAAAGAGCGAACCAAACTAGACGGCAGAAAGAACTAACATTCGTAGCCAATTGGGAACGAATGAATGAATAGTATGCCTTGTGCGCTATTTACCAGCATACATTGCTTCTTTCGCCTTGAATAATTACTCACCATACGTTTAAATATGTTTCATTTTCTTTAAAATACTATTTTAGTAGTAGTAGTATTAGAGAGTAAAAATATTTTGTTTGGAAATTTATAAACTTAGCACTTGAATATTTACTTTCTTGATTTATTAGATAATATATTTTTTATGACTTAATACTTATAAATGTAAAAATAAAAAAGAGTTAGGAATTTTTCGCTTGCAAATTGACGGAATGCATTTAAGAGTTTAAATGATTTAGAAAATATTTGGAGATTTTTCAACGACTATTGCGAATGAATTCATTTGAAAAGATTTTGTTTTCCTAGAGTAGCCGAGTTGATAATTCATAAGAAAAAAATCAATCAGGTTGTCCTTTGCTTGATGCGAATAAATTTATATAATTTATTTATTTGAGATTATAGTTTGGAAGGTTTTAACTTCATCATCAGTCTTTTTAGTTACAAGTATTTTATCTGTTATTTCTCATAGGGTCAATCACCCTGTTAGACTTAGAAAATGCATTTTTTTGTAGTGATGGCGAAGCGATGAGCCACGATGGAGAACAACCTCATTGATTTCTCTTTATGAATCAACAACTCAGCTACTCTAGTCAAAACAAAATCTTTTCAAGAAATCAATGAGATTGTCCTACGCTTGATGCGATTAAACATATATATTAGGGTGCTCCTTATTTTGGATATTTTAGAATATTTACGCAGACAGGGGCACATATGGTTTTAAATAAATTTAAAATAAATAATCTCCCAAGTTTAAAGTCTCTATCTCAATTTTAATCCCTTATAGTAGCTACACAGCGATTAAGTTTCCCATTTAAATAACATAGGGTTTTTGGCATTGAACGATCAATTTTTGATTCCGGCCAAAGTAATGGTTCAAAAAATTTGAAGCTCTGTAGACTTTATCCTTATAATAGTAGCTATCCTTCAGAATTTTTACAGATTTTTAGCTATTATAATTTTGGAGTCTATAACTTACTAATACTAAGATATAGCAGTATTTTATCTAGATATAACTCCAAAATTGTAATAGCTAAAAGTCTGTAAAAATTCTCAAGGATAGCTACTATTATAAGGATAAAGTCTACAGAGTTTCAAATTTTTTGAACCATTACTTTGGCCGGAATAAAAAATTGATTATTCAATCCCCATGTTATTTGGATGGGAAACTTAATCGCTGTGTAGCACTAAGTTAAAATTGAGATTGAGGCTTGAAACTTGAGGGATATTTTTTTTATTTATTTCTATAGTAACCATATGAGCCCCTGTCAGCAAAAATATTCTAAAATATCCAAAATAAGGAGCTCCCTATTATGTATACCTACCTATATATAATTAATACACCAAGCAGAGGAAAACCTCATTGTCTTCTCTTTATGAAAGAATTCATTGCCTGTCAATTTTACAATAGCTTCTGATTGAGAAGCAAATGTATTAAGTTTTGCAAACAGGTCTACCATATACTAGAATACTTATACTAAAATCTTTTAAAAACTGACATCTACAGCATCAACGATAAATAAGAACTAATCTTATATTTCAATTTTATAAGGTACAGAATCACGAATTTTTTAGATACAATTTAAGTTTTTAGATACAATTTAATTATGATATCAGTTCAATGGCAGAATTTTAGTCAAATTTATCGTTTCTAAAAAACGAAATGTCAATGAAAATTCGAAAGACATATTTGTATATACTCAAGATTAAGGTCAAGTCTCTGAAACCATAATCTCACACAAATAATTGGTAATAATAATAATAAATTATATACGTTTTTTTTCTTTGTAGATATTTTTGAAAAGATTTATATTTCTAGAAAATAAAGATATTGAATTTTAAATGAGTATACTGTGTATGGTATGTAAATGTTGATTGTCTCTTCAGCAAATTTGATTTTTTCATTGAAATATGATATACTTACTATATATCCGATTCAATAACATAATTCTGCGCTTACATAAGCAAAGTAGGCGTTCATTGCCATAAATGGTCCATTCAAAATGTATACATCCATCAACATTGAGTATGACTAATTTGGACTAGAAAACATTTTACTTTTAAATTTCCCTATTAATTTTCGAGCTTTATACAAATACCATAGTTTGGGTGTTCTTGAGTACAAAAATGTACAAAACAAAAAACAACTGACGTTGACTTGTGCTATAGCAGACCTCAGTCTACTTTATATTCATATGAATCTACAAATAATCGATAAATAGAATCTTATAAAATAAATAAATAAATAGGGTTCTTATTTGTGGTTATAAAAATTTTGTATTCTTAAAATACAGTGAAACCTTGACATAACAAAGCTGAAGGGGATTAGAAAATATTCGTTATTACAAGTAATTTTTTACAATGAGGTTTGTTATATAGAGGTTAGGTTGGTCCAAGGGTAGCAAAATTGTTTATTAACCTCAACATTACGAACTCTTCTACTTATCCTGTTATAATTTCCATTAATAAAGTAAAACACATTGTAATGAAAACAACTGTAATTTTTATTTAAAAACAGTTTATAGAGTTTTTCTCACAATATTAAAAACTCTCACAAAATAATCAGAATGTATTAAAAAATCAACATGTGGTCATGTCGAGACATGAATTCTTGTTAGATGGATTGGATACGTTATGAAAAGTTTGACAAAAATTGTTAAACAGAGGTAAATCATATTTTCTATTTATGTTCTGCAAATGATTGAAAATTCGTTATAAAGAGGTTTTTAACAAAAGGTATTCCTAATTTAAAGGTATATTTTGCATTAACCGCAGTTTTAGGAGATTTCGAAGAATTTGTTAATTCGAGGAAATCGTTATATTAAGGTTAAACTGTATTCGGTTTCTAAATTTTTTATTAATTTTCTAACATCTTGAGGAAAGTGAAAGTAAAAAAGATTTGAAAATTATCGACTATACAGTAAACATAAATTAATAAATAAAATCTGTAATGTCTGCAAGATAGGCTTAGAATTGCTCTAAGTAAGGTGATTTGGTTGCCTATCCATTAGGCTACGCGATCTAGTCTCTGGATCCTCACCTGAACCCCCCACTTCACCCCGCACCACCACCCCGCGCGTGATTTGGAGCAATGTACAGACAAAACCTTAATTATATATATAGATATTAAATCTAATGTTATTGCTTTTTTACTTTATCGGTTTTTAATATATTATGAATAAATTTTAAATGAAAAATTTCCAGAATTAAAAAAGTATTTTTGTGAGTAATTAAAATAAACAAATAAATAAATAAGTTTTCTAAACATTTGGATTGAATTAGGGTAGTTTTATTTTAGACAAATTTACTTTTTAAACCTTAGTTTTAATTTTTTCTTAAAGCAGTTTTATTTTTTGTACGAAGGAACAAATGCTTCTCCCTTTCAAACACTTTGTTATTCACTGACTGAGAAACACCCCTCTAATGTTTTTATTATCAATATTATAATATATATGGTAAAGTAAAAATTATTTAATAATGATAATAATTTAGTAAATAAATAATAGTAAATAATTCGACTTTCCTTCAGTTAACTAAGACATTATTTAATTGTATATAATCAGAATTTGAGATAATTTTCTCTATGATATAGGTGGGGATAATCAATTATACCTGATAATATCACTTTTTTAAAAATTATTTTTTATTGTCATTGAGAAACGTTTCGACATA
The DNA here is from genome assembly GCA_024734495.1 of Forficula auricularia. Classification (NCBI taxonomy): domain Eukaryota; kingdom Metazoa; phylum Arthropoda; class Insecta; order Dermaptera; family Forficulidae; genus Forficula; species Forficula auricularia. The sequence goes on from JALMQS010000128.1 coordinate 25,476,099, forward strand.
TATAATTTAGTAAGTTTAGAAATAAAAAACATAATTTTCTCATAATATTTATTTCTTGTATCCATTAATTATTTATATATCGTCTCAATAAGGTCTAAGCTTATGCGTTTATTGTTTTTATAGGTCATGCTTAATAGATAATCTTTTAATCACGATGCAGTTTGATTGAAAAATAATGATTATATTATATACATTGGAATTCCAAAGATAAAGATTACAAATAAAATGATAGGTACTAGAAAGATTAAAGATAAATTATTGTTTTGTTATTGTATAAAACAACTTTAATACAATTGTATTTAATTAAAGTTTATTTTTGTATCTATACCGTATGCAATATATAGAGTAGTATTGCAATCGAGCCAAAAAATGTGAGTTTTTTTGAATTATATAAAAAAACAGATAAAACTATTGGCATATTTTTTTGCAACGAAATTTTCTCTGGAGAGAGACGGACTGGTAGAAATTTTAATTGAAAGTAATGGAAGGCAGCCCAGAAGTAGTGAGGAAAGAAAAAATTAACATTTATAAAATAAGGTGTAATTTATTGGAATCCTTCCTCCTTTCCTTTCAAACCGACGTTTCGGAGGATTTTTCCCTCCTTCTTCAGGGTTTTCAAAGGGTCAATGAATGAAACAAATAAAATGTTTCCTTCACTACTGTGGAGAGAAGAAGGAAACATTTTATTTGTTTCATTCATTGACCTCTTTGAAACTCTGAAGAAGGAAAAAATCCTCCGAAACGTCGGTTTGAAAGGAAAGGAGGAAGGATTCCAATAAATTACATCCTTATTTGTATATGTGTTAATTTTTTCTTTCCTCACTACCTCTGGGCTGCCTTCCATTACTTTCAATTACTATTGGCATATATTTATTTATAAATAAATAAACTATTGGCAAAAATTATAATATCTAAGATTGGAGTAATTTTTGGAGACGGACTGATAAGTGAATTAAGTGGATATTGATGAGCAGTCCAAAAAAGAAGAAGATAATTTACACTATCTTTTTATTCATAAAACCGACGCTTCGTTACCTCCTTCTTCAGGTTTTGAAAAGTCAGTGAAGGAAATCCAATGCGGCATTCCTGAAAGAGGAGACAGAGGGAATGCCGCATTGGATTTCCTTCACTGACTTTTCAAAACCCTGAAGAAGGAGGGAATATCCTCCGAAACGTCGGTTTTATGAATAAAAAGATAGTGTAAATTATCTTCTTCTTTTTTGGACTGCCTCATCAATATCCACTTAATTATAATATCTATTCAAGATATATAGAATTAATAAGGTAGAGCAAATTCACTGTGAATTCACCCTCGGACTTTTAATGGGAGACACCTAACTGTAATCAACAACGTTTATCCACATATTTAAATGTTGGTTATTCACCGATTGCAAACTCTTTTATTATTTAAAACAATCATGAAATTTATATACATTTTAATTATTTAAAAAACAAGCCTGCTTGAGGTTTTTTATGTGTGGCTTAATTATAATTATTATAAATATATGCTTTGGGGCGACTGTGGGTCAGTGGTTAGTGTCAGGCCGCTGGCCTGAAGTATGCTGGTTCGAGACTGAGTCTTGGCAGATATTTCCAGTCGTCTTCACTTGGAAAGCAATGACAAACCACCAAGAGTATAATTGTCTAGTCAACCTCTCTAAACTAGCTGTTCGGAACCGGCGTTTAAAAGTAGGTCCCATATATGTGTAAAACAGCTAAACACACTCAGCACAGGCATATGCGGAGAGGTGCCGAAACGTCAGAGAGACCTGATATGGCACTTAAAGAAGAAGATATATGCTTTTTCAAAAATCAAAAATATTCCTATTACAATATTTATCTAGGTTCTCTTATATTGAGATTAAGAGCTGAGTAAATTTTAATTGAAATATGTAGACGCATACTTAAAAACATTTATGAATGTGATATTGTTTTTTCCAATCTTACAAGTATTTTAGATCATAGAGAGAAAGTCTTTAAGACCTGTAAAAGTCAAATGTAAAGGACAAGCACAGACACCTGTAGCTGTAAACATCCAAGAGACTGGGCATAAGCTGCACGCTTCAGTAGTTATAAAGCTTCAAGTAGAAAATCTCACTGCTCCATTGTATTGTGATATCTTTATTATTTTTTCGGGGAATTCTAAATATTTAAAAACAAGTATTCCCCTTGAAATCTTACATTTGACATAATTATTAAAATAAAAAAAAACAAAAAAAAAACAGAATCTTAATGCAATTGAACCGCGAAAGTTAAATAATCTAATCAATAATTTCTTATGTTAATTCTACATATTCATAAAATTATTTTATTATTTTTGAAAAGGAAAAGTGAATTCAACACCTGGCAGGACTTGAACCCGCGTTCTCTCTCCTATAGCCGAAGAGCGCCTTAATGTTGTATTTTTTGCATAATCGTGAACGACAATTCGATTTTCACATCTTTTACTAGGTACATTGTTCCAAATTGCCCCAAAGTTTGGATGTATACGTTTGAAGCAAAGTTATGAAAGAAAACCACCTCTACAAAATTCATGTCTGTCTATATGTCTTGTTTTCTATTGATCAGAGTTGGGGGAAGAGGGGGGAAGAGGAGAGAGTTCAGTGGGCATTTATAGGATTGGTGGAATGGAAGGGGATTCAAAGCAGGAAGACGGGGTCCAGGGGGCGAAGCCTTCTGGCTAATAAGAAGCCAGCGGAGACGGGCGCCCCAGCTAGTTTTATATAAGATGATAAGGATTATGAGTAAAAGGCGAAATGTCTGAATTTTTTACCCTTTATTTTGGCCCTTCCCTAAGGCATACCAAAAATGGAGATCAAAAGGCCATTAAACCTAAATAAGCTTAAAAAAATCTGACACCAAGCACGTTTCTCCAGACTCTCCCATACCCACATTAAACGCGTTAAAAAGATTTCAGCTAATCTTTTTATAGATTCCGGGTAGTTTAAGTATATATATTAGGTGTGTTTTTCTAATGATTCAAAGAAGTTTTTTTTTTCGTTCTTCGGATATTCTCATCTTTCCTCCAGTCAATTTAATCTTAATTTCTCCCGTTTCGTTTGCTGAGGATGTTTGTATTTTGCACTTGGCTGTTAATTCTCACTCAAAGCCTCTCTTGTTACAGCAACTCTTCTGAAAACACACTTCTTCAAAGACAGAGCGAGGGAGAGAAGAAAAATTATTTATATAAATGAAATAATTTTAAAATAGTTTTTTTTCTCTTAATGATTGACGCTCTTTGGTAATTTTTTTTTGAGATAAATGTTAAAAATTAACTTCCCATTTCCTATTTCTATAATCACAAATTTTTACAGTATCTTATACTAAATACTAATAATAATAAAAAAAAAAACAGTCTCTCTTATTTTCAATGAATCATCAAGCTCTTTATTTATTTATTGGCTTTAGATGCCATAGCAAGATTTTGATTAAAGACAGATAGAAAGAACAACCACTTTATTTATTTCAAATAGTTTTTAGGTATCTTACCTTATCTAATTCACTCTTCTTATTATCTATTTTTGCTATTGGAAGTAGTTTAGTTTTTGAGTAATCGAAACGATTTTGTATATTTTTTTGTGTAGCCGATCACGTTTGTTTAAAGAGCAATTGCGTGAAAAAGTGAAAGATTTTTCAAGACTTATACAATTTCAGAGATTTAACAATATAATATCAGCGAGTTAGAACACTGAAATTTTGCTCAAATTGGTAGCTTATTCTTACAAACTCCTCTGACAGATTTTGACTCATCACCTTTCAAAAGCTCTTTACCATTTAATTGATTAGTTTTTTACGTTTTTCATCAGAAAATTTTGAAACTAGAATGGTTAATAACTAATCACTTTTTCGTTTTCGGAATTGAACATTTTTAATATATGGCTTATTTTTTAAATTCGGCTTGGATTCATCAAGGGCTGAACCAAACTCAACCAATATCAGTAAATTCTAGTTCCCACAAAGGTAATCAGTGAAATGCGTTTTAACTAGTAAGAACCGGTTTTTACTAAAAACGGGTTTTTACTGCAACATATACATTAATTCATGTGAATCAATTCTAATAGACAGATGAAGAGAGCAAAGCCCTCGAAACTATAGTCCCGTTATAAATAAATTAAAAATTTATTTTTCCATCAGAAGACACTCTCTTTATTTATTTTAATTATCTCTTCATTTGAAAATATTTAATTTGCTGAGAGTAGCAGAGTTTTTGATTCATAAAGAGAAATCACTGACGTTCTCCTTCTGCTTGCTGCAAATAAACATTTATCTAAATAATGAATTTATTATATAATCTACATATTTGCTAGAGTCTATAGTTTCGAAGGTTTGCCTTTTACAACAGTCTTTTTGGTACCGCGACATTTCAGCCCCCGACAAAACATACCCCGACAAAATATCCCCCGACATAATATCTTCTGACAAAATATTCCCCAATATAAGGGAGAATACAAAAGAGATTAAGTGAGAAGCTTATAATCATAGTTTTGAATAATATAAACAGACTTTCATATTTTGGCGGCTAATTAGCCGTTTGAAAGTGCTGCTGTCTGTCGTGTTTGATTAGGAAAATGGGAGCCCCAAACACACCCCGCCCGACGATTGGCTGGTTCGGTTTTCAATGTGTGTTTGATTAGAAAAAAATGGGAGCTCGAAACACACCCCGCCCGGACTAAACTTTCGGAGGTTCGGTTAATATATATTAACCGAACCGGAGTCGATTTGCATTACTCATGAGATTCACGAGGGGAAGGTTTATTTTGTCACGAGATATTTTGTCTGAAGGATATTTTGTTGGGGGCTGAAATGTCGCGGAATCGTCTTTTTTTATTAGAAATATTCTATCTTTAATAAATGCTTCGTTCTCAAGTAACCAGCTTACTATTATAACAAAATAAATTTATCTACATCCATTTGAGTATTTGAACCCATGAGAATAACAGATAGAATATTTCTAATTAAAAAGACTTATGATGAAGTTTTAGATTCTATATACAGTAGAACCTCGTTTATCCGAACTAACTTGGGCCAAAGTTAAACCGGATAATCGAAAATCCGGATAATCCACATGGGTAATAAAAACAAAACAAATCCTCAAATAAGCGAATTTGAATTTATTATGATAAAAAAACAAATTTATATCAAAATTGCATAGAATTGTTTAAAAAATACATACGTTAAATTTTTGGAGAAATTATAATTACATTCTTAAGATATCAGAGTTAAAAATTATTATCTATGGGAACATTTATTAAAATAAAAATGTCTGCAAATCCGATCCGGATAATCCGGAGGACCTGGATAAATGAGAGCCAGATAAACGAGGTTTTACTGTAATTTTGTTTAAAAGACTTATGAATGGATTCACAGGTTAAAAATTTTAAAATCTGCATCTTTAAAAACCAAGTGCAACTAGTAGTCCAGCCAGTCATTTGGTTCTAAAAAAAGAGGTTACGTATAAAGTTCTCCGGGAGTTTTGAAAATGGGTAATTTTATAGATTTCGATGTGCTCTTTCCGAATTTCAACTTTGCCACCTCGTATCTTTGCCGTTCGCGCCGCCATATTGGAAAAGTGGCGCCTAAAAGCAGTTTTTTGGCAATATCTCCTTTCGACTCATTTCACGATAAAAACATTTATATACAAAATGAAACTAGAGAAAATTTCCTACAACTTATGTAAAAACCTTTTTTTTCGTAAAATTAATAGTTTTTAATGTACGAGCGCCGCAAACCATTATACATCTACGCCAACCCGTGACATTTAATTATAACTGATTACATTTGTGAATTATAAAAAATCGCAGTTTTTCCTTCATAAAATGAAAACCACTCATCCTAGAAACATGTCAAAAATTTGCTTTTAGGCGCCATTTTTCCAACATGGCGGCGCGAACGGCAAAGATACGAGGTGGCAAAGTTGAAATTCGGAAAGAGCTATAAAGTTTACTATTTTCAAAACTACCGGAAAACTTTCCAGGTAAAACTAACAATTGACTGGACTATAGGTAAATAAATTTAATTTTAATTTATTACTTATTTTGAATATTTTTTTAAAATTTTGTATTTTAATGTTGGTTTGTTACTAATTCAAATGAAAGACATATGTTAATACGTTAAACACGCCACAGTATTCTTTTTGAAAAGACCATTTCGAAATGGGCTTCTCAGAGCTGGTACGGAATCTCCTCTCTTCTGTTCCGTTAGCACGTAAATGATGGATCACTTCCATTAATGATTGATGTCCGTGTAAATGTCGCTATCTTTTTGTGGCGGCTTCCTTAGGGTTCATTCAGGGAGATCGAGCCCTGGTTATTCCGAATGCAATTGCGAGTGGGTCGTTTTGAATGAATGGACAGCCGCCCACGGAATAGCCATGCCTTTCCCTTGCCCCTACCAAGGAGCACCTCTTCCTCGATCTAGCCGATTCGATTTACTTTGGCTATTTAAATCATTTCGATTCGAAAACTTCACCTTGAGTTTCTATGTGTGAAAAATCAGATGTTCTTTGAATAATAATCAATGACAGTTAGTAATCAATTACAATTAAGGAGGTCCTTTAACTTAAGTTGAGTCAAAAGAAGTGTAGTATCTAATATTTAATAAATTAAATTAAAATACAATTGAAAAATAATAGAATTAAAAAATAAATAGTATGAAAGCTGTAAATGTTTGAAATAAAAAATAAGCTGACGTATTCTGATGTGGCCATCCACTTGACTTTACCATACAACCTGCCCCCTCACTTATATTTAATATTTAATAAAATTATTTATAATCATGTAGGGGGGGTTAATTTTTACATTTTTAGACTCCTGGGGGCCCACTGATTATGTATACAAAATTTGGTTGAGTTTGGTACAAGGGCCTAGATTTTCATTTTTTGACCCCTCCTCGCCCCACTTTGGGCGGTTAGTTTTTGCATTTTTAGACTTCTGGGGCCCCACTGATTATGTACATAAAATTTGGTTGAGTTTGATCCAATGGCCTAGATTTTCATTTTTAACCCCCCCCCCCCTCCACCCCCTTAATTTTAGGTTGATATGCATCAAAATCTAATAAGCTCTTAATCTCATAACTCTCTTAAAACAAGGGCCTTGCGGCATTTACGCAGAATAAAGCAAAGTTAAAAAAAAAATTTTAATGTCAAACTTCAAAAAATCACTGATTTTTTCAGAAAAAATGAAAAATGTTATTGAATATGAAGTTGAATATATTTTTTGTATTCTTTTTTTGAAAAGAACGTTTCAAAATAAAAAAAAACGTCCCGATTAGTCAATTTTTGAAATAGTTATGAGTGTTTGAAAGAAAATTTATAACTTTTTTTTGGGTTGAGTAGAAAAATTTGAAAAAATTATGAAAAATGTTATCGATAGGATAGAAAAGGATAAAAAAGTTTCAGCCAAATCGATAGGGGTTGGGGTTAAAAGTGGTCGATTTGGCATGGAATGCCCCATATATATTAATCGCATCAATCAGAGGATTTCTCTTATTGAATCAACAACTCTGCTATTCTTGGAAAAACAATTTTATTTTAATTAAAAGCGAAGGGTGATCCGCGATTGGAAGTAGGTGTACACCTCTTTGGAAGTATTTGGAAATATTTGGATGTACTTGGAAATATTTGGAAGTACTTGGGAATATTTGGAAGTGCTTGGAAATATTTGGAAGTACTTGGAAATATTTGGAATTACTTGGAAATATTTGGAAATACTTGGAAATATTTGGAAGTACAAGTGGAATTAGGTGTACAGAATATTTGGCCGCGGTTCACCACTCGGTTAAAAATAATTCGTATCTTGTATTTGATAATCCTTTTTTTATGTATTTGGTAATTTTTGGATCTCGTTACTCCAAAAATTATTTCTTTGAAAAAATATAGCTTCCCGCCCTCAATTATGCTATCAAGACATTTTTTCCTCCTCCAAGGATTAAAATCGAATCAAGTAGAAAAGGATTAAATTGTTTATCGAAGGATTGGATCCTCAAACTCTGGTTCTGGTTTCATTCAAGGACACTCGTGTGTCAGGTGGAGATTAGAGCGAGAGAGGCCCTCAAAAGAGCTCCATTCTATTTATTTAAAACTCTCGTAAGAATTTGCATTCTTAAAATATTATAGAGAAGCTAATCGCTTAAATCGTCATTTTATATACTACTTTAAACAACTTTGAAAAAGATTAAAATTAAATATTTATTAGAGAATAAATCCGAGTTAGTAATTTCATATTTTAATATTTATAGAAATCTATATATATATAAGATTAAGGTTTTGTCTGTACATTGCTCCAAATCACACGTTTCAAGCAAAGTTGTGAACGAAAACACCCTCAACAAAATTCCTGTCTGTCTGTATATCTGTATGTCTGTCTGTTTCAGTGGTTTCCGAAAAGTTGCTCACGATTCACGTAAAAACGGCTGAAGGGATTATTATGAAATTTCATATTTACATCAGATATCTTCTAACTTACGTTTTTAGCTATATAACGTTTTGATATTTTGACCCCAGAAGGGGGTTTGGGGGGGGGGCGGACGAATGAAAAGTATCAATAACTCCTAAACTATTAACCCTACGGCAAATTTTATGATAAACAAAGTTGTAGGGGATGTGATTTCTGACAACTTTTGTTTAAAAAAAATTTCCCCAAAAAAAGAAAGGGGGGGGGGTGAAAAAATGTAAATTCTTGCCCTTGGAGCAAACTCTGTAAATACTAGAAGAAGAAGCAAAAACTGGGTGCGGAGGGTGAATGGGGGTGAATGGGAGGAGGGAGGAAAGGGAGTAGGGTGGGGTGCAGTGGTGGTGCGAGGTGGAGTCCAGGGGCTAGGCGGGGAGGTGGGGTGGTGGGGTTGGAGGGGTGGGGTGGAGGGGTGGGTGGTGGGGTGGGGTGGGGGTTGGGCACGGGTGCGGGGTTCTGGGTCCAGGAGTGTCTCTGGAGGTAAGAGAGCTGTCATGGTGGCCTCAGTTAGGAAGAATAAATGAAATTACGATTACGAATTTGCTTATAGGTAATCGGTATATAACAGTTGTTAAAGGGTGATCAATGAAAAATGTTGTGTCATTATCAAATATTTGATCTTATTTCCTTCTAACTTGGTGTGTTCTGCATGCCTAGATGATAACCAGAGAGGTCCTAAACAAAGTATAGAAAATTTTTTGAAAAATGATTTTTTGGAACTTTTTCAATTTTTTTTTAAATATAACATACGAGCTGCTCCAGGCGTGCCTTCGGTACGACTCCTACAGCTCGGCCCTCCGGTTGCATAAAAATCTGATCTCTACTTCGATTCTTTTCTTTACCACACCCTCTATGGTATACTGAAAATCTCCTCAGTTTAGGCTCTACAAATATCTTCGACTCCATTTCGGCAACTCTTAGACACCTTATCATCAAATAAATAAATTAAATCCTTCAATGGGCGGTCTAAAAAAAATATCCACTTATCTGCGGTAGATGCTTTTTAAAATATCGATTTTATGAAAACTAAATATTAGTACTTTTGTATAATCTATTTTGCAATAAGACATTTATATAGTGTATCACTTAACTTTACGATTCATTTGCAAATAGATTGGAAGTTGTGAATTCCTAAAAAGTCGTTTTCCCGACTTTTTTTGAAAAATAATTTTTATAAGAAAAATAAAACCGACTTCAAAAAAAATTAAATGCAACAAATAAAATAATAATAACTTAAAAATCAAATAAAATACACTAAAAGGTATAAAATAATTATCTTGTTTAGTTACAACTAAACGACGAAATATTAACATGAAATTACTTTTTGAAGTCGGTGCCGAACAAATTATGCCTATAATCGAGTGATACCCGCCAAACGTACTAAGTAAGATCCGTCGAGTGCGATTCATATAATGTATATGTTTGGCACCGATTTCAAAATGTAATTTCATATTAATATTTCGTCGTTTAGTTGTAACTAAATAAGATAATTATTTTATACCTTTTAGTGTATTTTATTTGGTTTTTAAGTTATTATTATTTTATTTGTTTCCTTTAATTTTTTTGAAGTCTGTTTTTTTTTTTGTTATAAAAATTATTTTTATTTTTCTCTTTTTAGTGATGTTATTAATAGTGACTTAATATAATACCTTGCATGCATCTCGTAAGAGAAAGTGTCGGGCGAATGAATCAGAAAATGATAATAAAATTCAATTCATAAATATAGAAATTCTCTCGAAACGTTTGCGGGTTTTAAATAAATGTTTTAAGATTTTTTTTATTAAAGATTTTAATTATTATAATTTCGATTATTTGGTCATAAGAATTGGAGATTTACGTTATTTCGTCATTGATCATATCTTCAGAACTTAACCAAATTAATATGGGACCACCCCTAAGGTACCCCCTTTCCAATAAAAAAAGAATCATTAAAATCGGTTCATAAACAAAGAAGTTATGCCTTGAACGAGCATATCAAAAAAGGTTCAATACCAATGAAAAAAAAACGGGACTAATCGGAAGCTAGACTGAACCCAATTCAAAAAACAATCATCAAAATTGGTTCACAATTGGCGGAGATATGAGGTAACATAGACACAAGAAAAAATAAAAAAATCAGTCAAATTGAGAACCTCCTCCTTTTTTGAAGTCGGTTAAAAATGATAAATATTAAATAAATCCCTTTTTCAATTTAATTTTGGTACAAAAAATCTAAATATTTTTAATGTCCTTATCAAACACTTCTTATTAATATTTTTTTTTTGGGGGGGGGGAAATAATCAAAAAGGATATACGAAATCACAACTTCCAAACTATTTGCAAATTGAATAAATTTGCTTCATTAAATTGAAGGGTTGGTTTTGTCACAAATATAATAAAACAATAACTTAATAATCGGTTAGAATTATTTAATTGATAACTATACAGTTTCGCGTCACTCACTAATGGTTCGACCATCCTCGTAGTTATTTAACTTATGTAAGACCTAATTTAGAGTATTGTTCTGTGGTTGGGGACAAAACATCCACGAACGATTAGAGAGAAAAATTGATATGGTACAAAGGAGGGCGGCTGGATTTTGTTTTTGGTAAATTTGATAGGTTTGGTAGTGCGTCTACTTCGAATGATTAATGAATTAGGATGGTCTAGCTTATTGGGAGAGAAGGGAATGGGCTAAATTGAAAGTGATTTTCAAAGCCTATGAGGGTTTTAGGAGTTGGGAGGAAATAACGAATAGATTTCAGGAACCAAATTATTTAGGTAGAGCTGATCATAGAAAAAAGATTCGTAAGCCAAGATTCTTGAAAAATATCGGTTTACATTCAATTGTAGGATCTGGCATTGATTTGTGGAACAATCTGTCTGTTACTACTTGGGATTATAGTCCTCTGCCCCCTATGATTAAATCAATTATAAATTTTGTCAAGTCCTAATGTCCTAGAGTTGTGCAAAATTTTATTTAGTTCTCACAAGCAGAGATTAGGTGAGGTAGAGAAAGGTCATACCATCCTTGTTAAGGTTTTGACCAGGTTTCCTTAACAACTTATGGCAAATGCCGGGATGGCTAATGCGTCGCTTGCTCCTGGTATCGGGTTTTTGCGCGGAATTTTTAAATTACTTTTTGTTTTTTGATGGAAATCTATGGTCATGTTATTTATTAATGAGCATACATTTCTATTTTTTTATTTTTTATTTTTTTTTTTACTTGTTTATTATTTTTTAAATTGTTGTAATTAATTTGTATTGATGTTTATTAATGTATTGTAGCTAGATTGTATTGATGTTTGGAGGACCTAGCCACCGAGGACTTGTGCCTCTAAGCAGGTCGAGGAATAAAGATTTATTATTATTATTATGAGTTATCTCGTTCAAGAACCGGAATTTGTCATTTCACATGAAACATTCATTCTTAAATCTTCAATATAGACACATCACACAATTCATTTACAATCACACATACATATATATAGCAACATTTATAAAAACGTTTATCACGACTGCGCCAGAAAGCTATTCTGAATTCAGAATAGTTTTTAGCTCAGATCTCTTTCCTTCTTCAGTTTTTAGAAGGGTCAACGAAAGATACTTACTTTTCACTACTTCAAAAGTACTTGAATATTGTTATTCCAGTCTTAGCAGAATCATCAATATATATTTTTTTTAAATTTAAATATTCTATTGATGACTTTGACAAGAAATAACATTATTCGAGTACAAATTAATAAAGTAAAGGGTGTGTAGTTTCACAGTGAATGAAATAAAACTCAGAGGTTTATACACACTCAATATATTTCGGGTTATTAGTCCATCATCAGGAGTTTATTATTTATTTATAATTATTCGAGTACTGTTGAAGGAGAGTTTCCTTTGTTGACCCTTTTAAACTCTGAATGTTAGAAGATCCTCCGAAACTTTGATTTTTAAGAGAATTAAAATGACATTACAATAAATTTTTTAATTTGAAATTTTATTTTTCATTATCCTTGTGCTGCCTTTTAATCAATTCTCCATTGAAATCTACCAGTTCGTCTCCAAAGGAAACTACTTCTAATATCTACAAAAATATTTTATATTCGATTTTTATCCTTCCCAAAGAAAGTGTAAAAGATAATGTTTAATCTTCAGCTTTGGTTAATTCTTTAGCATCTTAAAAGGCAAATCTTGTTTAAAAAGAAAAAGACTTGGGATGATTAATTTTGTTAATTTCCATTTAATTTTCTATTAATTCCTAGACAGGCCCGATGAAGTTGAACATAAGCAACCAACCACTTTCTCTGTCCAAAAAGGTGTTCCCCGGCACATTTGATAAATGCATATATATTTGTTAATTTATTTTTTGTTGAATGTTTTTTTTTGCTTTTAGATGATACTAACGAAAATATGTTTAGAAGAAAAAAGTAGATATCTCTCTTTTTAAGGAAATCAAAGAGAAGATTCCGTTTCCTTTATTTTCTTGATTAGATATAAATCTTGAAATAGTCTTATGAATATAAATTTTATAAAAATTTTCTTCGCTTTCATAACTTCCAAATATATATATATAATAAAAAAAAAAATGAAGACGAAGAAGAATATATGAAAAAGAAGTGAGAGACTTTTACGCGAAGAGGCAAGAAGAGTGAAGATCAACGACCTTTCTTTCCATTTTGTCTGTATGTCCGTCTGTCTGTCTGTCTCTGTTCGCAGACTGAAGGATGCTGATCTGCTCTCTGGCTCAGCCCAATCATGAATAATTAAAAAAATATCCATTTTGCCAATGGATTTGGACAGCTCTAAGTGAACTATCTACTTCGTTCAATTGAATTGGAAATGAACCCGGATCATATGAATAGGAATGATTTCATTCATCTTTGCTGAAAATAAATTTAACACATTCTTATCTCGTTTATGTATCGATTAGAAAGAGTACATCAATTTTTTCATATTAGTCTAACGGAAGTACTTCTGGAGTTCTTAGATTTTTTAACTATTTTCTCAAAAACTCTACTCTAATTAATCTAATTTGTTTATGCTATTGTAGGCCAGCTGTATTCATCCTGGGGTTTACCTACTTTAATCCCTTCCTATGTAATTTCTTGAAATTCTAAAAACAAATTTACCAAAGAATAATAAAACAAGATTATGGATAAAGGGTGAAATCAAAAAACTGAATGGAAAATGCTGGTTATCTATAAATCTAAGAGTTTTAACAAAAAGTGGTCCAAGTAAACGTCCAAGTCAAAAATTTCCTAGACATTGTGATAAGAATCAAGTTTCTAGGATGAGTGGTTTTCATTTTATGAAGGAAATACTGCGATTTTTTATAATTCACAAATGTAATCAGTTAAAATTAAATCTCACGGGTTGGCGTAGATGCATAATGGTTTCCGGCGGTCGTACGCAAAAACTATTAATTTTACGAAAAACGGGGTCATTACATAAATTGTAGGAAATTTTCTTTAGTTTTATTTTGTATATAAATGTTTTTATCTTGAAAAGAGTCGGAAAGGAGATATTGTCAAAAAACTGCTTTTAGGCGCATTTTTCCTATATGGCGGCGCGAACGGCAAAGATACGAGGTGGCAACGTTGAAATTCGGAAAGAGCACATCGAAATCTATAAAATTATCCATTTTCAAAACTCCAGGAAAACTTTACAGGTAAAACTATCAAATCACCGGACTATACATATTTATATAAATTAATTAACCCCATTAATTTCTCTTTATGGATCAGCAACTCTGCTACTTGGGTGGGAGGATTGGGCTAGTGTGTAAAAAAACTCTGCTTCTCTCGGAAAACAAAACCTTTTTAATTAATACTTTACTTATTAAATATTGTAAGTATAAAACAAATTATTAAAATTGTTTTTTCTTACCTTAATTTTAATGTGAATCAAACTTTTACAGAAATTATACTTGAAAAACACTCTGATTTAAAAAAATAAAAAATAAATAAATAAAAAAACAAGAGGCAAGAATGGTGAATATCGAAGCTCTTTACACCATAATCATGAATACTTAAAAAATATCCGTTTCGCCAATGAATTTAGACAGCTCTAAGTGAGCTATCTCCTTTATTCAATTGATTCGAGAATGAACCCGGATACATGAATAGGAATGATTTCATTCATCTCTACAGAAAACAAATAGAAATTTCTTATCTCGTTTGAATTTCATATATTTTATCCATTTCAGAGCCAGAGATTAAAAAAAAATGAGATGATTTATTTGTTTTTTTATAAAAACATGGATGAGGTCATCGTAGTATGCCAATTATTAGGAGTTTTTTATAATAATAAATAATTGATAATTCAGATTAATGTATCCCGGAAAGAAAAAGATTTCATTCATAAATTGTGGTTCTTAATCCATACAAGGGTGGGGATGAAGTTTCTCATTGAAATTTTATATTTATAAATCTCTAAATTTATTTGTATTTTAAAGACTCATACGTATAAAAAACCAGACACTCGATAATTTTTAAACTAAAATGAATTAAATTATGTAAAACCGACTTTCAAAAAAGTAAAAAATTAAATGCAACAAATAAAACTTACTTAAAAATAAAATAAAATGCACTAAAAGGTATAAAATAATTATCTAATTTAGTTACAACTAAACGACGAAATATTTACATGAAATCACTTTTTGAAGTCGGTGCACAAACATATACAATCGAACTCCACAGATCTTACTTTTATTTACGTTTATTTAGCACCTACTTCAAAAAGTGATTTAATGTAAATATTTCGTCCTTTAGTTGTAACTAAATTAGATAATTATTTTATACCTTTTAGCGCATTTTATTTTATTTTTAAGTTCTTATTATTTGCATTAGTTGCATTTAATTTTTTGAAGTCGGTTTTATTTTTATTTTTTTATAAAAATTATTTTTATGTTTCTCTCTTTTAGTGATGTTATTAATAGTGACTTAATATATTACTTTGCATGAATCTCGTAAGAGAAAGCGTCGTGCAAATGAATTAGAAAATGATATATAAATTTATCAAACCAATTATTTTACATGAATTTATGCATACATTGTTTTTGAGCTTCGATTCCGGAGATTACTTCTCCATCATCGACTGTCCTTGATCATCTTTTAGTCCTTGTTTTTAATAAGAGGAAAAAACTAATTAAAGAAAAAACCTCTTTTCCGATAATTATTCCAATTCCATATTCTCCCAATATCCCAATCCATCAGAAAATGATAATAAAATTCAATTTATAAATATAGAAATTCTCCGATAGGTTAACGGGTTTTAAATGAACGTTTTAAGATTGTTTTTTATAAATGATTTTATTTATTATAATTTCGATTATTTGTTCATATGAAATGGAGATTTCCTCTATTTTGTCATTGATCATATCATCAGAACTTGACCAAATTAATATGGGACCACCTCTAAGGTACCCCCTTTCTAATAAAAAAGAATCATCGAAATCGGTCCACTTGGCAAAAATTCTTTCTTAACATACATAAAATAAATAAATAAATAAATAGTTAGGTATGTTGACTATCTTGGAGCTATACTGATCCAAACGCAGAAAGAATAATTAAAATCGGTTCATAAACAAAGAAGTTATGCCTGAACAAACATAGCAAAAAAGGTCCAATACCAATGAAATTTATATTTTTACCAATCGGAAACTAGACTGAACCCAATGCAAAAAAATCATCAAAATCGGTTCACAATTGGCAGAAGAAATCAGGTAACATAGACCAAAAAATAAATCAGTCGAATTGAGAACCTCCTCCTTTTTTGAAGTCGGTTAATTATTCCTGAAAATAGTGTTAAAAAAACTATTTTTTGACATTAGGCTATACTCGTATTTTAATAAATTAAAAAAAAAAGAAATTTAAATTTTTATCTATTTTTAACAAGTCTCTAGTTAATTTTTTTCTCTTATTTATTTTTTATATATTAGGTAAGTATATGAAATTGTCTGTGAGTTACTGGAGAGGCAAAAGTTCAACCACATTCGACTGACCATCTAAGGATATCCTTTTAATTTATAACTTTTTTTTTAATATAGAAATAGATTTTTTAAATTTATCGATTAAAACAAGCATTTTTCTTTGCATTTATAATAAAAATTATGTTTTTATAATCAAATAATTTCCCATACAAGATATTTTAAATTTAGAAATTAAGATTCTTTGGAGTAATTTAAATACTGCCTTTACTGATTTTTTTCATTTATCATCCATATAGGGATGTATTTTAATCGCAAAGAAAAATAATATGTGGTCATATCATACTTTTAATATATCCCCTCTCCTTCTTGAATTTTTTCTCGTAAAAGCCTTTAAATACCTACTGTTTTGTAAGTGTGACAAAGGGCGAACATTTTCAACCCCTCTCCACCTAATTTTTGGTCTGATTTCAACCAAAATGAATAACATACCTACATCCATCCATCCATCTGCACGCACTAAAAGAAAAAATAGCACTTTTGGCCTTTGGACGAGATCCCATGTAATTTTTGGTAAAACCATCACTTGCTAAAATTCAACCTAAATGAATACTACAATTTGTGCCTTTGATTGAGACCATGCTATCCGCAGTCTTTACTTGAGGACCCTTTGAATTCCCTTAATACTTTATCTGCTTCGTATTGGTTAAAGTAAAAATGGGTGAAAATCTTGCCCCTTTTTTGCAAGGTAATCATATCCTTAACTGATGTGGTAATTTGGTTGTCTAACTATCAGGGGCTCCCGGGATCGAGGTGTGGTTATCAAATGACCGGGCTGATGCTGCTACTGGCAAACAGCGAGCGTGCCGCGACAGGTTTGAACATGATTGTGTCTGATGATACTTCCATCAATCACCCTCTGCTCGGTAGACAACCCTGCCCCTTGTCTCTAGAAATCGTCTGTAGTAGTCTTTGCTCCAGTTACGGATCGGAAAATGCCAGAGAACTAGCAATGGGTTAACCTCAGGAAGGCGAGACAGGAAAAAAATTTTAAAATAATTTTTCTTAAGAATCATACAAATTTTAAGCTAAAAGAAATAAGGAACAAATTTATTTTTAAAATTAAGACAAATTGAATTCACCTACAAGCGTCCCTATGTTAAAAGATTCCTATTTTCAACCTCTTTTTAAATTCACTCTTATTATGTTACTTCATAATATGTGAGGTACTTATGATGAAATTTTGTAATCGAGCATTAAAAAAATATTTTGTTTTTTTGTTTTGTATTTTCGAAATACATATCTCAAAAACGGCTAAAACTATTCATTATTTTTGCAACGAAATTTTCTCTGGAGAGAGACGGGCTGGTAGAAATTTTATACCTTTGTTAAAAATGAAGAAAGTTTTTGAACACTACTGTAGAGAGAAGAAGGAAACATTTTATTTGTTTCATTCATTGACCCTTTGAAACCCTGAAGAAGGAGGGAAAAATCCTCCGAAACGTCGGTTTGAAAGGAAAGGAGGAAGGATTCCAATAAATTACACCTTATTTTATATGTGTTAATTTTTTCTTTCCTCACTACCTCTGGGCTGCCTTCCATTACTTTCAATTAACTATTCATTATTCTTCCATTAGTTATTTTTGTAAAAAAAAACTTGAAACGTGAAAAAATGTTGTGGCAGCAGTAATTTGGGCTGAGTGCATATTAAGGCGCCAAAATCAGTATTTCGCACTACGGCCCAAAAGGGACTTGGCGCGTCCCTGTATAATACATTATTCAAGAGTGTTTTATTTTAATTTCTTCATAATTTTATAAAAATTCTTTCTAGGAAAAATACACTTGCATTGGAAATGAATTATAAAGATTGTAAATGTATCTAGCCTCAGGAATGGATTAAAAATTTACATATCCAATCGACTCTCTCTATTGTTTTAAAATAGTTAAAATATTTTCGATAAACATCCTATAAAAATTTCCCATCTTGTTTTAAGTTTAGTGTGAATGACTTGAAATTCCCTCACCAAATGGTGATTGTAATTCAAAGCAAACTTCAACATCTGTTGGCTTAGGAAGGAATTCAGATAGAGCTTTTGTTAAACTAAGGAGATTTTATAATGCACATGGGGAGGAACAGAGAGAGATTAAGAATATTAAGTGGCGCTTAGCTGGCTCTTCTCACTCACTCACTCACTCAATTTTCTATTATGTGCTTTTATCTTTTGCTGATTCGAAAAAAGGATGGAAAACGAAACTGATATTACAAGAAAAGAAGTTGCATGCACAACTTCAAAAGATTGTAAAAATATTCAATATCTTTTAGTGTTCGGTTCAAAAGTAAATTTGACTCTTATTAATGTCGATACAATGTCTGATTGTCTTCTGCCACAGGGCCAGAGCAGTACAAATGTATTGTTTACAATACATTTTTGCTGAAAAAATACAATAGTACATTAACATTAAAATAATTTAGTTTCTAGTACATTCCATAAAATATCTTAAAGGTATATTTATGTTGTTAGAGTTCGTGGCTGTGATGAAACTGTATTAGATGATGGAGGAGGCATCAAGCAAAGTTGGATGGGCTGGGTTCAATAAAACACCCTGAATAAAACGTTTCGGCCTGAATTTATTTGGCCATCTTCAGTTAATTATGAATTACTTTCATTCTGAACCTCTGAGCACAGACACGTTATAAATTTACATTAAGCTACCATTTTTATTTTTGACAAGGCTTGGTTCGATCACATATGTGTACCGCATTTTGTGTATAACTTCAAAATAACTGAAGATTCTCAAATGAATTCAGGCCATAACTTTTTATTCAGGGTGTTTTATTGAACCCAGCCCATCCAACTTTGGCTAATACCTCCTCCATCATCTAATGTAGTATATTTGTGATAAAATACAGTCCTCAATAATCATAGACGAAACAACGAACGTGTATACTAAAAAATGTTTAGCTATATTGTTAAGATATTATTCACCCGAAACTAAAAACTATGTGATTCGTTTTTAGGATTAGTAGAATTAGATAATGGTGGTTCTGGAGCGGTAATTAATGAAGTTTTAAGAGTTTATTTACTTTCTGTGTGAGTTAATTTAGAAAATCTAGCTGGATTCGCTGCAGATAATTGTGCGACTATGATGGGTCAATTAAATGGAGCTTAAAGTATTTTGTTAAAAGAACATCCACATATCGTCGCTGATCTTACAAAACCTCGTGAAGTCTTAAATTCAAAGTTTGCCAGAAAACAAGAAAAACCATTTTAACCACAAATACACGGACTTACGAGGTTTTGTAAGATCAGCGACGATATAATTGTTGTAGGTTGCACAACCCATTCTTTCAAATCTATGTTCTTTATATGCTTGTCAAAAACTACCAAAGGGTGTTGTAGTTTTGGTGAGAGACATTCATTCTCACTTTTGCCCATAGTTTTAAAAGAGTAAATATTTTAAAAGAGTTTCGAAAGATTTTTGGAATTGAAACCACACACAATTCTTAGACCTTTAGAAACTAGATAGCTCTCACTGCAGCAAGTGGTAAACAGAATTATTAAACAATATGATGTTCTGATTATGTATTTTACAAATTCTGTGTTTGAAGATCCACTGCCCAAGACAGTCAAAATTTTAACTATTTTTTTAATTTATTACAGTACATTTTCTTGAATAGCACATTCGAACATGCTCGCGGCAGCACTGTGCCACAGCAATTTAGCTCATAAACTAAATAATACAGTAGAACCCTCGTTTATCCGACTAATTGGGGCCAAAGGCAAACAGGATAATCGAAAATTCGGATAATCAGGATATATCGGTAATAAAAACAAAACAAATTCTCAAATAAGCGAATTTGAATTTATTTTCAATAAAAAAACAACATGTTTATATCAAAATTTCATAGAATTGTTTTAAAAACATACATTTTGGGTGAAATTATAATTACATTCTTGCTATCAGAGTTAAAAATTATTATCTATGTGAACATTTATTAAAGTACAAAAATCGTCTACAAATCTGTCCGATAAAGAGGGTCGGATAAACGAGGTTTTACTGACGAAAAAATTAAAATTTAATAAATATATGTATTGTATTCAACTAACCTGGGATACTTTAGGAAGAATATTGATCGTCAAAAGAAACGCCAATGGTAAGAATCTGAAAAGAAAAATAAAATCGGACATAGTTCTACAACAGGCCAGGAAGCTGTGATGGGTGTAAGTTAATGCTGGATATTAGTCTAGTTCGACACAGTGAAAATTCGAACTTTTGGCTTAATATACGGGCCATATTTGGCTATGAAAACAAATCTCCTCGGGCCGTATCACAAAATATATTTCTCGTTAAGCAAAAAATATAGCACAACGTAGAATCTACTGTAGACAAAAATCAAAAATATCATAGCATAATAATCTTTGAGATTTTTTTCTTCAGGATTCTGTTTTTAAATTATTTACTCACTTTAAAAAGTTTAATTACTGATAATAAATAGGTATTTTAAAAAAATGGAAATTTAAGTTGAAGAATAATTTTTAATTATTTGAAACTTCGTTATTTTTGTGTCACCTGTTAGTTGAGCTTATAATATTTGCTTTTAGTGAATTTTATTCTCGAAAATAGCTTCAGGAATATTATATAAATTCATATTTCTAAAAAGTGAATAAATATTGAGAAGGCAGTAGGAATATTTGTTTCTGGGTAGATAATTTTTATAAAATTTTAATAAAGAGACATTAATAAATATTTGTTTGAGTTCAATGTCTGATTGCAAAGTTCCATAAATTCAATCAGAAAGCTTTGCAGTTAAAATATTTAAATCTATAGTAAAAATGGTTCAAAATAATCCAAAATTATGATTATTTTTTTGTGAAATTTTGATATATTTTTTAAAATTCAAAATTAAAAATCTGCCTTTTATTCTTCAAAAAATTTTGAGAAGATTTTCTAATTTCTTCTTATTAAAAAAAAATAAAAATAAAAAATATCAAGTCAAATCTTTTTCCAGTAATATAAAAATTTAAATGTTTTAAGGAAATTTATAATTTTATGTCTGGCCGCATTCATTGTTGTGCTAGGCCGCATGCGACCTGCGGGTTATACACCCCCGGTCTAATAGTTCGTCTCTAAATTGCATCCAAGGTGGCAAGAGAATGCTTTGGAGGCTTCTCTCACAGATGCGTGCCATATTCGAGAGAGAGGAGAATTTGAGTCTTTGATATGATAAAAAATTGTTCTTCTGAAGGTAAAAATTGTATTAAAATTTTAATCCTATTTTTATCATGGGAAGAGTAAGGTATTGTATCCCTATAAAGATGTATTACATAATTAGCATTTTGCATACACAGCACATTGTTAGGTTAGGCCATACATCAAAATGATAAATTAATTTAAAAGTCTCTCGTATTTCATTCCTAAAAAACTGACAACCCTACTCTATTGTTTGGTGTTGCACTTCGAGTGAAGGCGTTGTTCAACTCTATCTGTGCGAGTCCTCTTTTTCGAACATGAAGGTGATTAAAAATATATTCAGAAACAGGCTCACTAATGAACATGTGGACAACCTCAGCATTCGAATGACTCGGAGTAACTATTCACCCAATATTTTAAAAAATTGTAGCAGAGTAAGTTCCATATTTCTAATTAGGATTTAAGGTTTTTTTCACTTTTATCTCAGTACAGAAATAATTAATAGAGAGTGTGGTGTTGGTGCGAACATCTTTAATAAAGATAAAAACAATAAATATTTTATGAGATATTAATTTACTAGTTTTCAGTCAATTGTTTCATGTTAAAAATTAAAGAAGTAAATTTTTCAATGTAAATATATATTTCAGGCTAACAAACCCATCTTTCAGGAATTACGTAGAAAATTACAGTTATTTTTCAGTAATTTCGGGAAGATGGTTGATAGCCCGAAATATATAGGTATATTGAAAATTTTTTACCATTTTTAATTTTTTTAATTTTTAACGTGGGCCGCGGACGAAAACCTTACTTATAGTACCGAGAACCTATACGCTAGTGTCGATGGCCGGGATTTGAGATGTGCGCGGGAGCAAAGAACTCATATAATTGGATGCTGCGCCAGGAGTAATTAAAATCAATACTTTTATAGAATTTTGTAGGCTGAGACGGGTCCCTTCCTTCAGCCGTAAGAAACTGCAGGGGAAGAAGCCGGAGGGGGCCTCGGATGTGCCGGGGCCGGGTGCAGACGAATTGAGACAACGGCGCACATCATCCAATGTTGTGATAGACCGCGACGGGCGTTAAGAGGCATGACACGGTGGCATGATGTCTGGCCGATGATTTGATCAAAAGCGGAATGCGGGGAAGGATTTGGAGTACTTGTACTCCAGCTCGGCAGGCACAGAAAGCCGACATCGTGGCAAAGGATGCGTCGGGGGTGGTGGGGATGGACGTCCAGATCGTCTCCGCGCTTGCAGGACTGGGTGTTGCCCACCGAAACAAAATAGAAAAATATAGGGCAACACCAGTCCGGTGGACGATTTGGCGCGTCCGGGCGGGCTCGGTCAGGGTCGAGGCCATCACACTCGTGGAAGGGAGTAGGCATAAAGCGGTGGGGTCCTTCATCGCCCTGGATATATCAAAGTGTAAAAAAACAACAAATAATTTGACATATAGGGCGATGAGGGGATCTCTCCTTAATTCTTACACCTTCTCAGCAGAAGAACATATAGAGCGGGTGGCGGTAGATGATGTTAATTTGTAAATACAAAAAAAAAGAGAAATGTGAATGTGAGTCAGATTAATTCTGGCTCTCTCATCCACCTGCTCTGAATCTGAATTTATTTGTTCAGTTTTTCGAAGGTGTAATGAACTTTATATTGTAAGCTGAAGGTGTAACTTTATCTTTGTGTTATGCCAATCAGTTCCTCGGAGGCCTCAATAAACAAAATAAATTAATATCTCATAAAATATTTATTTAATTTTATCTTTATCAGTACAAAAAATTAAAAATATTGCTGAGATTGTCGGATTTATAATAAGCTAGGCTCCTTCTCACTTTTATGACAGTATGTTGGTAAATATATTCTACTTGTATATGGTAAAAAAACTCTACTTTTTGTGTTAAGTTCATTATCTGGCATTAGTTGCCACCACATATTTTTGAAATACAGAAGTAACTTCATTTGGCGATCCCTGTTTTAGGTCTAACCCGGCCTGGGGGGTGGGGCATTTGCTGTAACATAAAATGTATTATTTAAAACAATATCAGTTACTTCGAATGTCGGAAATGGAATGCAGAAACAAGACAAGTGAAATGAAATATTACTAAATAAAAGAGAAAAAGGATTAGCTAAACTGATAGAAGAGTCAAGTTGTAGAAAGCACTAACAGATTGTATCATTTTTAGAAGGAAAACCTTGAAATATGTGAGATTTAAATTAAAATTCTCAAAAAACAAAATACTAATAATAAAAATTTTAATATGAATATGTTAAAAATTTTGTTCAATTTGAAATATATTTTATTTAAAATAAAGAATTCTGTGAAACAATTTTCTTGAATTTTTGAAATCTATTATTTTAATTTATCTGACTGCTGACTTGAATAAATTTAACTACATAATTTATTTACCTCTGAAAACGGCTACAGAATTAAGTATCCGAAAGATCATAATAAGACGACGATAGAAAAAATTTATGTCAGCATTCAGTCACTTATTTATATAAAATATATTTATATTTTTAAATACAGTTAAAAATGGACATTTAAACTGCAAAAGAAAGTAAATCAAAAATTTACCAACTAATTAAAAACTTTTTTTATCAATTTTGACAATCATGTTCATCCCAGAATGTTATGGATCAAAATTCAATGTCCTACCATTTCAATTATTTTCAAATTTGGGGTAATAAATTTATAGGTATATAAAAAATCAAAAGATACACAATTTTAGATTTATTTCAAAAATGAAACTTCTACTCTTCTTATAGATAGATTTATGATATATTTATAATATGGTAGATAAAACCCTCCTCGAAAAAGGCTACCAACTTCCGAAAAATATCCTTATAAGTACACTACTATCATTAAATCTTAATATAAATAAAAACAGAAGGTGATGTTTCATCATTCATCTATCAACGCACAGCCTAAACCGCTCGACCTAGAAAAGTTAAATTTGGCGTGTATATTCTTCTTATTGTTAGAGTTCGTGGCTGTGATGAAACTGTACTAGATGAAGCGTCAGCAAAAGATGGAATCACTGTTCATTAAAACACCTTTAATAAGATGTTTTTGGCCTGAATTTTATTTTAACATACTTTCAGTCAATAGGAGTTATGTGTATAACCCCCAATTGACTGAAGATGGCCAAATAAAATTCAGGCCGAAACGACTTATTAAAGGTGTTTTATTGAACTCAATGATTCCATCTTTGGCTGATCCTCCTCCTTCATCTAGTACTGCATATTCTTTCAACGATTTATAGGTGTGCTAAGAAGGGATACTTTTTGAAATTCGAACCCTAAAGGGGTGAAAGGGCCCCAAAGTGTGTTTTCAGAAGCTTTTCAAGATCTCTTAAACCAGAAAAAGATATAGATATAATATAGCTTAGAAAGGTGAAGAATTGTAATACAAAAAACTTATTTGAGTATTTTACTCTCTATTTGTCCCGTAAGGGAGATATAGTCAGTTTGGGGTAAATTTTCGAAATTTTTAAAGTGCTCTATCTCCTCGAGTTTTGAAAGTTTTAAAGCATTCAAATTTACATATAGGTTTATAAATGGTAAATCTCGGAAGAATTTTTATATATTTTTTTGAAATTTGAACCCTGAACTAAAAATGGGGATTTTTGATTTGTGGCTCAAAACACAAAAGGCTTCTGCATCTTTTCTTGCCTTGGACCAAACTCAACCAAATTTTGTATACATAATCTGTGGGCCACTTGAAGGCTAGAAATGCAAAACTAACCTCCCAAAGTGTGTGGGGGTGGGGGTGGGGGTCAAAAAGTGAAAATTCTTGCCCTTTGGAGCAAACTCAGCCAAATTTTATATACATAATGGGCGGGCTTCTCAGCTAGTCAACTATAAATATCTTTCGTCAAAACAATTGTAATGCTACAAAAGTGACAATCTTTTAAAAAGTCCTAATAAAAGAAAAAGAAAAATCTCAATTAAATTAATTTTTCTTTTAATTAACTTGAAGTCCGAAATACCTACAAATCCATATTTATAATTTAAAATAATATATACGAATCACTTATTAACCAGCTGCAAAGCCCGCCTTTAGATTTCGTAATTATAATAAATTTTATTTCTGATGAACTATTAGTAAGTGGTTTTAAAATTAAAAAAGATCACATCACCGCCATTGCACAAGCTGATTATAATAAATATGTATATATCAGCGGCGCTTGGAGACTTTTCAACCAGGGGATGCTGTCCAAAAATACCCTTCATTTTTTGAAATTTTATTTTAATCTTCGCTTTTTTTGCAAATTTCGTTTTCAAGTTATTTTTCAAATTCAACATTATATTTTTGTTTTGGGACCTCGCCCCAAACGGATACTTATTTTCAGAATGAGGATAGGAGTCAGAAATTAAATCTTATGACTTCAACCTGAGATGGAAATCGACAATCTTTCCATACAATGAATCAGCCTGTCCTATAAGAAATCATAAATTCATTCCAATTTTTTATTGGTGTATACATTGAGAGTTTTTAGAAATGGATCAGTTCAAAGTTCTCAAATCATCTTTGATATTCTTTTTGTATTATTACTATTGGAATTTAAGCTTAAACTAATAAACTGCAACACTGTATCTTGAGTTTTGACTTTCTAGCGCAATGATTCACTAAAATTTGCTGAAATAGCAACAGTGATACAATTTTTATTTACTTTTTTCGTGCAATTAGTTCTTTAACTTATTAATTGATTAATTTATTCATTTGTTAGCGACAAAGCCTTAATCAGAATTACTGAACATTAAGGATATCATAGGTACCTTAAATTTGTCTCATGTCTCTGATAAAAGTTAGTAATGTTAGTTATGGCCGGGATTAAATTTGGAAAAAGAGAAATTTTTAAAATCTAAATAGAATATTAAGAAGTTCTATGCAAAGAGATGATACTCAAGTTCTACATTCTAAAAGGCAAGAAGCTAATCCGTTCAGAGTGACTCATATTCTATTTGTGATTGCTCAAGAGCAGCCATGGTCCAGCCTGGAGTTTCAAAAAAAAAGTTCTAGTGAAAGATCAAACAGAGAAATATTTTTATTGGGAAAGCATTCGAAATTCAACTTTGTTTTAGTTGGAAAAAATTTTGAACAGTTTTTTTGTTAAAACCAAAAACAGGTAGATAAGTGAAAAAAAAATTATTGGCATGTGGCACACAATAGAATAGCTTAGGTATGACAATGATCGAAATAATTATCAACTGGAGAAATAAATATTCGTGTGCAGACTGTTAATATCCTGCAGAGAAGACATAGATTGAATAGTTAATTAGTTTTCTTCGTGAAAAAACGAACTAATAGTAGGCATGGTATATATTTATTTAGAAATAATCGAATTGTCTAGTATTAACAATTCAAAAATTTTATGATAACATTCCATTTCAAGCTAAATAAGCTGACGTGTTCTGATGGCCATCCACTTGACTTTACCATACAACCTGGCCCTCTCTTATATTTAATAAAATTATTTATAATCATGTAAGGAGGGTTAGCTTTTCCATTTTTAGACTCCTGGGGGCCTACTGATTATATATACAAAATTTGCTTGAGTTGGTAGAAGTACCTATATTTTCATTCTTTGACTATTTTGCCTTTTGGGCGGTTAATTTTTGCATTTTTATACTTCTGGGGTCCCACCGATTATGTATACAAAATTTGGTTGAGATTTGTAAATGGAAAAGATTTTCAATTTTTTGACCCCCTCCATTTTGGATGGTTAGTTTTTGCATTTTTAGACTTCTGGAGTCCCACTGATTATGTATACAAAATTTGGTTGAGTTTGCTCCCTTAATTTTGGGTCGATAAGCACCTAAATCTAATCAGCTCTTAATCTCAATGGACCAAAACTACGTGTGAAATTTGGTTTCGATATTCACACTAGTTTTTGAGCTAACTCGTCCACAAAAATTTGGTAACGCACAGACTAACTAACAGAATAACAGAATAACAGACAGACTAACTACAGAATAACAGAATAACAGACAGACTAACTAACAGACATTTTGACAAAACAATTATTATCTCGAAAATATAATTTTTCGGTGTTCACTTATTAGAAAGTTTTTTGTAGAGCCGAAATACCGCGGTTTCGCTCAATTTTTTTAAATCAAAGTAGTTTCAGCTGTTTTTGAGATAGTTTCAAAAAAAGTATGAAAAACACTTTTTCATGACGATTACACTACTTGACCATACCTCGTATGTTAAAGTAAAAAATTGAATGTTTTTAAAAATTTAGAGTTAAATCACACAATCAACTTATTAAACCATTGTCATGCAGTTTTAGTATTATGAAATTTTCTGTTGTTCCATAAAGTGGTTATTAATATTATAAAGTACCTAGTTCATTTTAGATGAAACTTAGGCCTTCAATTTAAAGTTTAATTTTTACCTCAAGTGTATTTTATCAAAGGATAAAAAACGGATTTGTTTTGTTTTTATTTTTTAAATAATTTGCATTATTTTAATTTATTTTATTATGATTATTTTTTTACTATTTATTCTCATCGGGAACAAAGCCCTTTTAGACAGCAGTGACTGCAAAGTGTTATTAGTGAGGGAGCCGAGCTTTAGCCACAGGTAATTAATAGTCAGTCTGTTTCTCTAATCAGAAAATTGAATTCATCGCGGTTCACTATAAAGATGAATAATAATTTTTAGATAGATTGCACATTTTCTACATATTCATTGAGTCTTGGCTCACGTGAAACCTAGTTTATAATGAAAAATGTGAAAAATAAAATAGATAAGCGTTTTTATTTGTTCCCTTTGAGTTACGCCAACTTGATCCTATGTTTGTTCTGTTTTTTAAATACCTTGAGAATGCCAGACTCCACTACAGGACAACACAAGCAGTCACAGTACCTAAAATATCTCAGAGAAAGAAAGAGAGGGAAATTAAATTTCACATATTCTTCCACTCTATTGTTTGCTCTTTACAAGTAATTACAATTTATAAAAAGGTTTTTTTATTCTTTATTTTTTTTTTCTAATAAATATGTAAATAATATTTCGTTGAATGCTCTGAAATGAATCTTCGATTCTATTTAAGGTAGTTCTTTCACAAATGCAAAAATTCAAGAAGTGTTCGAAATTTGGAATATAAGTCATTAAAAGCATAATACACACACTGTTAAAATTTGAAGACGATTTATTACACCAAACATGAAATTTTACATATGGTAGATTAGAAAGAGTGGGAAATGATCATTATTTTCTTTTCTTTCATTGAAGGACTTTCACCATCTTGATGAAAAAATAATATTTGGTTAAAATAATACATATAATCGAGTAACTTAAAAAAAAATCGAAATTATTTAGCTCATAGTTTTGATAAAAAACACTTGGGCGATTATTTTTAGTGGAGGGGATATAAGATCAATGGTTTTTGAAACGATCCATTCATAAAGAGGATAGTAGTGTGAGAAGTACAGTCATGTTAAAAAACATAACCAAAACGTGATAACGTCTATATGTATAGAGTGGTTACAGGCTAAAACTTTTGTATGGATTGTCGCGAAAAACTACCTAAAACCTTCTACATAATACTTAGCAATTCACACAAGTAATTTATATTTTTCTTTGAAAGCTTTAATTTATTTCAAAGTATATTTTTATTATTTGTGAAAAATTTACTTTTCAATGTCTCCTGAGTCTAAATTTTTTTTAGAAAATCTCTCCCTCTCTCTCTTTGGGTGTTACCAATTTTCCGAATAGCCCTTTGAATCGACAGTAATTAGTCTCTCAGAGCAGAGTTTCTCCAGTCCAATGAACCCTTCTGCAAATTCTCGTAAGAATGCCATTACTCCACCTTTTCAGTATTTTCTAACTCAAAAAGTTTATTTCTGTTAAAAACCCGGTCGCTTTTTCATAAATTTCACCCCTTCATTTCGGACCCCGAAGAAGGGAAAGTTTCGGTTTATTAATTTTCTCCTTTTATTAATGTTCCATGCTTTAACAGTATGACAAAATTCAGAATTCTAGCTTTATTGTATTTCACTATATGTTAATTAAGCCTATAATAAATTTCACCCTTCATTTAGGTTCTGAAAAAGGAAAAAGTTTTTACTTTTCGATTTTTCCTCTGGAAATCCTACCAGTATGCCAAGTTTTAAATATCTAGATCAGCGGAAGTACTTTAGGTTTTTGATATGTCAGTGGGTATCTTTCAGAGCTTAATAATCCAAGAACTATGATAGATTTATTCATGAAATTTGGGGATTCTAGGTGTTCGGGTGGGTCTTATTTAGACATGCAAAATTTCATGTCTATGAACTGATATAGACAGATTCTTCCCTGATAAAAGCCCTTTCTATTATTAGTCTAAGAGAGAGAATTTCTTCTCGGGTGCCCTGCTTTTCTAAACCGAACTGGGTCTTCCCCTCAGATTTTCTTCAACTCTTTGTTCTATTCTTCTTTGGAATATTTTGGTTAGGATTTTGAGTGCATGTGAGGTTAGGCTAATGGTCCTGAAATTTTCACATTTATCCGAGCCTGTCTTTTTGGGAAGTGTGACTATTTTGTTTTTGAAATCTTTGGATAATTCCCAATTTATAGATTTTGCTAATTAGTTCAAAAAGTTTGTCACGTGCCATTTCTCCAGAGTTCTTTAGGATTTCAGCTTGTATATTGTCTATTCTGGGTGTCTTTGCCATTTTTAGTTCTTCAAAGTGTCAAATATATACCTTTATTGAGTAAAAATTTCACAAAATTTCAATATATTTCATATATTATTTTAAACTCAAAGAAATATTAGAGGGTGTACTTGAATAAAATCAACATAATAAATATATAAATGTTTCAAAAAGTGATCAAAAGTAAAACTACTGGGTAGTTTTATTTAACAGACACGATTGTATTTTTATTGCTTTTATTTTTGTATATTAACAAGCTATTAGTTTTTCTTTTTGACGTACAAATAATAAACTAATAAAATAATGAAAATATATGTCCGGCTATAAGCTGATCACTACACTAATCTACACACACTTTACATACACACACGAGCACTATGGGCTACCATACACCAGCATATTAAAAAAAAAAATAATAGTAATAATAAAGAAATAATTAACAAAGGATCTCAAAAATAATTAAAATTTGATTGTAATTGTGGAATAATTTATGTTTAAGCAAGTATTTTTCTAAATTATCTTCAGGTTATTATGTCTACGGTCACTTAAGATTGATTTATACGATGAAAAGGAGAGCCCACATTCTCAGATGTAATAGGGGTAAATTTAAATTAACTTTATATATATATTTTCATTTTTTTTTCATTCTTTCCCTGAAAATTCACTTTCAAAAACCAATAAAAAAATATATTATTACAAAAAATCCTTCAAAATACGCAAATTTATGCGAATACCTCGGAATATGGTATTCAGCAATATTACCCAAACAGCAAACAAAAAATTTAAACTACAGATTCAATATACATCTGAAGAGATAATTGGCAGATTCCTTACTGCATATACAAACAAAACAGAGAACAAGAGAACTATTCTGGCCTACAAACAATTAATATATATTTGCACAAATGAATGAAAATTATTCTGTCCCAAAGAAGAATTCCTGGTGATTCTTCAATGTTTCCCGTTAACTGTTGAGGTGAATGAAGTCTCGTCTTCTCCGTTTGTTTTTTGATCGTCTTTATCACCGACGTGTCTATTTATAAGCAGTCACTTGTCTCGTTCTTTCGTTTTGTTTTTTTACTATTCACTATTCCAATCGAATGGATGGATGGATGTGGGTGGCGGAAAGCAAAGGCGTGTTCTTCTTTTTCTATTAGACTCCAGAGATAGATAGCCAGCCAGTCTTCCAGCCTTCCAGCCATCCAGCCAACCCACGAGATAAACTTTCTTTCCCCTCCCGCTAACCACTTGACTCCACTCACTCTACAACTGATTCATTCATTCCGTTTTATACTATACAACAAGTGTAATAAAATTTGTTACTTCCTCGTTGAATACTTTGCTTCCATAAACGTTTCTCGAATTATACGAGTATCTTTAGTTGTCGGAAATTATAAATTAAACATCAAATCTTTTCTTTGATAAATAAATATTTTTTATTTCTTTTTTCTGGTTCTTAGCGATATAATCAAACAGGCTCACAGGCCATGAAACACTTTTTGTTTTTTGATCTGGCATTGATTTGTGGAACAGTCTATTTATTACTACTTGGGGGGGATTATAGTCTTCTGTCCCCTATGATTAAATCAATTATACTAGTAAGTCCTAGAGTTGTACAAAATTGTATTTAGTTCTCACAAGCAGAGATTATCTGAGGTAGAGAGAGGTCATATCATCCTTGTTAAGGTTTTGACCAGGTTTCCTTAACAACTTATGGCAAATGTCGTATTGGCTAATGCTTCGCTTGCTCCTGGTATCGGGTTTTTGCGCGGAATTTTTAAATTAAGCACTTTTGTCTTTTGATGGAAATCTAAGGTCATGCTATTTTTTTCTTTTGGTAAATTTGTTTATTACTCGTTAAATAGTTGTAGTTAATTTGTATTGATGTTTGTTAATGTATTGTGGCTAGATTGTATTGATGTTTGAGGACTCCAACTTACCGAGGACTTGTGCTTCTACATGTCGAGGAATAAAGATTTACTCATTGATTTATTTATTACTTTATTATTAGACTTATGTCCAAAAGTAAAGGATACCCTATATCCATGGTTCTCAAACCGTCCTCTGCGGAACACTGGTGTTTACAGACAAATAGTCACTGTAAGAACAAATAAGCTCCCATCTTACTTTTTAAGCCTAGAGTCCTAAAATTCTTAAAACAAAACTAATGGAATCACTTGAATGATTGTAACTGATCAGTTGTTTGGCATAAAGATTGTAATAATAAGCAATTTCCAAATTACGCAAATTTGAGAAGTTGGTATATCGTCTTGAAGAAGCTTACTTTTCTACAAATTCTATAAACTAATATACGAAATATATCAATGAAAAATTAATTTTGAAGAAAATGCCTTAATTTAATATTATCTACTATATATATTTTTAATTTTACTAATTTTTCTTTTCTTTTTTTAGGTAAGTGAAAATTATTCATATCCTCATTTCTACGCAGAAATTAGTAAGTAATTAAATATTTAATTATTAATAGAGTAAGTTTGTTAATTAGTTATTTGTATTGGCTAAATGATATCTGAAAAACTTTTACATATATTGTATATCAGCCAAATGATACTTCAAATAGTTTACCAAGAGTTCAGTCCATTGCAAATTCCAAAATTCTTGAGATGTTATATGTTTTCATATTTTTTTGTTGATAAAGAGAAAAATAGTCAATTTGTGGAATTTTCCATAATTTTAAGTAAGCCATTTAGAAACGCAGTCATTCATTTATAAATGGCCAAGTAGCTCTAAAAAGGCTGTTTTATAAAGCGAAACATAATTAATAAAACTAAATCTAATTTCTACCTAGATTTTTACAGGAATACCTCACATTACATGATGAAAAATTATTTTGGACCACGCAAGGTCCAACCTTTCCTAAAATATTAATGAAATTAGAATTTAAATGCAATTCTTAATTATATTTAAATATTAATAGACATATTATAACTTCTGTTCCCTCAAGTTGTAGCTTATTGAATTTACCAGCTACAGACAGAAGCTATAAAAATATATAGAAAAAACTTAGAAGAATCTTGTGATTAAAAAAGATCTGAAAGTATTCTACAAGTGAGAAGCTCTCGAAAAGAACCAACTATATTATAGGTAGTGGTATATGTTGATAGGCTGATTTTTCAGCCTCAAACATTTATTCAAGAATTAGATTAAAATTTAATTAACGAAATCAATAACTAGAATTTTGGGGTGATTTTGAATAAAACCGACCGATTTGAAAAACCGGAAGTTCTGCGAAATTAATTTTTAAAAATGTTCGTTTTAAAATATCAACCGATTAATTTATTTACTATACATCAAAATATAATTGTTTTCATTCAAATAATCCTAATGCCCTTTAGAATACGATTTTATTAATATTTCTTATGAAAATTCTAAATTCATTAACTATTCTATCTATTTGACAATGTCTATGTACTATATAATATCTATTGCAATCTTTTTCAATTAGCTCATCTTAATGCCGATAAGTTCGACAGGTACTACCTAGGTACCTAGCACTTGTGGGGTGTGATCAATCCACAAAGCAAAATATTTAATAGGAATTTTTTTTTATTAAAAATAAATAGGTACTTCAAGAAATTAAAAAAGAACATAATTTTTGATTAAACAATAATCCCCTCTTAGCTTCCTCATTTCCGTATCTTTTAAGAAAATAAATTTTACTTTTTAAAGAAATTTAATTTTATTCAATAGTATATTATATTGTACAGAGCTCGAATATAATATTTGTTTTTATATCTCTCCTAAAAAAATTAAATTTTTAAACCACTCCAAAAAAGGCAGGTTCTGACCCCCCCCCGTGGCTACGATACTGTATAATAGTGGGCTTTATTTATTTATTTATTTATTTAATCTCACCGAACAAAGCCCATTTAGACAGCATATAAGTAGAGTGTGTTAGTAGGATTAGTGCGAGGGAGTCGGTTTTCAGCTGATAGAAACGTTTCGGACGTATTAGCGAGATCGAACCCCGGACCTCCACTCCAACATTGTCATAATCGATCGATGCCGAAGCGTGACAGCGCGTTAGCTAGCCAACTCCCCTATATATGTATTTCTGAAAGTATTTGAATGATAAAACGTTAAAAATGCATTCTTAAATGGAAAATTTATCCTATAGTTTAATCATAATTTTAAGTCGACCATTTTAGAAGTGAATAGTGTTTAAAACATTATTTTGATTATCATTATAGTTCTGCTTTTTCATTTTCTTTTAAAAATAAACAATAGAACTAAAAAAGTCTGACGAATGTCAATATGGATCGATGAAGCAAAAACAAAATCTCTCTGGTTATTTTTTCTTAATTTCGATTTGTTTTCATTGCTACTCTTTATATATTTATCCACAGAGGTGCCAATGGCTGAATGCTCCTTTGATTTTCTCCCCACCCGCCTGATGATCACTGAAACCCTTTTGAAGGGGGGGGGACGTTTGCTTTAATTATTATTTTTTTCATTTACTCACTCTGGTTATTTATTTTTCTTTTTCTTATTAAGCCAAAGACTGCCCACGTGGGCAGGCTGCTTTCTGCTCAAATTTGTCGTCAGCGACCAAACGACGTACGCATTCTAAGCCACTTTGACAATTTATGGACCAACCGAGAATAAACTATCTTAAGCTATGGTCATGTCCAATACAGCAGCTATTTTTTGTATTATTTATTATTAAAGTAATGTGCCGTTTGGATGGAGTGTGGCTCGACTAGTTTCTGGCTTAGCTCGATTTCTACTACATATTCCAATTATTTATACTTAGACAAATCGTTTGTTACATATATATTGGAAAATTTAAAAGAATTATGGGATTTTAAATATCTTCTGAATCAACTTTTGTAAGTTATTTTAGTGTTAATGACCTTCTGTTTTGCAAAATTAGTTTTAAATTATCAAACATCATTTCTATTATATACTCGTATGTCTTACATAATTTATGTATTTTATTTATTTAATTCGGGAAGATGGAAGAAATTAAATTAAACTATAATTTTTAGTGAACTTTTTACTTTATGATACGGGGTAAGGGACAGTATTGTAATTGTATATGAATTTTTTTTTGTTTTAGAAATAGGGGTAAACTCCAGAATTGAATTATGATTGAAAAAAAAACTATACTTATTGTATTCCCGATTTTATTTGGGAAATTTATGGAATATAACTATATTTTAATTAATTATAGTACTCACCCTCAAACATAAAATAAAAACTTTTGTGGTCTGAAAATAATACAATTTTATTAAGTTTAGTTTATTTTAAATTACTATCATCAAAAATACATATTTAATTATAATACTCGTTGGTTGATGAGCGCAGAGGACCCTTCACTAGTACTATTGAATTCACCCCCATTTTTTTTACTTTACCATACCTTGTATGTTGAAGAATTCCTCTTATGGAAAACACCTGTTTGATTACGTTTTATCATTAGGTAACAGAGAATTGATAAAAATATTTTATTTGATATATCTCGAAAAAAAAAATGAAAACAAAAAAATGGCAAGGCTATATATCGCCTCAGAAATTTCTGATTTTGATGAACAGGAGTGTACTTCCTCCCGCCAATTTAATTTTCATTGACTTTTAAAGAACAAAACAAGCCGAGCTATCTCACAGTAGGTGAAATGAAAGAAATCAGTAAGCAGCAGTAGAATCGAGTTTCATTTCACGAAGCATCATATTCATTTTCATATAGTTTTATAATGAATTTTTCATACTCGAGTTTTTGAATAGATCAATTAATATATTTTTTAATCTGTATAATTTAAGCTGAAAATTAGTTTCAGTAATACAGTGAGCCAATTGGAGCCTTGAAATCAAGAGTTAAGCATTGATTTTCAAAAATTTTAAAATTTGTACCCGGATACCAGGAGGAAACAGAGTTGTTGTTTCCTTCCCACCAATGAAGCGCATTACAACGAGCTAATTGAAGCCTTGAACTCACTTTTTTTAAGCATTGATTTTCTTAAAAATTTTAAAATTTGTGTCGTAAGTACCAGGAGCAAACCGATGTGTACTTTCCTTCCCGCCAATTTAATTTTCATTGACTTTTTGTGAACAAAATTTTGTCAATATCAAGAGCAGGGGTGAATTGAAAGAAATCAGTAAGCAGCATTAGAATCGAATTTCATTTCACGAATCATAGTTTTTTTTTCATATGGTTTTTGAACATTTTTTCCTACTCGAGTTTTCGAATATATTTTTTAATCTGTATAATTTGAGCTGGCAATGAAGCAGGATTACAGCAAGCCAATTGGAGTTTTGAAATCAAGAGTTACATTGATTTTCTTTAAAAATTTTAAAATTTGTATCCGGATACCAGGAGCGTACAGGAGTGTGGCTCTCTTCCCGTCAATTTAATTTTCACTGACCTTTTCTGAACAAAAATTTTGTCGATCTCAAAGAGTAGGTGAAATGAAAGAAATCAGTAAGCATCAGTAGAATCGAGTTTCATTTCACGAATCATCTTTTCTTTTCATATGATTTTTGAACATTTTTCCTACTAGAGTTTTCGAATATATTTTTTTAATCTGTATATACCCGGCATTTGCCATTGCCGAACACAAAATATGAAGCTCAGTTTCATCGAATTTCGGAATGTTGCCGACACACCTATTTCGATTTTCTTAAAAATTTTAAATTTTGTATACGGGATACATTTCCGCTTCAGGAGTGAGTTAAGGAAAATTAAATCAAGGCACACAGGTTGATTTCCAATTTTTCCATTTATAAAAATATTGAACATGAAGTTCTTAAGTAATTATTCTCCACAATGAAAATATAAACATTTTTGGACTAGAAAGGAAATTACTAAACTTCCCATCTATCGGAATTCAAACATTATCTCAGCAAAAAATCTTGGTTGAAAATGATTTTTATTCACGCTTCACACTTTTAAGTATATCTAAAGATAATAGAAAAAAAATAGAGTGAACTCAATCCTCGTGGCGCTGAAAAGGCAGGCAGGCAAATCAATAGCAAAATTGCTTAATATAAATTTTCGTGACCGAAGATGTAACATTTTATAATGTCTCTATTGAGAAATTATGTTATTATATTTTTCAGATATTTCAACTAGCTATTATTTAGAAATTAAAGCAATTGATCCTTTTAAATTAAAAATAAATGCAGGGATGCGTTTAATTTTAGTCCAGTGAGGTGCTTGAAAAGGGAATCCAATCGTTGACGTTTTTTTTTCTCTCTCACATTTAATTTATATTAAGCGACGTTTTCTATCTTTTGAATATTATCTTAGAAAGAGAGCGAGATTGAAAATAATTTCATTTCATTTAAAGAGATTCGTTCCGCATTATCAAACGCCAGAGCTGGATTGTCATCGTCATCAGCCAGAGTGGTTGCTAGCGCCCCGGGATCATGCATGACTTGACGAAATACTACAAAAAAAACATTAACCAGATTATATTTAAATCAAAATAAACATGGGAGTCCAAGAGGCTCATTTTGATAGAAATTAAATGAGCTTTTTAGAAAAAAAATCAAATTTGAATTAATTTTTTTTGGATTTTTATGAATTAAATAAAAAAATTGAAATATAAAATACCTAAAACCAAAATTAGCTATTAATTGTTTTTTTTATTAAAATCTTCATTTAATTCAAATGAAAATTGTTATATTTATAATTTTAGTAGCTGTTCCGGGCATTCCTCGATACAATTCTCTTCCCAGCTAAGCCATCCGGATGTCCAAAAGCAAGGTCCCCGAAATATCATGTCCATTTAAAAGTTTTATTATAATTGAATATGCAAATTCGAAAAGTGGCACACTCGAATTTTTTGTCAATGTAATCTAAAAGATTCCCCGTGTACCTACTAGATCGAAAAAGCCACAACTCTGGTATTAATTTTACTTTGCTTAACCTCGACGTAAACTCTCACAAATCCTTATATACTATATATAATATATCTTGACTGGTTTCTTTTATAGCTATTAATTTTATTTACGCTCGCGAGTGTGTGTTACAGAAATTAT
Organism: Forficula auricularia; assembly: GCA_024734495.1. Lineage (NCBI taxonomy): Eukaryota > Metazoa > Arthropoda > Insecta > Dermaptera > Forficulidae > Forficula > Forficula auricularia. The sequence continues at coordinate 25,514,282 of JALMQS010000128.1, forward strand.
TTTTAGAAAGATCACAACTCTATGAGATGTGCCCCTTTTAGTGGCAAAGTACCTATTAATCATCTGAAAATTGTAGACATTGCAAAGGTGAAACAATACATACTGGCAGAATTTACAGACTTTGCGAGGAAATACTGCACGGCCAAGTACAAATGTTGAGAGTCTATAGAATATTTTTAAAGAAAGTCTGTTACTTAATTATGTTTGATTTATTATGTTTAATTTTAGATGCCTATACCTAATAAAAGTTTCTGCAAAAATTTATATCTTTTTTTCTTTAAATTTTGTGTACCTCTTGTTATCGAAAATTTTATATAAAAAGGCATATCTCATACATATAAAAAATATCTGAAAATGTATATATAATAACTTTTAACATCAAATATTTCTCTAATTTTCGATTGCTAATTGACCCTAAAATGTAACTCAGAAATAAACTTATAAATTTTACACTACTAGAAAATAATTAGTTTTTTTCATTCCTAAACAGTTTCAATTTTCAGATCTTGTGCCCTTTTCGAAATTGCATATTCACTTCTTAATTGAATTTATACTGACTAAATGGTTCTAATAAAATAAGCCTAATAAAAATTTAGATTAAAATATTATTTAATCTGAAAGTTCAAGCCATTGAGATAATCTAGCTTAATTAATCTTGACTTAATTAATCTGAACTTTTATTTAAACGGACGCGACATTTAAATTTATAATTTATTTCAACTTATCTTCAGTCCACTCAGAAATTATTCAATTTTATATAGTCAGAGCTTTGAATGGTAAATTTCTCTGTGATATAGGTAGGGGTAATCAAATGCGAAATAACTAAAATTTGGAAAAAGTTTTGTGAAAATGTTTTACTTTTTCCTTAAATAACTTGAAAATATAAAATTTGTCGGATTAAAGTTATTCTTTTGGATCTCCCTATAGGTAATAAGTACTATAGTATCGATTCATTCTGAATTGCGTTTTTTCCACGCGCTTATAATTTATCCCTATTATTTTGCCTCTCTATACTAAGTGAGTTGGATTTATTTCGAAAGCCGATATTTATCTCGAGCATCGCTTATCTTCCTCAAGATCCTCCTTCTCTCGTTGGCCAAATGCCAATTGAGATCAATTAAACGTTAAAGATGTGCCCAGATGAAGAAGACCTCCCCAATCGAATGCAATTTATTATCTGTTGCCTCTCATTTTCCGTTTTAATTTAACGAAATTATATCCTAGCCATGACGTTAATGAGAGCTCGACAAACAAACAAACAGACAAGATCAGATATCGCTTATTATCAAGCCTTTGGGTCTCAAGGGCTCAAATACTGGCTGCTGCAGGCGGATAGAAAAATTTGTCAACTCATAAAGGAATAGTTAAGTTGGACTACGCCACCAACAAAGTCCAGGGGCGGGCGAGAGACAACCAGATGGAACCACTTCTCGCTTGAATTAATTTCGTTTTTTTTTCTACTCCTCCCCAATTTAACTTTTATTTATTACCAAAACCGATTTCATGGTACAGGAACAGTGAAACCGAATATAGCCACACCAAAGAAGAGAGAGTGATATTTATCTGTTCGGTCTTTTTTACTGACACTGTACAAAAAATTTAATCAAAGTACTTTTATCTATAAAATTAAGAGAGTGTGGTGTTGGTTTATAGTGAAACATTATGTAAATTATAATTAAAAGAAGTTTTGGTGGAGCCGATGTTATATAGATTCAAATTTTCTTAGAAAATCATAAGATGGTGTCATCTATTAAATCCGATGGAATGGATTATTTTTAATTATATGTCAGAAGGGTTGTTTTTCACCCCTCGGGAATCGAACGCTAGGCCAGTAACAGCAATCCGGGCTATCTGGCTCACCTGTGAGGTGCAAACCTCTCTAACATATGTAAAAGCGTTAAATATTTTACTCAAAGATCTAGTGATTCTACCTTTATTTAAATTATATGGCATGGCTATATGTTTAAATTTAGAATCACTAGATCGCGAAATTTCACAAATTAAATATTTAACGTATTTATATAGGTCAGAGAGGTTTGCACCTCGCAGGTGAGCCAAATGGCCCGGATTGCTGTTACTGGCACTCGGGGTTCGATTTCCGAAGGGCTGAAACAACTCTTCTGACATATAAAATTAAAAATAATCCATTCCATCGGTTTTAATAGATGACACCATCTCATGATTTTCTAAGAGAATTTAAAAAGTTGTTAAAAACCTCAATATATTTCTGGGTTGTTAATCCATCATCTGGAGTACGTGTTATTTAATCTATGTACTCCCGTGGCGTAACTATAACGTTTGAGGCCCGTGGCAAACCCATCCTGATGGGTCCCTGGCCCTCAATGTAAAGAAGCTAAACCAACATAGTTTCTTTTTAATAAATCACTACGTAAAGTACGTACAAATGCTATTATAATTACACTATTAAACAAAAAATTTTGCCCGTAACACCTAACAATGGATTCCAGTAGAGTTTTATAGGCTGATTATCATGCAATTGCCTTATTTTTTACAACACCTCAGAGTTTTGAGATATATTATCGATCAAAATGACGAAAAAGGCCATTTTGACCTATTTTCGAGTCCCATTAAATATTAAACAGCAATATTTGAAATCAAAATATTTTGTTGACATAATAGAAAACAGCTTCCTTTTTGATTTTCAAATTACCACTTGTTTTTAGCTCAATTAGAACTCGAGTTATAACTAAAAAACTAAAACTACGTGATTATAAAGATAATAAACATAGATAAAAACATAAGGTCTTAGTTTTTTAGTTATAACTCGAGTTCTAATAGAGCTAAAAACAAGTGGTAATTTGAAAATCAAAGAGGAAGCTCTTTTCTATTACGTCAACAAAATATTGAAATAAAATTTTTATTTTAAGTCAAAATTTTAATGATTAAAATTCCTTTTTTCGGGCTTTCTGTTCAGCAAAAGTGTTAATGACAACATCAAAGTTCAAATTTCGGGTCATGGATAGAATAGGTAAGTTGCGTAACCTTTCTTGTCCCATAGAATTTCTTAAATAAGTTTTTATCAATTTTAATTTTGAAAATGATCGCTCGGTATTCACAGAAATGATTACAAATAACAGAAATGCAATGCACACTTCAGGAAAGCAAGAAGACATCATAAAATGATTCTTTGTGATTATTAAATCAGGAAGTTCTCTTAAAGAAGATGACTTTTCTATTTCATGTCTAAAAGTGGATGGAAAACTGAGAATATTGTTACGCCACTGTGTACTCCTGATGATCGATTATCAACCGCCCCTGTCTCGAATACGGCTCTCATCTATGGAGAGGAGCCTCTAAATATTCTCTTGCTACCCTGGATGCAATTCAGAAACGAGCCATCAGGCTAATTGACGATTCTACTCTCACCGACTCCCTCGACTCGCTCTCTCATCGAAGAAATGTCTCTGCCCTTTCCCTTTTCTATAGATACTATCACGGCAGGTGCTCTGATGAGATAAAATCAATAATCCCCCCAAAGCATGCTTTCCGCGTAGCACGCGTTTTGCCGACTCTCAACACACTTTCGCGGTCAAATTAGAAAAGTGCCGGACCACTTCATTCGCCAATACGTATATCCCCATGACTTCAAGGAACTGGAACTCTCTCCCAGCCTCCATCTTTCCCAGCACTACAACCTTCAAACCTTCAAAACCCGAGTGCATAAACACCTACGTCTCCACCCTCTCACTTAATCAACTTTCCATTCTCTTCGGTAATGCAAGGGTCTTTCGAGATCCATAGGAGCTGCATCTTTACTGGTGCGCCCCTTCTTGCATTCGATTGCATTAAAAAAAAAAAAAAATCAAAATCTTCCCGGAATATATTGAGGTTTATAACAACTTTTTCATTTCTGTGAAACTCCACCAAAACTTCCCTTAATTATAATTTACTTATATCTGGCTTGATGCGAACTAGATGTTTTTAATTACAATGAAGGATGTAATTAAAAATTTGCTTATTTCTAGTAATTTTATTTTAATTAAGTGATTATTAGTTTCAAACAGAAGTTTTTCTTCGGAGATGGACTGGTAGCTTTATAGCTGAGGGAATGAAAGGCAGTCCAGGAATAAATAAAAATGTTATTTCCAATAAAAGAGTATTTATTAGAAGGATTTCTTTTTACAGTTTTTTGAAATTGACGTTTCGGAGAATCTTACATCCTTCTACACGGTTCAAAAGGGTCAGTGAAAGAAGCATTCTTTCGTTGGTGTAGAGAAAATATTTTTAATGTCGGACACTACTTCAATAACAACCAACTATATGATACGTGTGAGAAACTTTCAACATCAACACAGTGATCCAGCCAGGTAAATTGCATAAGCTGATAACAGAACTAGGTCAGCAGAAAATCCAGATACTCGCTATTCTCACCTATATAAAGACACTGAAGAACATCCAGTAGATACAAGAAGTAAATATAAATCTAAGAGGGCCGGAATCTTTCCTTTCCAAACATCCGATAGAGAACTCTATAGAAGTAAGATAAATAGATGTGAAGATTTGACCAAAGAGACAGATTAAAAAGACAACTAAGTGGACAGAAAAACGAAAGAAGATCCGCGGAGAAAAAATGGAAACTGTATATGGCAGATCAGAAAACTGAATCAATGAGGGGCTTTGCGTGATCATAAAGGTTCCATACGTAACTAATAATAATAATATATATAAGGGGAAAACGGGGTAGATTGATACGCGGGAACATTGATACAGTTCGTAAATTTTGAAGATCGACTGTGCTCAGGAAGTTAACATCTCCCTCCATAAAAGTCGCTGTTTCCCTTAGACCAGGGAAAAATGTTCAGCCATTTTTTTTATAAACGAAGTGTACCGCTAATCTTCTAGTCTAAGTGATTTTTTTCAAAGTTTTTGTTGTTAGATTTATCTAAATAGTTACGTCTTCTGGCCAGGGAATTTATACCACATGTAAGAAAAAACATTTATTTTCCAGAATTGATTTAAGTTTTGAATTAATTTACTGTTGGTTTGTTGTGACAACGTGTTTTAAGTAAAATGGCTTCTTGGGGCAGAATGATTCAGTTGACTTTGCAGTTTATTTTGTATTACTATTATGGCTGTTTTTTACTTTATTATAATATTATTTCCCTAAAGGTTTATGTTAAGATAAAAATTTGCTAAAAATATAAATTCTAGTCCTGTGCTTAGAATTATATAGAGTTTTACTTTATTATTTATATAATATTATCTGAGGTAATATTCTTTCATTTTACTTTGTTTAACTTGTAATACTTTATCCTAAATCTATTCAATTATTGTTGATTATTTGATGGAAAAATCAGGTGTATCATTGTGCCCCCTAGTAGGGGGCAGATTGATACAAATCCATTTAAGAAAAAAATGCGATAAGAATTTTATATGGTGTTTTATAACCAAAACTAGACTGAAATCTTAAATTAGACTTAACAAATGTATAAATGGACTGTATTAGTTTTTATTATTACTGTTAGTAAAATCATTTTTTTAGCTCTCCAAAAAAAACGTATCAATGTTCCCGGTTTCCCCCTACCTAGTGATAATTTGATATATATTATATACATACTATAAATAGTAATAAATTAATTGTAAAGATTTTGTTTTGCCGAAAGTAGCAGAATTTTTGATTCATAAAGAGAAATCAACGAGGTTGTTCTCCCTTTGGTGAAAATAAACATTGAATTTTTTTTCATTTTTCATCTAATGTTTTTTGAGTTATCGTGGGGATATACGGACAGGAAAAATCATGCTTGAAATTTTTTTCCCCACCTTTCAGACATTTTTAAATTCCAATAAGTAAAAAGAATGGGTAATTTTTTCTCCCGGGCGCACCGAGAAGTTTATTTGTAATTCAAAATTAAACCAAAACTAAATATAACTAATAATAAAAAGGTCATCGTAGCCAGCCGCCATATTTAAAAAAAGGATTAGTTATCTTCTTGCTCTAATTACTCCATTGTATTCTCTGAGATAAGTTCTAACATGTACACAAGATTCAAATGAAATATTCTCTTTTTTTATTTATTTGGCTTCGGGCCTAAGCCATTTAGCCATTGAAATATTCTCTATATTATGAACATATCAAATCAAGTTTATATGTATATATATATATATAGGATTTTGTTATTTAAAATCAAAGGAATGTTTTGAGTAGCCTTATACATTATTTTCTCTGAGTTGGCAAAAACATTTTTTTCCAGGGACGTTAAACTAATGCTAACGTCATCCTTTGTAGTGAACTTAATGGAGAGTTGAAAGTATTTTACCAAATTACATTCCAGAGAAAAATTAAATGAACTAAAACAATATTCATCAAATAAGTTGCTCAACAAAAATGTATCTTCTAAAGGGAAGAATTTCTAAATTACTAATACTATTATTGAAAAAAATGTCCCTCACGTTAAAAATTTATTAAATATGTTAAAATTGGATTTCTATTTAGATATAATTTCCAAATTACTTCTATTAATATTATTAAAAAAACAAAATTTAAAAAATATTGGAAGAAAAAATAAAGCTTTTCAAGTGACTCGATATGCTGACTGCAAATTTTTAGAATTAGTGCAATTTTTATGTATAGAAGAAAATCTTAACCTTAAACTCCAAAGTCCCTAAGATGGAATTCGACAATCTTCCACAATGAGCCTGTCTCTATAAGAAAATCTTAAATTAATTCTATTGCTATAAACAAGCTATGACTTGTATAGAGCTCACTTAGTTATTTCCGATCTAATATAGTGAGAGTTCTTAGACATGGATTAGTCCAAAGATTCTCGAATTATCTTTATTTATTCCTTTTTTGTATTATTTCTATTTTAATAGTTGCTTAGCGAGAACAATTTTTATTTGACTAAAACTCGTCTGTACTTGTCTTTGACATGCTTAAACTGGAAGATATATCTACCGGGCAGAGACTTTAAGCCTTCTATTCGCACCCTTTTCGGGAAAATCATTCATTTTATTGTCCCTTGAAACTATGCGACAATTTTATTTCATTTCAAGAACCAATATACATACTTTTCAAATCAAAAAATGTTTTTTAAAGAATTTGAAATAACGAACAATAATTTGAAAATTTAAAGATCCTCCTGAAATTTTGAACTCGACCTTATATATTTATGAAAATACTCTAAATGTTTGAAATTTTTGGGATGCGCCGCATCCACAGCATCCATGGACCGCACGCCACTGATATACATGTAGTTATGTATATCATACTTCATACCCAATGCTCGTAAATACTATATTTCGTCTCTTTAAAAATTATTTTAGTGATCCGCGAAATTTTAAATTGTCAATTTAGTGGTCCGCAAATTCTAAAAGGTTGCCTACCGCTGAAACAGAGGACACCCTCATTGATTTCTCTTTATGAATCAACAACTCACGGCAAAAAATATATTCAATTCATATATATATATATAAAATTAAGGTTTTGTCTGTACATTGGTCCAAATCACGCCAAATTTTGGTTGCACACATTTCAAGCAAAGTTATGAACAAAAACATCCTGAACAAAGTTACAGTCTGTCTGTCTGTGTGTCTGCGAAAAGTTGCTCACGATTCACGTAAAAACAGCTGAAGGGATTATTATTAAATTTCATATTTGCATCAGATGTCTTCTAACTTACGATTTTAGCTATATAACGTTTTGGTATTTTGACCCCAAAAGGGTTTTTTTTTGGGGGGGGGTGCACGAATGAAAATTATCGAATAACACCTAAACTATTAACACTACGGCAAATTTTCAGGTGAGCGTCCAGAGGCGTAGTGGGGTGGTACGGGGGTCCGAGATGGGTATGGTGCGGGCTGAAGTGTTTGGGTGGTGGTGTGGGGACGGGGGTTGGGCATGGGTGCATGGTGCGGGAGTCGGCAGGTGGCCAGCCCCCTGGCTAGCAAGAGGGCCGCCGAAATCGGGCCTTACAGCTACTATATATATATTTTTTAATACAGAAAATTATCAGAATGATATTTTTTCAGCGAAAATCTCTAATGCTTGGTTACCTACTTTTCTTTGGTTCCATTCATCGGTATTTTTCATTCATTGGCCAGTTTGACCGCCCACTCGGACACTCGAACTCTTCAGACCATTCGAATCCAACATTAAGCAGCAACACTCAACAACAAATTCAGAGAGACAAAGAGAGACTCCCAAGAGAGAAAGAGAGTGGGTTAATTATGTTGTCATTACGTTTCGATGTTGCGTTTCATAAAAAAAAAAGAAAAAGAAACATTTCTGACAGTTGAACATAACATAGATTGTTAATTAAGTGGGGTGGAGAGTTATTTCTTTTTCGATGATTGGATACAACATTTGTTTAGAAAATAATTAGCTTAGCTGCCAAGAGGGATTTTACTCTCTAGATTTCTAGCCAGGCAATTAGACGTTTCTCAAACACAAAATATTTACTTAGTGCTTACCTTATCACCTTTAATGTAAAGAATGGAATTTTCGAAAAGAGTTCTTTACTTTAAGCGTTGGCATTTGGTACTTTAGAAAATTCATTCAAAACTCAAGTCCTGTTAGTTTTGACTTCAGATATTATTTTATAATACGATTGAAGTAGTTTTTGGAGACGGACTGATAAGTGAATTGAATGGATTTTGATGAGGCAGTCCAAGGTTCAAAAAAGAGAAAATTATTACAGTGGAACCTCGAGATAAGAGTTTAATTCGTTCCAACATTGTGCTCGTATAGCGAATTTCTCGTATCTAGAAACAAACTTCCCCATTGAAAATAATGGAAATCCAGTTAATCCGTTCTCCATCCCTAAAAATATCAACATAAAAATCAATTTTCCTAATGGAAATAATATAACCGTAGTTTACCTTTATGAAGATAGGGATATCGGGAAAACGAAACGCGTTACTGTGGGTAAGGAGAGTCCCCCTCTGATTCAGGAAGGCTCTCTCTTCTTGGGAATTTTACCCCACTGGAAGCAGGTTCTGGGTCATAATCACTTGGTTGCTTTACCAAAAACTTATCTAATATCATTTGCTTCTGTCTCCTTTTTAAGATGCCTCTAAAATGCGACACTAAATTGTCATTACACAAGTCCATGGTGCCCCCACACACTGCTTTAAACGGGCTCGTTTCTTGAGTCAATGCTCGTATTTAGAGACGAATTTTTCGCTCATACTTTCCTTGTATCTCGAATTTCTCGTATATAGAGGTGCTCCACTGTACTATCTTTTTTATTCAAACCCGACGTTTCGGAGGAAGATGTCACATTGTTTTTCCTTCACTGACCTTTCAAAACCTTGAAGAAGTAGGGAATAAACCTCCGAAACGTCGGCTTTGAATAAAAATGATATCTCTTTTTTGAACCTTGGACAGCCTCATCAAAATCTATTCAATTATTTTATAATGATTTATATTCCTTTTTATATTTTTAAAAGATTGAGTATATTAAATGGAAGAGAAAAAAATTTAAACTGCGAATGGATTGAAGCTAGCCCGAAACATGTCTAATCAAAATCATTTTTTTTTTTCCAAAAATTGAACAATTTAATTTTTAGGTTTTTCATTTACATTATTTTAAACTTTAGTTTTAATTTAAGTAAATGGACCGCACAAATTAAATAATTTATTCAATAATTCATGCTCCTATATTAATTTCTACTTGGAACATGAATTGGGTCAAAATTTTAGATTTTTTTTTTAATACGAAAAGTATTTTTTTTTACTTGCACTACAATTACATTTTCTAATTAAAACAATGTATGGGGTATTGGGCTTTAAAAGAAAAAAATATCCACACACTGCTATGAAGCCAAGTTAATAAAACATATAAGTAACTGTTTAATTTAAAGTATTAGACTAACAAAATTAACGAGACTAATAACTAGAGACAGACCCTTTAACCTGGCCATAACTAGAGTTAGACTCATTAACAATACTATAACTACTAGCTTTCATCATTTCATCAAATACTATGTCAAATTATTGTAATTATTGTAAATATTTGAAAAAAAAATATAATTAAAATGGCTATAAATAAATAAATAAATAAAACTAAACCTAGACCCATTAGCCGGACCATACTACAGATAGAATCATTAACAAGGGTATAACTACAGGCTGACCAGAATGGGCACAGTCCGTCCTAGACTATTTACTAAGTAAGTACCTAACAGAGAAATCCATGAAATAGTTCAAACAATTTATGGCTAGCTAGTCTAGAAAATAATCCTAGTTACACCAAAATAATTTAATTAATGGGAATCTCGATCTTCCATTGTTTTATTCTGAATACCACTTCTGATGATGAATTTAGAATTGTATAAATTTAGCGCATATTTTCTATTTTCCGTCTATGAAAAGATGTATAGAATGATTTAAATGATCCTTTTAAGAGAGTAGAGAGATCCTTTCAGAATAAAAATTTGAAATATTAATATATTTGTTCCTTTATTATTAATCAGATATCACTTGCAATTTGTAGTTCATATTGAAATTAATTCAAAAATAATTCTCATTTAAGAGTCGAGGAATAACCATTCTATATTGGATTTTTGACGTTTCGGTTTTTATTGGTAACCATTGCTGAAGACATAGAGGAATCAACTTAAAATCAAAAATAGCCATCGATTCTCATCTAATACTTGAGGAATAACAATTCTACATTAGGTTTTTGACGTTTCGATTATTATTGGTAACCATTGCTGAAGACATGGAGGAAACGACTTAAAATCAAAAAATAACGATCGATTCTTATCTAATACTAGAGGAATAACCTTATTGCATTCCATTTTTGATGTTTTGACTATTAATGGAAACCTCTACTGAAAATGTAGAAGAATCGACTTAAAATCAAAAAGACTAAATTCTTTTATGGCAAACAACTCAAGCTTGAGTTGTTTACCAAAAAAGAATTTAGTCTTTTTGATTTTAAGTCGATTCTTCTACATTTTCAGTAGAGGTTTCCATTAATAGTCAAAACATCAAAAATGGAATGCAATAAGGTTATTCCTCTAGTATTAGATAAGAATTGATCGTTATTTTTGATTTTAAGTCGATTCCTCCATGTCTTCAGCAATGGTTACCAATAATAATCGAAACGTCAAAAACCTAATGTAGAATTGTTATTCCTCAAGTATTAAATGAGAATCAATCGCTATTTTTGATTTTAAGTCGATTCCTCTATATCTTCAGCAATGGTTACCAATAAAAACCGAAACGTCAAAAATCCAATATAGAATGATTATTCCTCAAGTACTAGATGAGAATCAATCGCTATTTTTGGTTTAAAGTTGATTTCTCTATGTCTTCAGGAATGGTTACTAATAAAAACCGAAACGTCAAAAATCCAATATAGAATGGATATTTCTCAAGTATTAGATGAGAATCAATCGCTATTTTTTATTTTAAGTCGATTCCTCCATGTCTACAGCAATGGTTACTAATAAAAACCGAAACGTCAAAAATCCAATATAGAATGATTATTCCTCAAGTACTAGATGAGAATCAATCGCTATTTTTGGTTTAAAGTCGATTTCTCTATGTCTTCAGCAATGGTTACTAATAAAAACCGAAACGTCAAAAATCCAATATAGAATGATTATTCCTCAAGTACTAGATGAGAATCAATCGCTATTTTTGGTTTAAAGTCGATTTCTCTATGTCTTCAGCAATGGTTACTAATAAAAACCGAAACGTCAAAAATCCAATATAGAATGATTATTCCTCAAGAACTAGATGAGAATCAATCGCTATTTTTGGTTTAAAATCGATTTCTCTGTCTTCAGCAAAGGTAACGGATAAGAAAACAACGCAGTTGCTATGGTTACTCATAAAAATTCCTCCCAAATTTTTAGCATTTCACAGAGAGAAGCCTATCCATTCTTACTTAAGCAAGGCTAAATGAGCTATATTAAAACTTTCAAATGAATAAATTTTAAAGAATTTAAAAAATTAAAAAAGTACCATCTTACTCTAGAGTAAAGTACTTTAAAATATAATTTTACTAAAAACTTTATTTAACCTTTTTTGTGGTCCCCAAGGTACTTAATTAGGATATTAAATTTCATCAAAATTGGTTAAGTCATTTTCAAGATATTTAGAAAAAACTAAAAAAGTACCGAAATAAAGTACTAATGTTTGTGGGCCGATATGTACCAAAAACTAATCAGCGCTTCATTTTGTTAAACTAATGGTAGGTTTTCAATTTCATTTCAATCGGTGTAACGGTGTGGAAAAAATCGTGGGCCAAAAAAGCGATAACATCCATACATCCATACGCACGCACTAAATGAAAAAATCGCACTTTTTGGCCTCTCGACGAGACCCCATGTAATTTTTGGCAAAACCGTCACGTGCTAATATTCAACCTAATTGAATACTACAATTTGTGACTTTAATTGAGTCCATGGGTTCCGTAGTCTTTACCTGAGGACCCTTTGAAGCCACGCTTGCCCCGAGAGCGATTACAATACTTTACCCATGCTTTGCATTGGATAAAGTAAAAATCATATATTATCACCCCAAGCCCCTAAAAATAAATTCTAATTTTGAATCATTCAATATTCAAATTTAATTTATACCATTAGCTTTCATCAATTTAATAAATGCACAAGAGGTTTTTGTTTCATAAATATAATATAGTCTGTCTTAAAATTAGATGTTCGTGAAGAATAAAATACTAACTAAGATAGAATAGAAAACATAAATAAATGTGAGTGTCAGAAGGGAGACAGAATATTTTAATTTATTTATAAATAGGAAATATGAAGAAAAGATTTTAGGTATGAAAGTTATATGAGAAATATATAAATTTCGGTTATTTATATCTAAAAACCCGAGATTTTTTAATTTGTAGTCGATGTAGGTACCGATACTCCTTGTGGCGTTGTATAAAAAATAAACATTTTTCTTTAAACGATAAAATATATCAGAAACAAAAAACCTATGTTAAATATATTATATTAAAAATTATAGACATGCAACCGGCATCCGCTTATTAGAAAATATTCCGGCTTTCGACGGATCACCCTAATTAATTGAAGCTGTCTAATTGGGTAGGTCACCAATTGAAACCTTTCTGTTGTTGGGTCCTTTAGACAATTCTCTTCTATTACTCGATACTATCCAACACGACACGAGTGCAGAGTTTTGACTTCACTTTATTTTTTTGCTTATTCCTGTCTAGAAACTTCAGCGTCAAGAGCCTGAAAACATCAGCCTCTCTTTTTATCGCTCTCTCGAGCTGCCTATGATATAATTATTTCGAATATTGATTGATCAGGATCTGGGTCTGGGCTGCACCAAGTTATTTCGCTGCCCGTGTGCAAAAAACTCAATTTAACGCCCTTAGAAACATTATTATAGCTATATTCTTTTTTAAGCTTTTTTTAATTTAGACATAGTAAAATATATTTTCTTAATTTATTTAAATACGATCTGTGTGAATCGCTCGGTCTTTTGTCTTAAGATAGAAAGCCATTTTGCCGCCCCTTGATTTGGCTGCCCGTGTGTGGTATAGAGACCGTTACAATACATTAACTACTTCGCATTGGATAAAGTAAAAATTGGGAAATGACTTGAGCCTTTTTGGCAGGGTATACCCTTAACTGATCTGCCAATTCAATTGTCTAAATAGCAGGGGCTCCCAGATGTAGTTATTAAATGGCCGAACTGATGCTACTACTAGCAAACAGCAAGAGTGCCGCGACAGGTTTGAACATGATTGTGTCTGGTGATGCTACTCCTACCTTCTGTTAATACAGAGCTAAAAGAAATAAGGAACACATTTATTGTGAAAATTAAGACAATACAAGCGTCTTTTATTTTAAAAGATTCACATTTTCTATCACTTTTAATACGCTACTACATAACATATGATGAAATGTTGTAATCGATCAATTAAAAGTTTTTTTCCTTTGTATTTTCGAAATATCTCAAAAATGGCTGAAACTATTTATTAATTCGCCCTATTAGTTATTTTTGTAAAAAAACCCTTGAAATGTGAAAAAATGCTGTGGCCACAGTAATTTTGTGCTCAGTATAAAGGCGCCAATCAGTATGGTCGCACGACGGCGCACAAAGAACTTGGTGCGTCTCTGTTTCTTTATTAAAAAAAACAAAAAAAAAAAAAAAACATTCAAAGTTATTTTGTATTGAGAAAAGGGTCAGATTAACTTTGACTGAAATCACATCCAAAATTAGGGGGTTTCTTAAAAATTAAAATAATACTATTTTCTTACCAAGAAAACTGAAATTTACAAAAAATAGCTTAAATAATTAAAAGTTCTATATTTAAAAGAATCTAAATATTTATTTCAGAAATAGAAGGGGGTTCTAAAAGTTAAAACTATTCTAGAACGTTTGATTGATTTGTGCTAAATGTGGCATATTTACCCATTAACACCTTACGGAAATGATCTAGATCCACTTGAAAATTAAATAAACACAAACCAGAGAAGGGAGGGATGGAATTATAAAAAATAATAAAATTTCCACGGTCAGGAAAAAGTCAATTTATATTTTATTTAATTTTATAATAATATTCCCAGGCCAGATGTACCTATGCTAAAGTTATGTTGATGGCAATTAGTACAGTTGTTTTTAACTTTTTTAATCCGCTTCCCAAATTTGAGAAATATGTTCATGCGACCCAAAAAAGCCAAATTTTTTTCATTACCTTTTCTTAGAACTTAGATTATACTTTTTAAACTTATTGAAAATAAATATATTAAAATATTTGGTTAACGACTCAGCGCGATCCACAGTATATGCTTCGCGATTTTGGGTTGCGATCCATAGTTTAAGAACCACTGGTTTAGTAGGTATACTAGGTGCAAGGCTCGCCCTGAATTCTCACACCTCGAAACCCACCCACACCACCACCCCAATGTACAGACAAAACCTTTATATATATATATATATATATAGATAGATAGATAGATAATTTCATTTAAATTAGTAACCATGACGACTGTTTTTGTTGGAGGACGGACATAGATTCATAGATACATACAGAGGCAGGCACAAATGCGCTTTAGTAGTATAGGATGACAAATTCGTATGTTGCAAACATCAGTTTATTATTTATAAACATCGCAGTGATATTTATTTCCCTCGTACAACTGTAATATTATCTTCTATAAATCGTACAGCTATAATTGCACGGTTTTTGTTGTCTATAGGAAAGCAATTATTATTAATAAATCGAACTGAGCAATTGGATCCATTGTAATCTCTCCTCGATCTTGGTTAAACCTGAATTTAATCACTTAGTAGAACGTTTATCATAGCATGGAGTTAAAGTCAGCGACTAACTACATCCTCCAACCAGCCTCAATGATGGAAGTTTATTTTCAGTGGCGAAAGAGAGAACCCGAAACGAGCCTTCCTGAAAGGTTTATGTTGTTTCTTTGAGGCGTGCACAGCACAAGGGAACATGTGTTGTCCCCCATTACTTACCCTTACCCCGTTGGACGCTTTTAGGTGGCATCAATCTCGGATAATGGGAAAGCCCTCTGGGATCGGGAATCGGGGAATTCCTTCCGAAACCCTCTTCCTCGGAACTGACACTCGCCTGCTTTTACTCCTCCTCGGTGCTACAAATTACAAAAGACATGCAAACTTATTGACATCCTGTTGGAATAAAACTTATCATTTAATTTTATATCTATTCAATTTATTTTTCTTTGTTCAGTCTTGGATTCGTTTTTGACACGAATAAATTTAGAAATGAAATTAGTTTTGAATTTAAAGAAAAAGCATTACATTTTTTTAGAGTCGATCACTCTCTGATTAAGTTGTCCTAGTATATAACAAAATTAAATAGAATAAATTATTAAATGAATTTAACTTTAAAGGACATCATAGATATTAGTTGAAATATTTTTACATTGCATATCAGAGAGGTTCGTCCTTAGGAATCGAACCCAAGCGCTAACTAAGCTTGCCAGGCCAGTAGCCAAACCCTTAAGAGAAATCTCTCTCTGATATGCAACATATATAATTATTATAGCTAGATGGAAGATTTGTCTTAAGGGTTTGGCTACTGGCCCAGCAAGCTTAGTTAGCGCTTGAGTTCGATTCCTAAGGGGACGAACCTCTCTGATATGCAATGTAAAAATATTTCAACTAATATCTATGATGTCCTTTAAAGTTAAATTCATTTAATAATATTATATACTGGGTTGATTTTTGAAATAATTTCCATCTTTTTTCAAAAAAGACACCCAAAAAGATACTTAAATCTTTGTTTTCACTGTAAAATCCATGGGTCCGTCACTGAAAACTTTTTCAGTTTAGCAGGAATTTTCACTATTCCCTTTGAGTTGAAGGGAGTGAAAATCTAGCTATAATAATCTATATATGTTGCATGTCAGAGAGAGATTTGTCTTAAGGGTTTGGCTACTGGCCCGGCAAGCTTAGTTAGCGCTTGGGTTCAATTCCTAAGGGGACGAACCTCTCTGATATGCAATGTAAAAATGTCCTTTAAAAGTTAAATTCATTTAATAATATATAATAATAGTACTGGGTTGATTTTTGAAATAATTTCCATCTTTTTCAAAAAAAGACACCCAAAAAGATACTTAAAACTTTGTTTTCACTGTAGAATAAATTATGTTGGAAAAATTTTATTGATTGTTTTGTCTACCTATATAAATAATTATGTTAAATATAAATTTTTTATAAAATAATCTTAGAAAATATATATTATTGATTAAAAAATTGTATACCATATAATTATATATTAATTGTATTTATATAAAAAATAATTTGTAATGATCTTGATTGTAATGATGGCCAAATCCCATTTTAAAAAATTACAGACCCTGAAGAAGGAGGGAATAGCCTCCGAAACGTCGGTTTTATGAATAAAAAGATAGTGTAAATTATCTTCTTCTTTTTTTTTTTTTGGACTGCCTCATCGATATCCACTTAATCTTAGAAACGTTTATTAGAATTTCTCCTTTTATGAATGGAAATTTGAAAAATTCTGAAAAAATAGTTCCTTTTAAAAGAAATGATAAATCAACTATAAACAAGCAAATATGTATTTTGAATATAGACAATGATACAAATGTTGTATTGGTGATTAAATTACCTTTAATTCAAATAAAATATATTTATAAATATGTATTTAGGAATTTATTTTTTTCTAAAATTTTTTAATAAATACTTATGAACAGTCGATGTTAAAAATTTCGATCATTTCTAAAATTATATTTTTTTTCTAAATAGTAGATAAAGATTGTCTTAGGGGATGAAATTACCTCTGAATAAAAATAAAATAAATATTTATTTTTTTCTAAAAATTTTTGAGAAATATTGTTTAAAATTTCGATCATTTCTAAAATTAATCTTTATTCTAAATTCCGGTCTTTATCTAAATATTCGCTAGTAGCACAATGTTTCAAACTATATAGTAACTACATAGTGCCTATATAGATTTCGAGAATCTATACAGGGTGATTCACTGTCGATGGCACGTTAGACGTTTATGGAAAACGGAACGCAGGATTTTTCTGAAAATTTAGCACCTTACATTTTCTTACCTGTTCTATCGATCTAAAATATTTTCAGCATTGTGACGTTTCGGCTTCCATCGAAAAGTCGTAGCAACTTTATTTTTTTAAATGGAACACCCCGTATATTAACACGTTTTTAGAACCGCCCTTTTATTAAAATACTTTTTTGTTAATATTATCCTATACCTATCTCTATCGGTTTTCGAGATAAAAAATAATTTGTGTTAAATATGGTCCAAAACATGGCCCTAATTAAACTTAAATAAATTAGTGCTCTCAATTCATGGAAAGTTGATATTTTGGTGGTAGTTTAGACAGATCCGAAGTATTTAATTTACGCCGAAAAATCGACTCCATATTATACAGGGCGTGCTAAGATTACTATTATTTCCGTTATTCATAAAAGGGGTCAAAAGTTCGTTTTTTCAAATAAGACCCCCTGTATATTACTCAATAAATTGAAAGACGAAGAAAAATGCTTTAAGACGATATATCATGTCCCTATACCTAAAACATCAAGTTTTCTTAATAAAGCCGCTTTTTCGTGAAAAATTACATTTTAATGAATTTAATTTTAACTAACCATGGAAATATCAAGCTTATGACAATTTGTTGACTATTTATAAGAAACTTATAAAGAGTTTATTGACGGTGTTCAAAAAATCTCCCAAATTGACCGCAAATATTGATTATTCAAAGAATTTCTTATAGTACAAAATAAATAATTTCAAACGAAGTTGTCATGGTACAAAATAAATAATTTCATAAGAACTTCGTTTGAATAATCAATTGCTCCACAAATATCCGAAACATTGTCCGGTGTTGGTAAAATGGTTGGCCCCTCCTGACCCCCTCAACGAAACCCGTTGCCAACGCTCGTGAGTGAGTGCCATCTTTGCGAGTACCGAAAGCAACCCTTGTCCTCCCCCCGTTTTATATAAACGTCTAACGTGCCATCGACCGTGAATCACTCCTGTATAGGCACTATATAGTTACTATATAGTTTGAAACATTGTGCTACTAGGGATGTTTAAAATTTCGATCATTTCTAAAATTAATCTTTATTCTAAATTCCGGTCTTTATCTAAAAATTGTAGAGAGCAGAATTTAGAAAAAACATTTTTTAGAAATGATCGAAATTTTAAACAATATTTATCAAAAATTTTAGAAAAAAATAATTTATCGTAAATATTTATATTATATTTTTTATTTTTATTCAAGGTAATTTCATCTATTAGATAATCTGTATCATTGTCTATTTGCATAGTATTGATTTTTGTATAGTTGATTTATCATTCCTTTTTAAAGCAACTATTTTTTCAAATTATTATTATTTTATTTTTAATTCTAAAATTTATAATTTTATTGAACTAAAAGAAGTTAATGTTAAAGAAAAAATGTCTTTTGAATTTTTCGTAAAACAAGTAAAGTTTAAATATCCGAAGAGATTGTTTTAATAATTTGATTTTAAAAGATATCAATTTTGTGGATGAAATTGAAAAGTTTTAAAGACAATTATGAAAAAAGTAAAATAGCATTAAAAATAATATCTATTTTATTCTTATTTAAAAATATAGGACATTATCTTTTTTTAATGAAAATTTCTTTAAGCCATGCGACAATCTAAAAAAATACCGGAAATTTAGAAATTAATAATATATTCTCTTTAAGTAGGTATACTAATAAAAACGAATTTTAATTTTTTTTATTTTTATTTTCTATAATTGATCATTTAATGAATAGTTGTCCAGCTCAAATTTGAATAATTATCATATATGGCTTAAAAAATTAAAAGAATGTTAAAAAAATTTACGATACCTACAGAATCTAATAAAAATATTAATTTGAGTCATTTACAATCATATACCTAAACTAAAATAGGTTAAACAAAATTATTTATTTTTTCTATTTTACAGCATTTTATTTAATTTCCCTAGAAATGAATATATGAAAAATTGTGTATTATACTTAATGTAAGTATTTATAGTTATATAGGTATATACGAGGGGTGAACCTCGATTGGAATTAGGTGTACACGGTCTTTGGAATTATTTGGAATTACTTTGGAATTCATTAGATTATCTATTGTATCTGTTTCTACTTGGAAATGAAAGTGGAAGTGGAAGTAGGTGTATAAGATTTTAGGTCGCGGTTCACCCCTCGGGTATATATATCCCAAAAACACATGTCTAAAAAAAGGCCAAGTTCAATTAATAAAAACTGAGTATGATGATTTCAAATAAGGGAGAAACTAATGTGAAAGTCGTGTGATGCCCTTCCCAAAATAAACATCTGTTAAAATTTTAATTTAATTTTTGATTTCAGAAAACACTATACATATATAAATATAAATTGTCAATTTTAAAGGTAGTAACTTATTTAGTTGATGAGCTACATCGAAATGACAAACGGACAGACAGACAGACATTGTAGCAACGTCTCAAGTTCAAGACGCGTCGTTATTATTGTTATTATTATTATTATTTAATTCTAGAAAATGTGAATTATTTTTTTAACTCCAAATTTCAGAAATATGCTCTGTCACGACCCCCCATAAAAAGCCATTTTATTTTTCATTACCTTTTTTAGATCATATTAAAATATATTTTCAAACTTATTGAAAATAAATATAGTAAAATATTTGGTTAACGACTCTGTGTGACCGAAAGAATATGCTTCGCGACCGATAGGTTGAGGTTCGTGACTGTTTATCATTTTTATATGAAAATTCTCAAATTTTTACCATCGAATCATTGATGTATTAAATATTTATTCCCCAAATTTGAAGTTGATCGTCTGTCCCATTACCGAGAAATAAATTATTGAAAATTGTCCTTTTAACATGAATGTAAATGGACCGAGAAATTAAAAGGGCTATAACTTCTATACAAATTTTAACATTTTCAACAAATTTATACAGATCAATAATTCAACTTTTATGAATCGAATGATAAATTTTCAATAGATTTGACATTCTAGTAAATTAGTTATTCATAAATGTATAAATAAAATGTCAGCCAACAGAATATAACAAAAGCACTAGTGTAGAATTCCAACTCTATTTCTTGAAATCATTTTTGTGTTAAATAAATGTTTTTATAATGAGAAAAAATATCTCAATATTCTTTTTATTAATATTATCAAAACAAAGATTTTTATTTGAAATTAACAATTTTTTTATTAAAACATATAGTAGGCAGAAGCTGTCACTGCAGAAATACAAAAGATTTTTTCGTAGATCAACCAGATAGATAAGCTGTCTCGAACTCCTTAAGAACCACTGCTGTAAACAGGGCCGGATAAAGGGCGATTGGGCCCAATCGGGCCCCCCATTGAAAGGGCCCCGCGTTACCATCAAATGAAATCTATTTTTCCTTCAGAATTTTTTGAAAATCCGTTTAAAATGTTCAAATTTGTATCGGATAATGAGAGAGCAACGGCATTTCCAAACTTGTTTATTGCTCTCCGAATATTCTTAACAATTCCAGTAAGCGTTGCTTCTGGAGGGAGATCATTTTCCAGGCTAAAACTAATAAAAAACTATCTAAGATCGACAATGAATCAGGATAGATTAAATAGTTTAGCAATTATGTCGATTGAAAGTGAAGACGCAAGGAAATTAGATTTTCAAACAATTTTAGAAGAATTTACAGAACAAAAACTTAGAAATATGTAAATTCATGTATTCATATTCGGTGATGTAAATTTATATTCAATAAATGTTTTTGTATTTTGAAACATTTTTATTTTTTACTTTATGTAGAAGTTTACCTATCTGATGATCCATGACATATGATATATTTAAATATATATACTGAATTTGAATTTTATTTAAATATTTAATATATATAGAGGGCCCCGAAAAAAAAATTCAATCGGGCCCCGCACCTATTCGATCCGGGCCTGGCTGTAAAGTAATTATTTTTAAAATAATTGTGAACAAATGACAAATGTATGTATAAATCCAAAACCCAGGTAGGGTACGGATTAGAATAAATAAATAATTAATTAAAAATTATATTAATATATCGATTTTAATTAAAGCAAAAATTATTGAGCTACGCTCGTTCGGCCAAATACTTTAAACATTAAATCGGAATTATTTAAGCGAGGGTGTAATTTGGATTAGTAATCCAGTTGGGAGGTCTCTTTCAAGTTGGAACCCCTTGTGCCCTGCATACCTTCTGTTTATGACCGTCGAGGTAGCAACTTTAAACAACCTTTCTCGCTTTCCCTCCTTCTTTCAGCTAAACTGAATCCCATTTTTAAATGTCATGTAAACTTTACTTTTAACTTTGGTCTTTAGCTTGGCTTTGAAAATTTATTTTCCTTTTTGGTTGGAAAGCTTTTTGCATTTTATAGTAAAGTACACACCTATCTTTTGAAATCAATTATTCTATCATTCAAGTTCTTATCTTCTAATTTGTTTATGATCATGATAAAAATTCCTCGCAGGTCAGAGAGCTGTATCTTTTTCTTTTATTAATTACATTCTAATAAAAGAATGAAATTGATGGGATAGAATGGAATGAAATAAAAAATAAATAAATAAATAAAATATGAAAACAGAGACTGTCAATTCAATTATTTTACTCTCTTTTAGAAATTCTAACTCTTGAACGTGACTGAATTTCAATTATGACATTTGATCATAAATCAATTGACTAATTGAACTTAAGGTAGCTGTTTCACCATATGGGTTTTGTTAGGATTTTTTTGAAATTTATTATTTATTTATTTATTTATTATTATTTAAATACTTATGCATCAGTGGCAAAACGAAATTTATGAACAATATAGTTCCAAAGATATTAAATTCCAAAGATAGAGTTTTTCAGACTCTTGCTAGTATATATTGCACTATACGGGATATAGGAAAGTTTACATACATATTTAATTATAATTAAGAAACTCTTCTTACCATTGTTATAAAAAACTAAACCAACATTAAACAATTTATGAGATAAAAATGAATAAATAATGAAAAATATAAAATTAAACTAAGCTGGCAACAACGCATTTATTTAACCTTAAAAAGTGGGTTAACTTTAGTACTTTTTTTGACATTTTTTCGATTCAGCCATTGTCGTAACAGCTTTCAATCGCTTATTAAGAACGTTTTGTTTTATAAATCTCCCTTTATAATGTACTTAATGTGAAATTTCTATGATAAAATATATACAAGCTCGGACAGTGTTGCCAAATTTGTCAAACGAGCACGGGATTGCTCTAGAAGTGGTACATAAACAGCAAAAAGTTTTGGGCTTATGAATTATGAATCCTTATTGTCTGTTCTATATACTCTAGCATTAATTTTTTGCTAGTATTATCGCGAAACAACTACCTTAACTGAAATTTTTTTTAATAATAAGACCAACCTCAAAGTAAATGAATTAAGCCGGCCAAATACGAGTCAGGCTCTCGAAATCCCTTATACCTTATATAATCTTTGAGATCTCACATTTGTACTTATTTGTTGTTGTTAAGGAGAGAATGAAGGACTTTGTGGGATTTTTTCTTAATTTTGTGGAGTCTTAAATAAAAATAAATATTATTATCATGAACTGTAAAGATCTTCTTAATTAGAATTAGGTTCATTTTTTTAAAATTTAATTCACTTTAAAATAAAGGTGGAACATGGGCATTTATAGGTGATTATTGTACCTGTCGGCGTTCAGAAGTGACTTTAATTAAAATTATTTTAAAATTCCACTTATTCAACAAGATCCTGTGATTTAATTGAAAAGTTTTTATTTTTCCGAGTGTAGCAGAGTTGTTGAATCATAAAAGAGGTAAAGCCTTCGATCTATAGTCTCAAACAAATAAATAATATATTAAACATAGTAGGGTGGTCCTTATTTTGGGTATTTTCGCATTTTTACGCTGACAAGGGCTTAGATGGTTCGAAATAAATAAAAAAATATCCCCCAAGTTTCAAGTCTCTATCTCAATTATAACCTGTGCCCCCCACCGATGTTTTCTCATCTAAATGAAATGGGGTTTTTGGCATTAAAATATAATTTTTTTATTCTTGCCAAAGTAATGGTTCAAAAAATTTGAAACTCTATAGACTTTATCCTTATAATATTAGCCATCCATCAGAATTATTACAGATTTTTAGCTATTATAATTTTGGAGTTACAGCTAGATAAATTACTGCTATATGTTAGTGTTACTAAGTTATAGACTCCAAAATTATAATAGCTAAAAATCTGTAATAATTTTAATGGATAGCTAGTATTATGAGAATAAAGTCTACAGAGTTTCAAATTTTTTGAACAATTACTTTGGCCGGAATAAAAAATTGATCTTTCAATGGCAAAAACCCCATGTTATTTAGATGAGAAACTTACATCACTGGGGGAACAGGTTATAATTGAGATAGAGACTTGAAACTTAGGGGGATATTTTTTTTATTTATTTCGAACCATATGAGCTCTTGTCAGCGTAACAATTCGAAAATACCCAAAATAAGGACCACCCTAATACATGGGTATCTATATTTAATATATATTTGTGTATGTTTATTTGCATCAAGCAGAGGACAACCTATATGTTTCTCTTTAACATCCTGTGAAGTATGATATCGATTATTCAACAAAATACAACAAGATATCTCAAGCATTTTGGACATGGGTGATACAATAAGCTACTGAAACTTCGGTATGCTAGTCCGACTCACACTTGGACGGCTTTTTTAAATAAATTAAATATTTTCTTTTTCAAAATTTGTTTAAATAGTAAAAAAGAAAGTATTGCAATTTAGTCTTGTGGTTAAAAATGACATATCTCTGATATGTTTAGTGATAATTTTACATTAAATCAATTATAAATTTTGTCAAGTCCTAATGTCCTAGAGTTGTGCAAAATTTTATTTAGTTCTCACAAGCAGAGATTAGGTGAGGTAGAGAAAGGTCATACCATCCTTGTTAAGGTTTTGACCAGGTTTCCTTAACAACTTATGGCAAATGCCGGGATGGCTAATGCGTCGCTTGCTCCTGGTATCGGGTTTTTGCGGGGAATTTTTAAATTACTTTTTGTCTTTTGATGGAAATCTATGGTCATGTTATTTGTTAATGAGCATACATTTCTATTTTTTTTTTTTTTTTTTTACTTGTTTATTATTTGTTAAATTGTTGTAATTAATTTGTATTGATGTTTATTAATGTATTGTAGCTAGATTGTATTGATGTTTGGAGGACCTAGCCACCGAGGACTTGTGCCTCTAAGCAGGTCGAGGAATAAAGATTTATTTATTATTATTATTATTTATTATTTACAAAAGCTTGGTCGATACTTGAGTGTAAATTATTTCTTCTTTTGTATAAAATCTACATATAGATATACAAGATCGAATGGATTTTTTTTATTTTTATAAAATGTTAAGAATAATGCGTCTGGTTTCGAAAGCCCTTTATCCTCAGTCACGATTATCAACATGAGGATGGGAACGAAACGCTTACGAAACCAGACTCATTATTCTCGATTTGACATAATCTGCAAGTTTGTTCGATTATCTTGCATCTACGAATCAAGTTCAAATAACATCTTCTTTATATGAGTTTTTTATTTTTGTTTCTTAATGAGAACTCTGAGAAATTATACTTCCTTTGACTCAGATTTATTTATTTTTTTATGTATTTGAAAAATAACGTTTCTACTTTTACTTATATCACTATCTTTATATAATTCTAAATGCATACCTACCTCTCCCGAGCTCTTGACAGTTTGAGGACTTCTATCGCCAAGTTTTAAAAGTTACTTTCACTTCATCATATAAATATCAAAATAAAAGATTTTTTTATTTATTTATTGTCACCGGGAACAAAGACCCATTTAGACAGCACATCAGTAAAGTGTTAGTAGGGTTATGAGGGAGCCGAGTTTTAGCCGGTAAAAATTTTATATGCTAGCCAGGATCGAACCCCGGCCTCCTGCTTGAACATCGTCATCAACGATGCTGAAGCGAGACCAGCGCGTTAGCCAGCTCGGCCAACGCAGCTCCCCAAAGTAAAAGATGCCTAATAAAGAAAATTATATATATAAATTTCGATTTTTGAATGACCAGCTTAATATTTCAACAAAACGAATTTACCTACATCATTCGATCGGGCATTTGAACCCATAAGAATTAAAAGATAGAATATTTCTAGTTAAAAAGACTGATAATGAAGTTCAATTCTTCGAAAAAATAGTTCTAAACAAATATAAGAAAAGAATAAAAATAAATAAATAGGAAAAGTGAAAAATTTTGAGTGATTTCAATAACCAGCTACTTGAGAACCCAAGCCCATAGAAAGCTCGTTTCAATGCCGGAACTGTTCTTGTTTTTGTTTAGTTTTTTATTTCCAACTCAAAGAAATTATAAAATATTTAAACTTTCTAGTTCGAAAACTTACAGATTGGAAAAACTAATTAACTATATATGGTGGGCGGTGACTTCAATCGGGGGATGCAGTCGAAAAAAGTACCCTTTATTTTTTGTCATTTATTTTAATCTTCGCTTCTTTTTGCAAATTTCATCGAATTCGACATCATTTTCGTTATTTTTCAAATTCAACATTAGATTTTTTAAATTATATTTTGCTACCTTCGTACTTCTTTGTGTGAGTGAGAGTTGGAGTCAGAAATTAATACTTGACTTAGACTTAAACTCCACAGTCTCTGAGTTGGAAATCGACCATCTTCTATAATGAATCAGCCTGTCCTATAAGAAAATCTTAAATTTCTCCTAATTCTATTCCTATAAGCAAGCTATGACTTGCCTAGAGCACTCTTAGTTATTTCCGATCTTATATATTGAAAGTTCTTAGAAATGGATTAGTCCAAAAATTCTCGAATCACCTTTATTTATTCTTTTTTTGTATTATTACTATTTTAATAGCTCCTCAGCGAGAACAATTTTTATTCGACTAAAACTCGTCTGGACTTGTCTTTGACATGCTTGAATTAGAAGATATACCAAGCAGGGACTTCAAACCTTCTATCAGCACCCTTTTCGGAAAAATCATTCATTTTAATTGCCCCTTGAAACTATGCAACAATTTTATTTCATTTCAAGAACCAATATACTTTTCAAAACAAAAAAATGTTTTTTATAGAAATATTTGAAATAACGGATAATAATTTGAAAATTTTAAAGATTCTCATGAAATTTTGAAGTCGACCTTAAATATTTATGAAAAAGCCTTTAAATGTTTGAAATTTTAGGGATATGTATATATATGTGGAATTTTCGAACAGTTGTAGCTAATAAGATGAACTTTATAAAGAAATTTTTTAATAAGCTATACCTACCCTTTTGCTAAATTTCATCTTTTAGCTATACTCTTGTATCGAATTTATATTTCAAACAGTTCGCTGCCAAAAAAGTCAATTTACCAAAATATGCGGAGATTGTCTACAACGGATTTTTAAAAAAATGTTAACTTTTTTCTTCTAATTTAATATAATTAACTTGTCTTTAATATTAGTTTGTTATTAACGCGGTATAAGTTAAAGTCTTAAATGTTTATTAAACACGTCACTATTTTAATTTTTTCCTAGTCCAAGTTCTAAATATATCTTCCGTTGATTCGGAATAGAGTCATACAGGTTCTTCCTCTTCTTTGTCGTAATATATCAATTTCTAAATAATTCTTTGTATAAATAAATAATTATTTAAATAAAAGGGATGCCGCTCACTTGATTAAAGCCCTTTTGGATGTTATCTAATCAAAACATGAAGTAGATAAGGATGCCAAAGGCGAACGCATCCTCCTCCTCTGCATGGGATTTCTATATCAATAATTCAATAGCTTTGAAAGGGAAAGAACCAGAGAGCCATCTTTCATCTCTTTCTCCATCTTCGAACAACCTTCAAGCATTTGAAATTAAGAAACCTGTTTCAGTTTTCATGATCAAAAATTGAGTCATTTTTATTTCGAACATGATTTAGTGGCTAGAATTTACTTCCTGACGAATGCTTAACATTTTTCTTCAAATCATGTTTTTTTTCTTTTAATTTTAATTATTAGGAGTAAAATTACACATTTTTTTAAGTAATCATTAGTGAGTGTCATCTACTGAATAATTTTTATTACATATCACATCAATTTAAGAAATTCTTAAATTCGAAACTCTCGCCAATCATCATTTAAATTATATTGCATGGCTATTTGTTTTAATTTAGAATCACTAAGATTCCTCTTCAACTCATGTTTGTTCTTTAAAATTTTATATATATATGTTAACGTTAGATCAACACGAAAGGTAAAACTTTTTATCAGGTCACTGCCCTATTTTGGTGCAATTGGGACCTGATTCGTTTTGATATTGAACCAAGAGTTGGAAAAAAAGGTCCAATACCAATG
Source organism: Forficula auricularia (assembly GCA_024734495.1). Lineage (NCBI taxonomy): Eukaryota > Metazoa > Arthropoda > Insecta > Dermaptera > Forficulidae > Forficula > Forficula auricularia. The sequence continues at coordinate 25,542,127 of JALMQS010000128.1, forward strand.
GAAAAAAAACGGGACCAATCGGAAGCTAGACTGAACCCAATGCAAAAAAAATCATCAAAATCGGTTCACAATTGGCGGAGATATGAGGTAACATAGACAGAAAAAAAAATTCAGTCGAATAGAGAACCTCCTCCTTTTTTGAAGTCGGTTAAAAGATAGGACCCAGCCGGGTACGATCCGACATCCTCTGCGTTAAGCCCGCAGATGTCTTTTCCATTTAAACGATGGGTCCTCAACAAGAGGATGTCGGATCATTACACGGCTGGGTCCTATCTTTTTTCAACTCTTGGTTCAGTATCAAAACGAATCAGGTCCCAATTGCACTAAAATAGGGCAGTGACCTGATAAAAGATTTAACTTTCGCGTTCATCTAACGTTAACATTAAACATTCCAAATAAATTTTTTTATTGAATATCTGAACAAAATTCATATGTTTCGATTCCCCAAAGAATCAGTCAGATGGGCTTTGTAGTAAATTTATATATATGTATAAATCTATATATATCAGTGGCGAGCATCCATGGATGCTGTGAATGCGGCACATCCCTAAAATTTCAAACACCTAAAGTATTTTCATAAATATATAAGGTCGACTACAAAATTTCAGGAGGATCTTTAAATTTTCAAATTATTAGATATCCTTTTTTTCAAATATTTCTATAAAAAACATTTTTTGTTTTGAAAAGTATGTACAATGAAACCCCTCAAAACCTAACTAATTGGGGATTATGTTCGGATTAGCCGAAACACTGGTGGTTTGGATATCTTATTGAAGAAAATGGTATTCTTTCTACCCTTGAGAAGCTGAAGAAAGCTACAATAAAAGACGTTATTTACTAGGTTTTAGAATCTTGGCAAAATACAAGTGTGAACTTACTGCGGAGATCTTGGAAGAATCTTTGGGCTAGCCTCGAGTTCAAGAAAACATCTACCCAAACTTAAATTTCTAAAAAAAACTCGTTCGGATTTCCCGGGATTTCGGATTTCCGGGGTTAGGATTTGAGGGCTTTCAATGTATATTGATTCTAGAAATGAAATAAAATTCTTGCATAGTTTCAAGGGGCAATTAAAATGAACGATTTTCCGAAAAGGCTGCGGATAGAAGGTTTGAAGCCGCTGCCTGGTATATCTTCAAGTTCAAGCAAGTCAAAGACAAGTTCAGACGAGTTTTAATCGAATAAAAATTGTTCTCGCTATTAAAATAGTAATAATACAAAAAAGGAATAAATAAAGCTGATACGGGAATTTCTGGACTAATCCATTTCTAAGATCTCTCAATATATAAGATCGTAAATAACTAAGAGTGCTATAGACAAGTCATAGCTTGATTATAGAAAATAGAATTAGGAGAAATTTAAGATTTTCTTATAGGACAGGCTGATTCATTGTGGAAGATGATCGATTTTCATCTCAGAGAATGTGGAGTTTAAATAATAAGATTTAATTTCTGACTTTTACCCTCATTCACACAAAGCAGAATCCGTTTGGGGCGAAGGTTCCAAAATATATTTTTAAAAAATCTAATGTTAAATTTGAAAAATAACGAAAATGAGGCCGTATTCGATGAAATTTGTAAAAAAAAAGCGAAGATTGAAATAAAATTTAAAAAAAATGAAGGGTACTTTTTTGGTCAGCATCGCCTAGTTGAAAAGTCACCAACCTCCATTGATATGTGGTATATTTATAAGGGCGGGCTATAATATTTCAACCATGTGATGCTGTCCAAAAAAACCTTCAATTTTTTAAAATGTCCACAAAGAGAAACAAAGAGGTTGTCCTCTGCTTGATGCAAATAAACATACAATACATATATATCGAGATGATACATCTGTATATATATTATTTATTTGTTTGGAGACTATAGTTTCTGAAGACTTGGTCTTCATCATCTCAGTCTTTCTTCAATTATAAATGCTTTTCATGGAGTCAATATCATGCTGGATATTGAAAACTTGAGTGTTCTTTCTGTCTCTCTCTTTGTTTATCTTTGTGAATCAACAACTCTGCTACTCTCGGCAAAACAAAAACTTTTAAATGTTATTTTATTTTTTGCTCTTTTTGTAGAATTGATCCGTAAACGAATAAATTTTCGTAATTTTTAACCGACTTCAAAAAACGAGGGGTTCTCTATTTGACTGAATTTTTTTTTGTCTATGTTACCTCATATCTCACCAATTGTGAACCGATTTTGAAGTTTTTTTGCATTGGGTTCAGTCTAGCTTCCGATTGGTCCCGTTTTTTTTCATTGGTATTAGACCTTTTTTGTTTTGTTTGTTCAGGCCTAACTTCTTTGTTTATGAACCGATTTCGATGATTCTTTTTTTATTGGAAAGGGAGTATCTTAGGGATGGTGCCATATTAATTTGGTCAAGTTCTGATGATATGATCAACGACGAAATAACGTAAATCTCCAATTCTTATGAGCAAATAATAGAAATTATAATAAAAAAAATCTTTTATAAAAAAATCAATTTTAAAACTTTCATTTAAAACCCGCAACCGTTTATAGAGAATGTCTATATTTATGAATTTTATTTTATTATCATTTTCTGATTCATTCGTCCGACCCTTTCTCTTACGAGATGCATGCAAGGTATTATATTAAGTCACTATTAATAACATCACTAAAAAGAGAAACATAAAAATAATTTTTATAAAAAAAATAAAACCGACTTCAAAAAATTTAAATGCAACAAATAAAATAATAATAACTTAAAAATCAAATAAAATCCACTAAAAGGTATAAAATAATTATCTTATTTAGTTAGTACTAAACGACGAAATATTAACATGAAATTTCTTTTTGAAGTCGGTGCCAAAAAAACTATATAAGCGAGCGTACCCGCCAAACGTACTAAGTAAAATCCGTCGAGTTTGATTCATAAAATGTATATGTTTGGCACCGACTTCAAAAAGTGATTTCATGTAAATATTTCGTCGTTTAGTTGTAACTAAATTAGATTATTATTTTATACCTTTAAGTATATTTTATTTTATTTTTGAGTTTTATTATTTTATTTTATGCATTTCATTTTTTTGAAGTCGGTTTTTTTACAAAAATTATTTCAAATTAAACATTAGATATAACACGTGTATGAATATACTCTTGACGTTTTGTTAGCATCCACACCAACAGCTCTCCATGAACATCACGTCAGTGATGTTTGTATTGTTTCGAAGGAAGTGTTTTCATGTTCAGTTTCAATCTATCAATGAAATATTTTATACGATTTTTTTTATAAAATTATTAGTTTTGAAAATTTTTGGTTGATTTTTTTTAGAAGGAGAATATTTTTATTTCCTTTAAAAAGAAGGAAGACTCGATTGACTTTATAATAAAATGTTTGAAAAGAAGAAGAAATAAATTCTTTATTTATACAATTATAATTACAGATGTACATTTTTCATACAAGATGAATATGCATTCTTTGTCAGCTTTATTTCTAACCGTGAATTCGGGCTTGCTACCCACAATTCATCCTCCTTTACAAATTTGTTTAACAATTCTTAATTCGTTCGATAATGTTTGAAAACCAATTTTTTTTTTTAATCAATTAAATTTTTATAAATTTTATTAAACCAATTATTTTACATTAATTAATGTATACATTGTATTTTTTTGCTTCGATTCCGGAGATATACTTCTCCACCATCAAGTGTCCTTATTCATCTTTAGTCCTTGTTTTTAATAAGAGGAAAAATCTAATTAGATAAAAAAACCTCTTTTCCGATAATTATTTCAATTCCATTATTCCCCAATCAAGTCGATTATTCCCATTCAGTCAATCCCATCCCTAATCCAATGTTTGAAAACCAATTATTACATTAATTAATGTATACATTGTACTTTTTGCTTCGATTCCGGAGATTACTTCTCCACCATCGAGTGTCCTTATTCATCTTTAGTCCTTGTTTTTAATAAGAGGAAAAATCTAATTAGATAAAAAAACCTCTTTTCCGATAATTATTTAAATTCCATTATTCCCCAATCAAGTCGATTGGATATTCCCTCCAACTCTCTCAATTTCCATCCTAATGTTTTTTGATAAACTTTATTAAACCAATTATTTTACATTAATTAATGTATACATTGTATTTTGCTTCGATTCCGGAGATTACTTCTCCACCATCGAGTGTCCTTATTCATCTTTAGTCCTTGTTTTTAATAAGAGGAAAAATCTAATTAGATAAAAACCTCTTTTCCGATAATTATTTCAATTCCATTATTCCCCAATCAAGTCGATTGGTCCCATTCGTCAATCCCATCCACCTAAAATCCAATGTTTGATTAAACCAATTATTTTACATTAATTAATGTATACATTGTATTTTTGCTTCGATTCCGGAGATTACTTCTCCACCATCGAGTGTCCTTATTCATCTTTAGTCCTTGTTTTTAATAAGAGGAAAAATCTAATTAGATAAAAAACCTCTTTTCCGATAATTATTTCAATTCCATTATTCCCCAATCAAGTCGATTGGTTTCCTCAACTCCCCTTTCCATCCCAATGTTTGAAAATTTTATTAACCAATTATTTTACATTAATTAATGTATACATTGTATTTTTTTGCTTCGATTCCGGAGATTACTTCTCCACCATCGAGTGTCCTTATTCATCTTTAGTCCTTGTTTTTAATAAGAGGAAAAATCTAATTAGATAAAAAACCTCTTTTTCCGATAATTATTTCAATTCCATTATTCCCCAATCAAGTCGATTGGTTTCATTCATCTTCTCCCATTCCCCCAATCAATGTTTGAAAACCTAGTTACAAACAATTAATATGTTTTATTACCTAGTTTAATTTGTGAGATTTTATACACAAAAACACAATTCATGGAAAAATTAGAAAATTGTTAAATCTCTCTAGTTTTCTACAATGTTTTGAGTTGCCTTTTTGAAACCGCATCTTTAAGTAATAGATACGAAGTTGTCATGGATAATTTTTACTTTATCATACAGGGTATGGTCAAGTATTGTAATCGTGCATAAAAAAGTGGTTTTTTCCTTCCTTTTTTCGAAATATCTAAAAAATGGCTGAAACTATTTTGATTAAAAAAATTGAGCGAAACCATGGCATTTCGGTCTACAAAAAAAGGCCAAATAAGTGAACATCGAAAAAAATTATATTTTTGAGATAATAATTGTTTTGTCAAAATATCTGTTAGTCTGGTTGTCCGTCTGTTAGTCTGTCTGTTGGTTACCAAATTTTTGTGGACGAGCTAGGTCAAAAACTAGAATGAATATCGAAATCAAATTTCACACATAGTTTTGGTCCACTGAGATTAAGAAGTGATTAAATTTTGGTGCACATCGACCCAAAATTAAGGGGTGGAGAGAGGGGAGTTAAAAATTAAAAATCTAGGCCATTTGAGCAAACTCAACCAAATTTTGTATACATAATCAGTGGGATCCCAGAGGTCTAAAAATGCAAAAACTAACATCCCAAAATGGGGGGGTGTATGGTCAAAAAATGAAAATCTAGGCTCTTGTACCAAACTTTTGTATACATAATCAGTGGGCCCCAGGAGTCTAAAAATGAATTCGATTGCATTAAAAAAAATAAAAAATAAATAATAATATCAAACTTTATTATTGTATACTTATATAATAATGATAAGGAGGTTCTTTTGCGACAATCCACACAAAAAGTTTTATCCTCGTAACCACTCTATAAATATGAACGGAACTAAAATTTTAGGGTATTTTTTCGAACGTGACTGTCCACTCACACTACTGAAATCTCTATATAGATACACACATACCTGTCTGATCGTTTCCAAGCCATTGATATTATATCCTGTCCACTAAAAATAATCGCCCAAATAGGGTTTTTTTGTTTTTATCAAAACTACGTGGTAAATAATTTGAATTTTTTTATAAGTTACTCCGAATATATTATTCTAACAAATATTAATTTTTCATCAAGATGGTGAAAGTCCTTCAATTAAAAAATAAAATAATGATCATATCCCCACTCTTTCCCTATCTACCCTATGTAAAAAATTTCATTTTTAATTGCAATTATTTCATGTTTGGTGTGGTAAATCGTCTTCAAATTTTAACAGTGTGTGTATTATTCTTTTAATGACTTATATTCCATGTTTCAAAGCCTTCTTGAATTTTTGCATTTGTGAAAGAACTACCTTCATTGTAGAATTTTATTTTATTTTATATATATTTTCCTAAATTGTACTTTAATTATGTGAAAAACAAATTTTTTAACAATTGTTCTAACAATTAATTAAAATGTAAATAATAATGAGAAAAAAATCACAAAAAAAGATATATCAGATGGGTCTAGCTCTCAGGGTACCTGATTGGACAGAATTTCTATTTTTGACACTAGAGTTCGGTTTACTAGGGGAGAACACTACCCTTCTGGTATGTAATAAAAATCATTAATGGCAACTCGGATTTAGTAGATGGCACTCTCTCGTGATTTCTGTAGAAATTTATATTCTTCTTCTATATCTTGTATATTCAAATTTATTGTATTATTATTATTTTTTTTATTAGGTGACCAGAGGCCATTCTCTTTAAATTACATAAAAAAAATTATAAAACCACTTTACAATAAAACTCAAAAAACAAAAAGGAATTACAAAATACAATGACCAAATACAAAATTAATAGATTATACATAATTCTTACATACATATATAAATATATATGTTAAAAAAAAAAAAAATTAAAATAACAAAATAAATAATATTAATAACAAAGTACTTTTTAGATCTTGATATTAGTACGGATGAAAAATTGATGCACTGCTTTAACTAAATTTTTGGTGGGATTTTTCAAAACTTGTTCGATGCGTTGATGGGGAAACTTTTTTAAGCACTTTTTTGATCACAATAAAATAATAAAATGAATAGAAGTTTAAAATCGAAAAAAATGATTTCCTCTAAAATAAATGATGCGAGAAATAATCTCGAATAATAATAATTATAATTATGAATTAATATCAATAATAATCTTCATTCGTTCCGAGCTTATAAGCAAATAGCGCTTAAAGGCGTTCCGAAATGATCAGTTTTTCAGCATGCTCTCAATTCGATCCGGCTAATAACGCCAAAAGCTCAATTCTGTACTCGCCAGATCTTATCTATATTTATAAACTAAATATAAAATACTATATAAAATAAATGAAAATAAAATGACCCCAATAATTTATTATCAACTCTGTAAATTAATTTTTCCAACAAAAAGCAATAATCGTGGTGCCAAATCAAAAGGTAACAATTAGTAAGAAAAAGAAGGTTGTCAAAACATTTATGTGGAGCATATTAACATATGGATGTGAAACGTGATTTCTATATAAACATGAAGAACCTGCAGAAACAGTGAATAATGAGAACGAGCTAGAAATAGAGCAAAACAAAAATGAAGTTCTTGAAAAAGGTTTCGAAAAGAAAATTCAAAGTTATTGCTATCCTAAAGTATTCACAACAGTGAAAAATATTTTCGATAAAACGAACTAATGGAAGAGAAAGCAAAAAATATACTTTTCAAAGAAAGACATTTTATATATGTCTAAGTCTAGCTATGCAAAATAGATTGACGAATTTAAACTAGCCGGGAAAAAAAATCGAAATTTCAACGCTCAGAAATGTTTAAGAATGGTGAAAATTCTTTAATATAATTTTCTGAAGTTTTAAGCTATTGCATAGCTTTTATCTCGGGCTTTGAGCGCGGCGACCGAATCGAGAAATTCCGTAACGAAAATAACCTAACAATCCCTCCAAGCGGCCAGCCGAAAGCCAGCGGAGTCGCCCGACTCTTGGCGGAGAGGCGGCTCGAGCGGGGGAGATGTCCCTCCCCGCCGCCGCCCACCACTCCTACACGAGACTCGAGCGACTCGACTGACAGCCGACCGGCGGATTTAAGAGGTGGGGAGGGGGCTTTCAAAGGATCTCATTATGGAGGGGATTTTGAAATTAAAGGGGGGGGTTTCTTTTACAAAATTATAATTTATTAATTATCTTATTTTTTTACAATACATTTAAATTATAAAATACAATTAAACTATAATAGTAAATAATATAAATGAATAATAAATAATTTTCTGGAGACGAACAGTGGACAGCCGGTACATCTTTAAAAGAAAAAAATATATTTTAAATTGCATTTAAAGTAAAAAACGCGGAATATAGAATATTTTTTTTTATTAACATTTATTTTAAATTTTTTTCAGACGGACATGAGACAACACCGTGGGATTATTATTATTATTTGTATTTCCCATGCATTATGCTATTCAAATAAATAGGATTAAACAAAAATAATTATTAAGCTATTGCATAGCTTTTATCGCGGGCTTTGAGCGCGGCGACCGAATCAAGAAATTCCGTAACGAAAATAAACCTAACACCCCCCACTCCGACCGGCACAGCGGTGCGGCGTTGAAAGCCGTGCATCGTCTAACGTCGTTTCAGTTCGGCAGACTTCGGCACGGTGTTTGTGTGCGTGCGACTAGACGTATGCGTGTAGACTGTACGAAGCTCGCACGGATCGAGACGAGCTGTTCCGAAAATGCTATGCAATAGCTTTACCGCGGCACTCCCCGAGTGCCACACATCTATTTTTTTCTTATATAAAATTCCCAAAAAATTAATTGGCTCAAATGTAGCCTACGGTCAGATGGGGTTCATTTTTCAAATAAATTTTAATTAAAATAAATATTTTGACTGCTGAGAAGGCTAACCTTTCTGACATATAAATATGTACACTTAGCGTCGAGCTTTACGTATATTACCCTTGATTTCATGTTTGCCTGCGACGTCGGCAACCATATGTACTCTTATTTATGTATGCGAGTTGTATTTTCGGATTTCCACATTAAATTAAACCATAAGAATAATTTTTAAATCATGTGCTAAAAAGACACTTTTTTAATATCTGGTGAATAAGAGATTAATTTAAAAAAAAAAAGTGTCACGACTTATTAGTCGTGTATAAATTCTTCATCCGATTGAAATAAAGGAGGGGTGAAAATTAGGAATGTCACGATGATTTCAAATAAGTGAGAATGGGAAAGTCGTGTGTGGACCACACCAGTTGATTAGCTTTAATTTCCCATATTTTTTTAACAAGGGATCAAGACACAGACTTTTTTGGTCACAGGAGTGACGAAATTGAAAAGGTTAATAAATACTGCTGCTCTAGAAAGATTTCGCAAAAATCAAATTTTTATCAGGACAAATTATTGTAGAAATAGTTGTTTCCATTATATTCAAAAAATTGTATTTAATATGAGTAGGTATATAAATAAATACAAATCTTTTATAAAAATCAATCATCAAATATTTAATGGAAAACGTAACTTTTTGGGAGAAATAATATAAAATAGTTTCTCAGTAATGAAGCTGTTGAAGCTTTTACTTTTGTCATTAATTTTATTAAGAATTGAAATTTTAGTAAAATCATACATATGTAATTAATTATATGTATTTATTAAGCACGAATAAATAATACAATGAACTACGACGTTTCGATCGACTTATTCTGCGATCGTTCTCAAGTCTGAGCATTGAGCATCATCTCCGATTTTAACTGAAGCGGGCGATCATAGAATAAGTTGATCGAAACGTAGTTTATTGTATTATTTATTCGTGTTCAATAAATAATAATTATAGTGAAACCCCTCAAATCTGAACTAATGGGGCTGTAGCCTGTTCTGATTTCAATTTGTTTGATTAGCCGAAATCAGCTTCGACAATTGAACATAACTGATATCAAGTGAAAGATTAAGTGATATTTTGTGTGTTTCTATTATTAATTCATTGTTTTTGAAAAGGGATTATTAACCTGAAGAATTTCAATAACCAACTTTTACCTTTTTTCAATCCTGGATGACATAGGTATGTAGACTTTCACACTTTGTTAGGTATGCTAACTGTACTGCTTTGTTAATTTTTCAACTAATTATGTAAAATAAGGTTATAATGTAGAATATATACATAATTGTTTTATGACTAAATAAATAAGTTTCTCTTATTTGCGTTCGGATTTCTCGGGATTTCGGATTTCCGGGGTTCGGATTTGAGGGGTTTCACTGTATAATACATTATGTGCGATTTTAGTAAAATTTCAACTCTTAATATATTTTATGATTTGATCATGGGCCTCATTCATCGCAACGCTTAGCCGGATACGGCCCGCGGGCCACGGATTAGACAGACCTGCTTTACGAATTCCCACTGCTGAAGAATATGTTTTAAAGATTGTCTTGCTATCGTTAATCCTTGACTTTGCTGGACCAACTTTTTTGGAAAAACGTATCGTCGAGTTTCTCTAAACTTGATTTGACTTTGACGATAAATTTTCACCAAGTCTGTTTAATTTACGATCTTGGGACGATATTTAGAACCTATTTGCTTAACAGTATTTATGTCTTGGTATCGAAATCCTTATAAAGTCTTACATATTTAATTGCTAACACCTCTGACTTTTATTACAAATAAAACGCAAACTACCAAATAAAAAACCTCTTCAAAATGATTCACTTTTTTTGCTCAACTCGATTATTTATTCGTTATAAATCTTTTTTGAAATCAAAATAAGCCAATCTTTATATATATTTTGATCTTCTATATTCTATAATAATAAAAATTCTTTTTAAAGCCCTACACTTTAAAAATACTATCAACACCTTATCTTATACTAGTTATAGGTCGTTATTTTAGGGTGGAAATTTTTAATTAGATCGTTGACGTAAAAAAATCTCAAGTCATGAATTTTATAATTAAAATTTTTTCTTATAAAATATTTTTCTTTTTTTTTGTTACGAAGTTTTTTCTTGATAGATCTAGTTTTTTTTTTTTTTTTTTTTATTGATCCAAAAGGGACTATAACCTGACAAGGGTGCTCAACAGGTGATTTTTTTTTAATTTGATCCTATAATTTAGTTGTCAACCTTCAGAATTCTTCGATTAGTTTTTGAAATGCTATAGAAAAATAAATATTCCTCATCTTTTATTCTCAATTTTTTTCGTTATTGTTAATTTTTCTAAAGAACTTTATTTTTAGAGTTCAAAAGTAAAACGGGAACCCTATTTGTTTGTCTGTATATATTCGTCCATAAGAGAATTGTAACTAATAAACTAACAAAATACCTATAAGCTTGAAATTTACAAGTTATATATATCCGAGGGGTGAAAAAAAACGTGAGAGTCAATTTTGACTTTTAAAATGCAAAAATTTTAGATAAAGATCGGAACTTAGAAATAAGAGTAATTTTTTAGAAATCATCGAAATTTTAAACAACAAAAATTCAATTAGTAAAAGGTCAAATTGAATGTCTTTGTGTCGAGGGTAGCAGAATTTTTATATAATGTATTATATTTTATTATGCCTCTTAAAGCAACTAATTTTTCGAAATTTTTCAAATTTCCATTAATAGAGGGAGAAATTTCACCCAACACATTTCGATTTTTAATACATTTTTCTTGATTGTTTGATTAGTATATAAAATATTTGTATTTATGTCTTTATATACACAAAACAATCAATTTATTTTTTCAATATAGCCCTAAACTTGTAAGATTGGATTCTCACTATTGTAATTCAAATACGTATTTGGTATTTTCTATCTCAGTTGCTGAAACATAATGTAAGTCGTATCTTGTATCCGATTAATTATTTTTAATATATGTAATTTTGTATCTCGTTTCACAAAAAGTCAAGCGAGTTCGGGACTGTTTATCATTTTTATAAGAAAATTCTCAAATTTTTACCATCGAATCATTGATGTATTAAATATTTATTCCCAAAATTTGAAGTTGAACGACTGTCCCATTACTGAGAAATAAAGTATTGAAAATTGTCCTTTTAAGATAGAAGTAAATGGAGCGAGTTTTTAAAAGGGCTATAACTTCTATACAAATTATACCATTTTCAACAAATTTATATAGATCAATAATTCAACTTTAATGAATCGAATGATACATTTTTCAATAGATTTGACAGTCTAGTTAATTAGTTATTCATAAATGTAAAAAATAAAAAGTTATTTGCAGCCAACAGAATATAACAAAAGCACTAGTGTAAAATTCCAACTTTCTTTCTTGAAAATGTTATTGTATTAAATAAATGTTTTTATAATAAGGAAAAATTTATCTCAATATTCCTTTTATTAATATTATCAAAACAAAGATTTGGGGGGGGGGTGGGGTCAGATAGGCTAGGCGGTAGCGTGACAGCGAGCTAACCAGGGGACCCGGGTTCGAATCCGACTCGAGGCATCCAGCTAAAATCTGACCCCCGGGGATAGACAAATTAAAAAAAAAATATAACTAGTATCGTAATTAGGCTTATGGCTAAAAGGGCCGAAAAGCCAATAAAAAAAAAAAAAAAAAAAGATTTTTATTCGAAATTAACCTCATTATTAACAATTTTTTTATTAAAAAAATTAGTAGACGAATATTTTTCAGAAGATCAACCAGATAGATAATCTGTCCCGAACTCCCTTAAGTTACGTGATTGGTTTCTTACTAATGTCATTGATATCTTTTTTCTCAATTACTGAAATTTAATGTAAATCGTATCTGATTAACTGTTTTTGATGAATTGGAATTTTGTATCTTGCTACATAAAAAATGGTAGCTTGCCCATCGCTAGCTTTTAGGGCTTGATTTAACTCCTGGTGGAAATCAAGCACTTAACCTCTATCCTAAGGATCAAGCCTTTTTAATTTCATTAATAAAAATTACTAAAGATTGAAAATTAAGAACGATTCACTTAAGGTATTTTTTTTCGAACTGCCATAATTCTTTTTCCGTTAATCTTCCAGAGATTCAAGAGAATTAATTATCTTGTAGACCCATCTAAATTAATGAAGAACTTTCATTTAATTCCCAAGGGAGGTGATGGAGGTATTTTCGAAACCGTTAAGCAATGAATTCCCTCCGTGATCTCTCGCTAAGTGCCAGACACCAATTTCAGAAATCCATTGAAGCTCTTAACTCTTGTCATCAGCGTTTTTAGAAATAGATTTGTACAATTGTACACGCATCAAAATAATAAATAAAATAAACTATTTAAATTTTAACCGACTTCACAAAGGAGGAGGTTCTCATTTCGACTGATTTTTTTTGTGTCTATGTTACCTCATATCTTCGCCAATTGTTAACCGATTTTGATGATTTTTTTGCATTGTGTTCAGTCTAGTTTCCGATTGGTCCCGTTTTTTCATTGGTATTGGATCTTTTTTGATATGTTTGTTCAGGCATAAATTCTTTGTTTATGAACCGATTTTAATGATTTTTTTTATTGGAAAGAGGGTACCTTAGGGGTGGTACCATATTAATTTGGTCAAGTTCTGAAGATATCATCAATGACGAAATAACGTAAATCTCCAATTCTTATGACCAAATAATCGAAATTATAATAAATAAAATCTTTTATAAAAAAATCTTAATACATTCATTTAAAACCCGCAAACGTTTCGAGAGAATTTCTATATTTATGAATTGAATTTTATTATCATTTTCTGATTCATTCGGCCGACGCTTTCTCTTACGAGATGCATCACAAGGTATTATATTAAGTCACTATTAATAACATCACTAAAAAGAGAAAAATAAAAATAATTAAAAAATATAAATAAATAAAACCGACTTCAAAAAAATGGAATGCAACAAATAAAATAATAATAACTTAAAAATAAAATAAAATGCACTAAAAGGTATAAAATAATTATCTTATTTAGTTACAACTAAACGACGAAATATTAACATGAAATTACTTTTTGAAGTCGGTGCCAAACATATACATTTTATGAATCACACTCGACGGACCTTACTTAGTACGTTTGGCGGGTACGCTCGCTTATATAGTTTGTTTGGCACCGAGTTCAAAAATTTTTTTATTAAAGATTCTATTTATTATAATTTCGATTATTTGGTCATAAGAATTGGAGATTTACGTTATTTCGTCATTGATCATATCTTCCGAACTTGGCCAAATTAATATGGTACCACTCCTAAGGTACCCCCTTTCCAATAAAAAATGAATCATCAAAATCGGTTTACAATTGGCGGAGATATGAGGTAACATAGACACAAAAAAAATCAGTCGAATAGAGAGAACCTCCTCATTTTTTGAAGTCGGTTAAAAAGAATAAAACATCCTCAAAAAAATTTATTTAAAATAAATGTCAAATCCAATCTTTATAAATTCATACACATTTTAGACTAAAATTTGTGTTGTCGAATTTAAAGGTAATCTTGATAGAAAGATGATTATTTGTTTGTTCTTTTTGATGAATGAGAATCGAATCGGCTTGAAGGTTTAATCAGGAAGGGAGCTGATAAGGAGCTGCGAAGGAGAAACTCCTTTGGCTTTAGCACGTGGCCGAAGAGGAGGAAGGAACCGGTTCTTCAGGTGGTCGAAACCAGAGACAGAGAAGATCTGCGATCGATGACCATGTCCACTCCCTCCCCTCCACCCCCCCTCCATTAATGCCCTTCGGGTCCTTTTCGATCTCTGTCTTTTAAATGATGCAATTGGATACTTGAGATGCACAACCAGTCGGCTATATATCTTTGTCAAATTTTTCATTTTGAGCCAATATAGTTCAATGGTTAGTTAAAGCTTGCCTGGATTAAATATATCCATGATTTAAAACCACTGAGATTATCTATGGAACTGATTCATTGATTTCTGAAATTAGTTGAGAGCATATGATTTCAATTATCTATTCCAACAGATGAATGGAATTCGATTCGATATAATTTATGGTAATCAAAATATCCAATTCTCTCAAGTGATTGTTTTTTTAATGATAACGTTGTAAAAAGGTGCATTATCTATAAATCATTCTTACATTTTTGAAATTAGATCAGGAGTGTCCAACTTTTGGGTTCCTTGGGCCACAATTAAAGAAAATAATATAAAATATACTTGTTAAAACTTTTCATAGGCTTAACACTAGGGTGGGTCGAAAAAACTCAAATTTTTTTTCGAAAACGCTTTAGTGTGGAAAAGTTGCCTTTTGTAATAAAAAAAATAATCTGATCGTGTCTCTGATGTGGCCATCACTTGACTCCTGGGACCCGTTGATTATGCAATACAAAATTTGATGAGTTTGGTAAATGGCAAAGATTTTCATTTTTTGACCCTCCGCCCCTCCCCCCCCCTTTTGGGCGGTTAGTTTTTGCATTTTTAGACTTCTTGGGACCCACTGATTATGTATACAAAATTTGGTTGAGTTTGGTAAATGGCCAAGATTTTCATTTTTTGACCCTCCGCCCCCCCCCTATTTCGGCCGGTTAGTTTTTGCATTTTTAGACTTCTTCGGATCCACTGATTATGTATACAAAATTTGGTTTAGTTTGGTCAAATGGCCAAGATTTTTATCTTTTGACCCCCCCCCCCCTCGACCCCCTTAATTTTTGGGTCGATATGCACCAAAAACTAATCAGCTCTTAATCTCAATGGACCAAAACTACGTGTGAAATTTGGTTTCGATATTCACACAAGTTTTTGAGCTAGCTCGTCCACAAATTTGGTAACGCACAGACTAGCTAACTAACAGACATTTTGACAAAACAATTATTATCTCGAAAAATATAATTTTTTCGATGTTCACTTATTAGAGCTTTTTTGTAGACCGAAATGCCATGGCTTTCGCTCAATTTTTCTAATCGAAATAGTTTCAGCCGTTTTTTAGATATTTCTGGAAAAAAAGAAGGAAAACCCCACTTTTTTGCATGCGATCGATTACACGAATCACGCAGCATAGTAAAGTAAAAACGGCATAAAAATATTAAAATGAGTTAAAATCTCCTCGTAAACTGATGAAAAAATTGCAAAAATCACTATATTTTTGTAATTTTTTTTATTAGTTAAAATTTTTAAATTAAACGTACTAGATTTTTATTCTTGTTTTATGGCTTAAATAACCTAAATAAATTAAATTCTGATCAATAATAAACTTTTTACGTTCACGCAACATCTTGGAAAGAATTCATATTTGGACTCAACATTTCACCCCCCTTTTTTTTTAATAAACTATTATAAATTTCCATAATGAGGAAATAAATGAGGTTGTCTTTTGCTTGATGGAAATAAACATAGGCATATAAATGACGAGTACTCTAGGTATAAAATTTATTTATATAAATTGAAAGTTTCTTTTGCCGAGAGTAGGAGAATTTTATAAATTGAAGGAGACAATAACAATAGAATGTCTTCTGTTGAAAAATAATTTTTTTATTAATTTATAACGATATAATATAATATCGTTATAAATAAATTAAAAAATTTATTTTTCCAGCAGAAGACACACTATTTTATTGTCGCCATCAATATATATATACATAATTTATAAATAAATAAATAAATCTTTATTACCCGACCTTCTTAGAGTGCACAAGTCCTCCATGGCTAGGTCAACAAAACATCAATACAAATTAACTGCAGGAATTAATAAACTTAAATACAAATCAATTACAAGAAATTAACAATTAACAAATAAAAAATAAAAAAAAATAGAAATGTATGTTCATTAACAAATAGCATGATCATAGATTTCCAACAAAAGAGAAAACATAATTTAAATAATTCCTCGAAAAAAACTTGATACCAGGAGCAAACGGCACATTAGCCATCACCACATTTGTCATAATGCTGTTAAGGAAACCTGCTCAAAACCTTAACAAGGATGGTATGACCTCTCTCTACCCCAGGTAATCTCTGCTTGTGAGAACTAAATAAAATTTTGCCCCACTCTCGGACATTAGGGACTTGACAAAATTTATAATTGATTTAATCATAGGGGACAGAGGACTTTAATCCCAAGTAGTAACAGACAGACTAATTCCACAAAACAATGCCAGATCCTACAAATGAATGTAAACCGATATTTTTCAAGAATCTTGGCTTACGAATCTTTTTTCTATGATCAGCTCTACCTAAATAACTTGATTCCTAAAATCTATTCGTTATTTCCTCCCAACTTCTACCCTTTGTATAAAAATTAAATAAATCTCATCTAGCTCCGAAGTGCCGATGTATAAATTGTAGATTCTTTCTGGATGTCACTGAAACCCTTATGAAAAAACTGAAGTAACTGAGTGGACTGTATGTATGTTAATTGTTCTCGATACTTAGGTATTAAAAGGAAGGTTTATTTGATTTTTCTTTTAATAAATTATAAAGCAATAAATTAGTTATATTTATAATTTAATGAGATGATCATTGAGGAAATATTTACATATGTTGAATGTAGTAGGCTGATTTTCAATAAGGTTTGCTGTCTTCCAAATGCAAGCTGCTTTTGTAGACAATCCTTTTCAATCCTTATTCCAGTTATAACAGATTCGAAATCTGGTTTCAAGGTTTAATTATTATAGGAGAAGGCCCAGTAGAGATCTCTTATCCAGGTAGCTTGAACACTAAAAATGGCTGAACGAATTTCTTTATAGTGAAACTAATACTCAATATATTGTTTCCTATCCAATTTGCAAGCAAGTGTGCAAGGCAAGGTATAATTTTCAACTGAAGTGGCTTGCTCTGTTTACATACTAACTCGAAGTAGGCCCGCCAGAGGCGTGAGCTTCGCTCTTTTATAAATTAAAAAATACTAAAATTTGAATTTTAGACACCCTTATATGCTTTGAAAATCACTTTCACTTTAGCCCATTTCCTTCTCTCCAATAAGCTAGACCATCCTAATTCATTAATCATTGAAGTGACACTACTAAACCTATCAAATTTAGCAAAAACAAATCTAGCCGCCCTCCTTTGTACCATATCAATTTTTCTCTCTAATCTTTGCGGATGTTTGTCCCAAACCACCGAACAATACTCTAAATTAGGTCTTACATAAATTAAATAAACTTTTGACTCAACTTCTCCAGATGTTCCCTTCGAAATTCTACCAAACATCCCCAATTTCCCTTAAGCCTTATTGACTATAAAACTAATATGCATATCCCACTTTAAATTTGCCTGAATATGTATGGCTAAATAGTTATAAAATTTAGATTCATTGATAATATTTTCATTATTATAATAATTTTGAGGACTAACCAGATTTCTACAACTAAATCTAACCAAATTTGACTTGGAATGGTTTAGTTCCATTGAATTGGATCACACCATCCTTTGATTTGATCCAAGTCATTCTGTAAAGTAAGCCTTTCACAATCATTATCAATTACTCTATAATATCACACAATCATCTGCGAAAAGCCTAATAGATGATTGCACGACAGAAGGCAGATCATTAACATATATAAGAAAAAGAAGAGGACCTAGAACACTACCTTGAAACACCCCAGATGTGACATCTACCCTATCAGACAGACCTTTACCCACTTTTACAATTTGAGTTCTATCCCTAAGAAAACACCGAATAAATTTAATTAACTTAACAGACAACCCTGAAGAGTATAATTTTTCTAAAATAATTTTATGACTGAGATTATTGAAAGCCTTGGCAAAGTCCAAAAATTTGTTAGAAATTATAGTTTCCAAGGATTGACATTCATCATCACTCTTTTAATTAGAAATATTTTATTAATAAAAAAATGTTTCACCTAGAAACAACACCTATCTCCTTAAAAGTTAGAAATTTTTTATCTGTTATTTCTTATGAGTTCAAATACCCAATCGGAGTTGGGTAAATTAATTTGCTCGTAATAGTAAGCAGGTCACTCAGCAACGCTTGTTTTGAGAAAATGTTTACTTTTTCCTTCAATTCTTTTGGCTGTTTTCTTCAGGCCATTCTGGTTATCCATCGGAAATCAATTCCATTTTCTCGATGATTATCAAGAATCAAGAAAATCTTCCCCCCTCTCTTTCGGGATCTCATATATCAAAAGCGTCCATCTGATTTCTCTCTCTCTCTCCCTCTGATTAGGATTCGTCTGCAATTAAATCGAAATTTCAGCCTGTCTGGCTCAGATGAAGAAGAATCAAACCCTTGTGCTGCTCCTGGCCAGAAGAGGCAGCGTATAATTGATTAATAATAACCAAGTGATTTTAAATGAGCATCATTAAATGCTATTAATCAGCAATTTATTAAAATGATGAAGTGAAGGCGATCGCCCCCCAAATAAGGAAGTGTCTTCCTCGACTGCGAACATCATTTATTCCTCATCCTCCCACCTGTCCACCTGCTACTTCTTGCTTTTCGGCTATGCTTTATGCTCTACACTGATTTAAGACAGAGAGCGATTACGAAAATAAAGTAACGAGTTTACGATTGGGAAATTAATTCAACAACGGAAATGTCATTCATTTATGCTGCTTGGAAATTAAACTTCAAAATGTAAGATCATACAGCAGTTTGTGTTTAAGTTTTTTGAACCCCTCGCCAATTCTACGGTAACTGTGGCGCCGCGATCTGACAATGGATTCTTATAGTACTCACTCAGGAAACTTTATTTTAATCTTCGTTTTTTTTTAAAATTTCATCGAATACAGCATCATTTTCTTTATTTTTCAAATTTAATATTAGATTTTTTAAAAATATATTTTGGGACCTTCGCGCCCAAACGGATACTGCTTTGTGTGAGTGAGAGTAGGAGTCAGAAATTAATTCTTGTGAATAGTTTTCTAATTAATATATTAAAGACTAATTAATATATCAAAGAGAGTTGTTTTTGACCGCGTTTTTAAACAAGATATATATTCATTCTCTCTTGGCCCAGGCTTAAGATTCAGCAGACTCCAATAGCCTCAACCAGCAGTAGTCTAGCGATATATATATATCTTGTTTACAAACACGGTCAAAAACAACTCTCTTTGATTTATTAATTATTCTTTAATATATTAATTAGAAAACTATTTGAATTCATTATTTCTTCCACAGAAATATATAAATTCAGATATTATTATTACTTAATATTTGACAAAAATCACCTGCATTCGATTTGCGATTGAATCAAATATAGGAAACTCATGATTAATTCTTTTGACTTAAACTCCACAGTCCCTGAGTTGAAAACCCACCATTTTCCACAATGAATCAGCCCTATAAGAACATCTCAAATTTCTCTTAATTCTATTGCTATAATCCAGCTGTGTCTATAGCGCTCTTAGTTATTTCCGATCTTATATATTGACAGATCTTAGAAATGGATTAGTCCAAAGATTCCCAAATCATCTTTATTTATTCCCTTTTGTATTATTACTATTTTACGATATTTTTCTCAATATTAAAATATTTTTTTATAAAGGTGTGTTAAAAAATGTCTAAAATTCTAATGAGTCTTATCATATATATTTTTTTTTCAAAAGACAAGTTTTAATTAATTCTTAAATTTCCTAAATGTCTCAATTAAATTCATCCAGATTAATGCCATTTTAATGTTGTTTTGTGAATATAAATAAATCTATATAGATCTATAGATATTGGTCAATCTAGAACAAATATAAGAATTCGTTTATTTATTTATTTTTTTGGATGTTGGTGTGTCTTGGTAGGCGTGGGAAGCCACACGTGTCTTAAGTGGGTGTGCGTCTGTCTATGTATGTGTGTGTGTGTGTGTGGCCACTTTGACTTGCAAAGTGTTCGATTAGAAAAATCGACAAGTTTACCTTTTCCAAAGCCAACAACAGAGAGAGCATTTAATTTTTAAAAGAGCACGTTTCCAGCTCTGATCCTGATAGTCTAAACATCTTCTTCAAGATTTCTCTTGCAGACCTGAGAAAAAAAAGAAAACAGTATGAAACAAGTTAAATATACCATCACGTATTTAGATGTTTTATCAATGATCCATTGTGACAGGAAAAATAAATAAGTTCTTATGAGTGAGTGAAGGTGCATTTCAAGTGGATCTTAAAAACCAAGAAAGCTTAAAATAAAATAAAATAAATTTAAGCAAACTTAAGTGCATTGAAGAGCCCTATGGTTGGTGTTAAATTCAGGCCCCCTATTTTCTTAAATAAATATTTTGTATGTACATAACTAGTGATTTTATACTTTATCCAATGCAAACCTACCATTCTTTTAACAAAATGAAGCGCTGATTAGTTTTTGGTACATATAGGCCCACAAACATTAGTACTTTATTTCAGTAATTTTTTAGTTTTGTCTAAATATCTTGAAAATGACTTAATCAATTTTGATGAAATTAAATTTTTGATTTTAACTCGATTTGAGAGGAAATTTTATAAGTAACCATAACAACTGCGTTGTTTTCTTATCCGTTACCTTTGCTGAAGACATAGAGGAATCGACTTAAAACCAAAAATAGCGATTGATTCTGATCTAATACTTGAGGAATAATTGGATTTTTGACGTTTCGGTTTTTATTGGTAATCATTGCCGAAGACATAGAGGAATCGACTTAAAATCAAAAATAGCGATTGATTCTGATCTAATACTTGAGGAATAACAATTCTAGATTGAATTTTTGACGTTTCGGTTTTATTGGTAACAAGTCTTGAAGACATAGAGGAATCGACTTAAAATCAAGCTTGAGTTGTTTACCAAAAAAGAATTTAGTCTTTTTGATTTTAATTCGATTCTTCACGTTTTCAGTAGAGGTTGCAAATAATAGTCAAAACATCAAAAATGGAATGCAATAAGGTTATTTTTTATTTTAAGCCGATTCCTTCATGTCTTCAGCGATGGTTACCAATATAATAATCGAAACGTCAAAAACCCAATGTAGAATTGTTATTCATCAAGTATTAGATGAGAATCGATCATTATTTTTGAATTAAAGTCAACATGAACTGCGAATTGCAAGTGATATCTGATTAATAATAAAGGAATAAACATATTAATATTTCAAATGAATTTGGATAAAGTTTAGCAACGATCCGTTGCAGTTTATTTATTCTTTTATTCAATTCATATAATTAAAAACGTAGTTAGAAAAAAATAAACTGCAATGGATCGTTGCTAAACTTTATCCAATGCATTATATTATTCTAGGGTAAAGTACTTTAAAATATAATTTTACAAAAAACTTTATATTCACTTTTTTGTGGTCCCCTAGGTACTTAATTGGGATATTAAATTTCATCAAAATTGGTTTAGTCATTTTCAAAATATTTAGAAAAAACGAAAAAACTACTGAAATAAAGTACTAATGTTTGTGGGCCGATATGTACCAAAAACTAACATTCAGCTTCATTTTGTTGAAGTAATGGTAGCTTTTCAATTTCATTTCAATCGGTTGTACGGTGTGGAAAAAATCGTGGACGAAAAAACGATAACATACATCCATACATCCGCAATCCGCACGCACTAAATGAAAAAATCGCACTTTTTGGCTTTTCGACGAGACCCCATGTAATTTTTGGCAAAACCGTCACGTGCTAAAATTGAACCTAATTGAATACTACAATTTGTGACTTTAATTGAGATCATAGGTTCCGTAGTCTTTACCTGAGGACCCTTTGAAGTCGCGCTTGACGCGAGACCGATAACAATATTTTACCCATGCTTCGCAATTGAGAAAGTAAAAGTATACAGGATTTTCCACAGAACTCGTTCATTAAAACTTTTCATGGAAGGAGTTGAGAGAAAATTTTGAACTTTGACATATTAGTTCTGTTTAAATAAATTATTAAATAAATTATTCACAACTTTTGTACACTTTCTGCTTTGCCGCAATCGATATCAACTTTCTTATTTTATATGGAAATTTAAAATATTTTTTATTTAAAAAACTATTCATTTTTGGTAATAAATAAACTCCTATTGGATTTTTATTGGATTTTTATTTAGAATTCAAAAATATCAAAAAATGTATGCCATGTTTCATTTGAAAAAATTGAGTATTAACAACGTTTTGATTTTCAGAATTAAACGATTCTTATGGTCATCCTGGATATAAAATTCGAATTTTTGTGATCAAGTAAGATTCTTTAATGTCTAATAAGAGTTCTGATTGTTCAAATTAATTCTAAATAATGGTTTAATTATTATTAATTTTTAAAAATGAACGCTAAATTGGTAGATTTTACAAACTATCTAAAATAACTCAGAAATGATAAATTTTAGACAACAAGTGCATTAAACAAAATCATCTTAGTTTTTAACACTTAATCTAATGATGCAAAAATATTTGCGGAGTTCCATTGAAAATAAGAAAGTTGTTGACGATTGCGGCAAAGCAAAAAGTTTTTAATAATTTATTTAAAAAGTGCATATTCCAAAACATAAATATGTCAACGAGGATGCCTTCCTTCACATACAATAAAATATGTGTGAAGATGAAGACTTTCAGAAAATAAACATTAACTAATTAAACTATTAACATTTTTTGAAATATGTACCTACAATTGAGGTTTTCTAAAATTGAATTCAGATTTCTGAAATACAATTGGAGCTTTTCTGAAATACACATGGAAAATGTGTAAATAGAACCGGACCGCATCTGACCTTAGACCACATTTCAGCCCAAAATTGTTTTGTATATAAGCTCTTTTACTTTAAAACATCAACACACTCTTTGAAAAAAATCATCACTTTTGCTCTTCTTAAAAAATCAACAACTTTGCTAATCTCAGCAAGAAAATCTTTTCAAATTAATACTATAAGTGGGGTCGGGTTGGTCGAGCGGCTAGCATACAAGATGACCAGGGTTCGAATCCGACTCGAGGCAACCGGCTAAAAATCTGATCCCTTCATAGAAGAACAATTTACTAATGCTATCGTAAAGTGGCCTAAAGATGGCTAAAATTGACGAAAAGCAAAAAAAAAATACTATAAAAAATATTTTACTTTTCCTACAATTTTTCTATTAAAATCAAGATATTATTCTGCAATTAACTATATTGATATGCAAATAAGAAATGTAAAATTCAAAATTAATAAAACTCAATTTGCCCCCTTCAGACCCTGGGAATGTACATTAGATTTATAATTATTTTCTGCTTTTAAAATGTAGTGTACAAGTACTTCACTAAAATAAATTTCTGCTAACATTCAACAACTCATTTTATAACTACATAATTTGGATCTATTATAACTTGTTTTCCAAAAACAAAAATCTTTTCCTTTCAATTTTAATTCAGGATCTGAAGGGGTTAATTTAGTAGTAGAGGAGAGGTGGTATGAAAGGGACACGTATTGAAAGGGACAATTCAAATAACTCGCTAAATAAAGGTTGCCTCGAACGACATTATTTTTGTTCTGTAGCAACTCCAAAGTATATACATTGACATCTTACTTCATACTTCATAACATTTCAAGGATGCCGGTGAGATGCATGTGTTTGTAATCGTGTCCAAATTATTTTTTTGGTTTCATTAGAACGTTTTTTCCAGTTCTGTAAACTGTTAATTAAACAGTTTAGCGTTGTTTATAATTGGTAATCTACATGTAGATACGAGAAAAAAAGATCAGTAAGCTTTTATTTAGAATTGTAGATTTTGTGGTCATCTTCTTTAATTTGATGATAGTTATGAAAGGTGGCTAAACAAACGGTTATGGAAGGGACATCCATTTCATGACTAGTATTTCATAATTGTTACTTTAAAACAATTATTCTAAAACAGAATTATTACTATTAAAAAAACTATGATTGTTTTGTTTTTTTAATTATATGAAGGTAAATGCTTATTCCCATGTTAATTATCTTTTAAAATAAGAAATTTAAGACCAATATGCTATTAATTGCTTTCAAAGATGATAAA
Organism: Forficula auricularia; assembly: GCA_024734495.1. Taxonomy (NCBI): domain Eukaryota; kingdom Metazoa; phylum Arthropoda; class Insecta; order Dermaptera; family Forficulidae; genus Forficula; species Forficula auricularia. The sequence continues at coordinate 25,566,733 of JALMQS010000128.1, forward strand.
CTAAAGATAGTTAATTATATACGTGCTTCCTAATATTTAGTATGTGTAGCAAAGTTTACGGTGATTTCTTTATATTAACGCGCTGTCCCTTTCAATACAACCCATTTTTAAAAGGGATAAATTGCACTTTTTTAAATGCGAAAAAATAATACTAAGAACAATTGAATGTGTTTTATTGTATTTTATTTCGATAGCCAATAAAGTGAAGTCTTTAATTCTATTTTTCCTTCTTTAAAATGTTATATTATTTATTTGATAGAGCCTCCACAGCAAAAATGTCCCTTTCATGCCACCTCTACTCCAATTCACTGCTATTTTATCCTAACGATTTGTTTTGTTTGTGTGGTGTTTTAGCTTGCGGGTGCCATGAATCGGGGTCTCATCGTTCCAGCTGCGACGTCGTCAGTGGCCAGTGCCCATGTCGGCCGCAGACTCAAGGCAGAACCTGTGACGCCTGCCAGGTAGACAACCAATACGTTCGGGCTCCGCTTGGAATGCCTACCATACAGGATTCCACTTTGCGATCTTTTCTCACTAATAAAAACATTTCAAATTTTATCTATAAAAATAATTAAGACTAAAAAGTAAAAAAATAAATTATATTTAAAAAAAAACTAAAATACACGCTTCTAAAATGTACAAAATAATCTAATAATCAAAAAGTGTGGGGCACTTTGTCGAAATTAATTAAAAGTCAATGTTTCTGCGTCCTACACTTTTTGATTATTACATTTTAAAATAAGAAATTTAAGCCCAATATTGCTATTAATTGCTTTCAAAGATGGGATTGTAAACTAAAGATAGTTAATTATATACGTGCTTCCTAATATTTAGTATGTGTGTAGCAAAGTTTACGGTGATTTCCTTATATTAACGCGCTGTCTCTCTTCAATACAACCCATTTTTGAAAGGGATAAATTTTAGAAGCGTATTTTTTAGTTTTTTTTTTTTTATTTAATATAATTGATGTCTTTTAAATATAAAATGTTGTCTTTTTGTTTTTGTTACTAGACTGGTCTGTGGGGTACTCCGGGCCAATGTTCCGCGTGTGGTTGCGACGTGGTGGGTGCCGTGAGCAATGCTTGCCACCCTCTTTCGGGACAATGTCCCTGCAAGCCTGGGGTCACCGGGCGGCAATGCGACCGCTGTCTGCCCACTCACTATTCCTTCGGAGCCGGGGGTTGCTCCGAATGTGAGCCATGCTCTCTGCCAGGGCATATCTGCGACCCTGACACTGGCCGATGTTCATGTCCCCCACTGACTACGGGCTCCGAATGCGAACAGTGTCTGGACGGCGCTTGGGGCTTGCGCCCTCTCAAAGGATGCAAGGTAACACATACAAAATATAATACTAAGACACGAATGTACATCAAAGATTACAAATGTCTGACTGAAGGTCGATATCTGGCCGAAGCAGATTAATCGTCTATCGCAGTGTTTTTCAACCTTTTTCATGACGCGACCCCCTTAGTATAAAAAAAAATTCGCGACTGCCTACCCCCCCCCCCGCTTGTTTTTAATCTGTATTTTATAGTTACAAATATCAATCAAATCAGGACGTAACATTTTTATTAGTTTTTATAATTAGGTATCGGCTAAAAACACAATTAAGTACCTTTTTTATTGTAATTTTTCTTCGATTTGTTTTCGTCGACTCAGTCTTTTTTTGGAGAAGTCGGGTTTGAGATAAACATTTTTTTTTAATGAAAATGATGAAAGAAGGAGTTACACTAAAAAGGTATATCCCCTAAAAGCCTGGTTGGCCCCTCCATTGTGAAAATGAAGAAGAAGAAAAGATTTTATGGGCTAGGCGGAGGTCGAAGGTATCTGTGGATACGGGTCTTAAAGAGCTGAAGGTTTAAGTCGCGGGAAAGATGGTGGCAGGGAGCGAGTTCCAGTCTCTGGAGGTCATAGGGATAAAAGAGTTGGCGAAAGCGCTTGTTCAATTTTTATCCAATTTGACAGCGAAGGTGTGCTGAGCGTTCGAAAACCGCGTGTTTATCGTAAAGAGGGCTTTAGGGTGGATAATTGATTTCAGCTCGACTGAACAGACACCGTGATAGTACAGGGAAAGGGCAGAAACGGTTCTTCGGTGTGCCAGGGAGTCGAGTGAGTTGGTTAGAGCCGGGTCTCTTATTAGTTTAATTGCTCGCTTCTGAATCCCATCCAGTGTGGCAAGAGAATGCTTGGAGGTACCCTCCACAGATGAGAGGGATCACATCAAAGCATATATACCTGGTATGGAAATTGTCTTGTAGAATTTGAAAGAAGAATTGTGTCATTATTTTTCGGTACAAGAACTATCAGAGAACACTGGGCAAAGGTGGATCATAAATCGGTTTTTAAATGCAGCTATAGATGAGGCAAGTTTGGGAACCAACCTAAAAGAAAATCTGCTGGAATTATCTGCCGATGGAATGTTGCACTTAGAATTCAAGTCTGTCAATTTGGATACCTTTTGGTTAAAAAGAAAATCAGAATACCCAGAATTAACCACAGAAGCTTTGAAGTGTTTAATTCCATTTGCCACTTCTTACTTGTGTGAGTTGACGTTTTCGTCAATGGCCCAAATAAAAAGTAAACACAGAAATCGTCTAAATTTAGAAAACGATTTAATTCTATGTGTAGCAAAAACGGATCCACGATGGGAGAAATTAGTTAACGAAAAACAGGCGCAAACTTCACATTAATGTGTTGTAACTCTTATGTATTTTTATTCTTGACGATTCGTGTTAACCTACAAATGTTCTTTAATTAACATTTTCTTAATAAAAACATATTAGTAAACTTTTTTTTTCATTTTTACCGAGGCTTCGCGATCCCCTTATAGAGTCTTCACGACCCCCCAAGGAGTCGCGACCCACACATTGTAAAATGCTAGTCTATCGCCACAACCTTCGGCCGAAGCCTAAGGCTTAAAAACCTTAAGAAATTCAATTTAAGATTGGAAAAGTGAATAATATAATGATATTAAAAACTTTTAAAATTAAAGGTTTAAATTAACTGTTATATAAACAACTTCTAAAGATGAGTAAAATTACATTGCAGCTTGTCAAAAATAATAACATTTCGAAATAATGTGAATTATAACATTTATTTGCTTAATTAAAAGTAATTTAACAATTACAGTCAGAACAATCAGTCTTAGTTTTTTCTCGACTAGTGCGAAACTAGTCTAACAAACAATCACTCTTTTTGCTTAGCAATCTTTTGACAATTGAATGCACAGTTTTGAAAATCTTAGAAAATTAAAAATAAAAATTACATAACAGTTGTAATTCTTATATATGCTGCACCCCACTTGTCTAGCCAGAAGTTAACTAAACATGATCATTGAGTATACAGTCCTAAGACCTCCTATCTAATGTCTTCAATAGCATCTTTCTGTTTTCTAAGCTGATTGAGGAGGAGCATAGTAGTTTTTGTTTTGAATTAAACCCCATTTTTGCTTGGGCAATTCTTGATTTAATTTCGTTTTCGCTCCTCCCATCCCATGTTATTTTACTTCCTAGGTAGCGGAATTCCTTAACTCCTTCTAGGTTTTCTTGGTTAATTTTGATGCATTCCTGTCTCGTTTGTCTTTTTTTGTACATACTAGGACCTTGGTTTTATTCTTGTTTATTTTCATTTTGATTTCTTCTATTAGGATTTGGTTAATTCCATTCAGGGCGTCCTCTAATTCTTTTTTGTTGCTTCCTAGAAGGGCAATGTCATCGGCAAATCTTAACATAGCGATCTTTTGACCTTGGATTTCGATACCTGTATCAATTTTGTCTTTGAATTCTTTAATCGCTTCTTCTATGTATAAGTTGAAAATCATGGGTGACAGCACACATCCTTGTCTTACACCTTTTTTTATTTTGGCTTCTCTTTGCTCATCTCCAATATTTATTATTGCCGTCTGGTTTTGGTATAGATTGTAGATTAGTCTTCTCTCCCTGAATTTTATTCCCGCCTGTTTTAAGATTTTAAACATAATTTCCCAATTGACGTTATCGAATGCTTTTTCTAGGTCTATGAATCCGATGTAGACAGATTCTTCCCTGATAAAAGCACATGGACATAAACATATTAAAAATAATTTATAAACAAAACGAGAAAAAGTAAAAGATATGTACAGCCGAATATCGACAATTCGAATTCTTCGATAATTCGAACTCTTCGGCTGTTAACTTCGGTAAATTGAAAAAATGCTGTGCATTTTGATTGGCTCGAAATTCTTTTTCGTAACAAGAGGGGGAGAGAACGTTGTATAATTCGAACTAGGCCACTTTCCCACTTTATAATTCGAATTTTTCCTAACAAAAAATTATTCTTAATGTAATTTTTTTTTGTCATTTTTAATATTTTTTCTTTTTTTACTTGAGGCTGTACTTATACATATTTTCGAAAATACAATAAAAAGTCTTAATAATTCGAATTTTTTTCTTTCCTCTTGATAATTCAAACGTCATGATAATTCGAATTTTTCTTGTAAGCCTTTTGGATTTCGAATTATCGAGAATCGACTGTTCAAATTTGAAATAAGGAAACAAGATTTCCATTATTTCATATAATAGCATCCATTTCTTTTTGTTCTATGATGTAAATAATTGATTATTATTATTATTATTATTTTTTTAATTTCTTCAATGTTTATTTATCTGATCTCTCTGATCCGTAGTACTGTGCAGCTGTGATGGAGTTGGCGCCGTGCATGACCAATGCGACCCTCAAACTGGCAGCTGTATCTGCCGCAAAGGCTACGAGGGCGAGCAATGTCTTCAGTGTGCGCCAGGCTACTATGGATACCCTCATTGTCGGAAATGTGAATGTAATTTGGCTGGAACGAAACCGGAACATTGCCCTGATGGACCACCATGTCATTGTCATCCGGAAACAGGCGCCTGCCCCTGCAAGGTAAAACTAATTTCAATTTGGAATTGAAAATGTATAAGAGATTAAATCCAACTTATTTTGCATTTTTCTACCTAAAAATTTGAAAATATAACTTTATCGCACCCCAACAATAATAATATAGTTTTGTGGCTCATCTATCTATAGACCAATTTCTAATCATCATCAGCCTGTCGATAGCGACAATCCACTGCTGAATATAGGCCTCTTCCATCAAATGGAAGGGGGTTGGCATTAAGTCACCACGCTTGCCAGACGGATTGGTGACTAGGAATCAGATTATAGCCGGTCAAATATCAATGCAGGGACTCGGACTCGAACCCGGGACTCCTGCTTAGAAGGCTAGTGTCTTTAAGTTCTCGGCTAATCCGATTCCTAATAATGGTCATGAATTAAAAAATATTTTTCAATTTTTTATGATTTTTCCCATTCAGGTGTGACAATCAAGGTGACGGAATCGACATTAGAGAATTTTGATTTAGTAATATAGGCAGGGACTGGCTTAAAAATATAGAAGGTTACAATTTTGGTTACAATTCACTAAAAGTAAAACAACACGGAAAAGTTTTTTTTAAATAAATATTTTTATATGACTTGTTATCGCAGGGACGGAAATGACACTTTTAATCACTACCTTTATGAACTCATTTTTCCGTGTTATCATATAAATAAAATTAACACTACTGACTACCATTAACAAAGCATCTCACAAACTGACAATTATTTCTTCTCTTTGACCACTGAAGTGGTGGCGTGAGTCAAGTTAAATACTAAAACTATGTTGGGGACGGAATTGACACACTGTCTTTGAACAATTTTAATAACTTTTTCAAACAAAATTTTAATAACAAAAAAACTTTATCAAATTATATAGTCTTCAATCATCTTTTTTTTATTTAGGTGATATTTTATTCAGTCATATCTGAACATTTTTCAAGTAAATACACGGGTTTGAAGATTTAAACAGCCAAATTGGACAGGGGATGGAATTGACTTTTTCTAGATTATTTGAATTTAAAAAATATGAAATTGAGTAAAAATTTATGGGTGCAACAATAAATGTATACAATTAGACTATATTATCAAAAATGAAAAATTTATCTTAAATCTGGAAAAAAGACTAGTGAACTTTACAATGCAAAATATGTTGAATTTGCTCATAAATCAAATAAACTTTCTTTGTTATTGTGTTCATTGCGTGTTACTTGTGGGATTCATGGAACAATAATAATTAAATGTTTAATTTGCAATGTTATGCACTATTTTGATATTTCTTCAGCCTCAAAACATCACACAAAAACTTGTGGTCAGAAAATAATACTAGCCTTGAATTATTTAAGAATATTTTACTTAAATTACAATCATCAAAAATATTTGTTCTTGTACTTAGCGAAAGTATATAATTGAATAATATACCAGTTTGTACCCAAAAAGAAAAAAAAAGAAATGTCAGAAATGTGTATTAAAATAATTTTCAAGTTTAATTGATAACTTTATATTAATAAACTGGACTTTTCTGCTTAGTATTAATTTTCTAGTTCAAACCAAATAAATGATCAAATTCCCAAAATTTTCAGAGAGCGTACATAGAAAGAAAGTCTTTAAAAATTTTCCATTTTTTCCTTAATTTTTACACTAAATTTAAGGGCTTAATTAATTATCAGATAAAAGAAATGAAACATCACCATTTTGGAAATTTTATTTAAGCCATTTACTTTATGTAAAATATAGATCTCAACAAGATGCTCGCACGTATAATATATATATTTCTTTAAAATTACAACTAAAATTAGTTCCTCAAATCGGCCGAGTTTTTATTGTCTTAATTTTTCAAAACTAAATGATTATATTTTAATAGAAGGCTTTAGTAAAAATCATATTATGCATAAATATATTTATTACACACAAACATATACATCACTAGATCTGTGATAGAAACCTCGTATTCATGTTATATATGTTTGTGTTAATAAATAATAATATCGTCGGCTAAGAGTGTAAACCTGCTAAATCCATTTTTTATCATATATGACATATTAATACCTTTCGAAAGAAAGAGATACAGTATCGTCCAAGTAAAAACTGCTACTTAAAATTACGATCGTAAGCTGTAGAAAAAAAATGTGAAAAAATAGTTTTTTCCATAACAACAATATTAAATTTTATTTGTTCTTTCTCTCACCTGTAAAAGTTCCTTGTTGTGAGCAGGTCGTATTCTCTAAGGACCGGTTGTATGTCGCAAAGTAAATGTTTTTACCACTAACACAGGGTAGATGGTAAAAAGCATTTACTTTGCTACATAAAACCGGCCCTAAAGCGACGATAAACTATTTACCACTGCATAATGTGTTTTTTATCGAAAGCCTTGAATTAAATTATTCAATCACCAAAGCTTTAATCATTAGATAAATACAATTGTTAATATATGTAGTAAAGTGCTGATTATTATTGATTTTTTTAATAACTTGAATAAAATCAACTGGTGTGGGCGCCACACGACTTTCACTTTAGTTTTTTCCTTATTTAAATTCATCATACCAATTTTCTTCATTCAAATTACTTCAATTTGGGTTTCCCCAAGCCGTTTGAGAAAACCGGAAAAAAGGCGAAATTGCAAAATACCAAAAATCTTCAAGTAAACATGTACTTCCAGTTCTGGTACTTCTTCTAGCCTCTAGATAGCTTAAGTTTCAAATCCCAAAGCTCTGCAACTTAATGTATACGAGATATAACGATTAAAATATTTTTTTCGACATTCCTAATTTACACCCTATTTCTTTATTTCAATCGGATTAAATTGTATACACGACTAATAATTTATTACACTTGATAAGTTACACTAATTTTTTAAAAAATCGTTAAAGTCTTTTTTGAGAAAATCACAAAAAACAAAAAATCTTTCATGTAAATGTCCACTTCCGGTCTTCCAATTTCAACTAAAAGCTTGCTGTAATCCTTCTAGGCTATATCAAGCTTAAGTTTCAAATTTCGTAGTTCTGAAACTTATGATTGCGAAACGCAGGGAGGTCTTCTTCAGAATGTTCTTATCAAAAAAAGATCCAGAAGAGGGCAGCACTTTATGGCAACGCCTGTATTTAGACAACCTGTCCTGAAGAATAGAACGAGAGTTGCATTCTCAGGCTTTGATTAGAGCAATTTTTAACATATTTCCTTGAAGCAGGGCTGTCCAAAACGCTCCAGCGCTGCAATGAATACGGTCCAACATAAAATACTAAATTTCCTTAAAACATTGAGATTACATTATATAGAATATATATATAAATATATTTATATGAAAGTAAAAATATATATTCTATATCGTTGTTATTTTAATTATTCAGCTCTAATTTTTTTTGTATTTTTTTGTATTCCAGGAACATGTCGAGGGTATTAGGTGTGACCGTTGCCAAATTGGTACTTTTGACCTCCAATTTGATAACCCGGCCGGCTGCACTCAGTGTTTCTGTTTTGGCCGAACTTCAGCCTGCTCTTCAGCCGGATTAACGAGAACTCAAATCGTTGCTCCTCATCCTCGTGCAGCCACTTTAATGGTTCTAGAAAGCTCTGCATTTCCTTCTCAATCACATCACCCTCATCGACATCACCAGCATCGAATGTGCCATCAGGTAATATAAAACATGCGGTCAAGTACGAAGCAGACTCGTTTTCCCATGGATCTATACATGTTAAATAATACTACCGTATTCAAATTATTTTTTTACTCGGTACGACCCTGTCTCCCGGATGGGCCTAGAATTGAATTCACGCAAAAAATTTTCAATTTTTTTTCTCATTGTGTTGAAAAATGTCTAGAACGTGGAGAAAAATCATTTTCAACCAAGATTTTTTTCTATCTGGGTGTATGGATTCAAATGCCTACGATAGCTTAAGAGCTATAAGTCGTAGAAAGTTGCTATTCTGCTAAAATAGTAATTTTGATTTATTTTTAGCTCTAAAGGAAGAGAGATCATTTTATCCGCTGCCCTTTTTAGTTGGTAAAAAATTAAAAACTGTGCTTTTAATTTTTACCATTTCCTGCTATTTCTTTATAAAATTATAATGTTATATTTTCAAAACCGACAACTCATTAGATTTGGGATTTTCTAGCTTTAAAACTTATGGTTTAAAAAAATGCAGAAAATATCTTTTGAATGATTTTATTGAGATTTTAAGTCGGTGTATTTATATTAAAAGCATAAATCAAACACTTTATATTTAGATTTATTATTAATTGCTTTAGAAGGCTCTCTAGTGTAAATAAGTTTTCACTTTTTTTTGTTATTTATTAAATATACGGGTGATTGATTCTTTCATTAGAATCTAATCGAGGAAAATGTCTTAAAAGGGAGCGGATAGAATGATCTCTCTTCCTTTAGAGCTAAGGCATTGCAAGAATGCCAAATACAAGTCCAGACCTGTTTCAGACTAGTAGAGATTAATTCCTTAATTTCTATTATTCTAGAAACGGCCTTTTGACTCTAGGTAAGAAAATATTAAATCGAAATGAATATCAGATTTAGATATTTATCTTTTAAAATTATTAATTCACTTAAATTGCAAAAAGACATTAAGTCTTGAAAAAATTTCAGTTTTACCTTCAATTTCTAGTACCTATATCTTCCAAAAAATATAGGTGCCTTTTAGGAGGTATCCAAGTAAAAATTCGCGGTCTCCAGCGTACCGAAAATAATACTTAAAGTGCCATATTTTTTGCAAAATAATTCATTTTTATTGTTTTTTGTTACATCTAGATTCGTATTAAAGACTCCAGCGAAACCCTCGAGCATATCCACGGGCTTTGTGTGATCCCGAATAATATCTCTTCTGATATATCTTTAGAGGCTACTTTTGAACCCGATGTTCCTCTCTACTGGTCTCTCCCTTCATTATTTCTTCATGATAAGGTAGAAATCAATAATACAAAATATTAAATCCATTTTTAATAATTTCTAACACAGGAATCATTTTAAATTCAGTGTACTTTCTTATGGCGGCTATCTTCGATTTCATGCTGTCTCCGAACCTGACAACGACACAAGTACAAACTCCATGATATCTAATTACCCGTTAGTACAATTAAAAGGCAACGGACTTGTTCTTGAGTATTACCCATTACTACCTGTCGCGAATGGACTTTATCAAGTCAGGTAAAAATCAATTTTTCATAAATGAATACTACAGTTCTAATTATTTACTACCACATATTTTAGGGTCCACCACATCCCTGAATTGTATATAGATTACATCTATTTTCTCTTCACCTCCTATTCAAAATGAATCATATATTTTTCGAAAATAGATTTTACTAACTGTAATACCCCTCGTTCTGGATTGTTCTTATCTTAGGTGAAAACGATTAATAATTAAAGATAAAAGTAAATAAATATTTTATGAAATATCAATTTACTATGAGTTAGGTTTCAAGATCACTTGTTTCACGATAAAAATTATATACAAAAATAAAGAAGTAAATCTTTTCAATATATAGTATTTTGGGCTATCAACCCATCTTTAGGAAGTATAGAAAATAAATATTATAAATACAGTTATTTTCTGTACTTCCTGAAGATGGGTTGATAGCCCAAAATATATATATTGAAAAAATTTACCTCTTTTATATTTTTAATTTTTATCGTGAAACAATTGACCTAGAAAACCTAACTCATAGTAAATTGATATTTCATAGAATACACTCGGGAGCAGCTAAATCGACTCAACCTCTAAGCGCGCATACAAAGTCGTTTTTCTTTTAAATGGCCAAGCCGATATTTATAAAATAAATATATCTTTAAAGCTTATTTATTTTAGCTTTATATTGATATCAATTTCAAGCTAAATCGGCTCATTACTTTTTAAATTATGTGATCTGAATGACAATGAAAGGAAAAAAGGGTGTGAAGGAAAGGAAAAGTAGGGATGTTCAAAATTAAAATAAAATTGACATTTTAAACATAACAAAGAAAATTTATTTTCTTAATAATTTGTGTTGCCCCCCCTAGCTTTTATAACAGCCTGCATGCGATTCTGCATCGACCCGATGAGTTTTTTTATAAAATCTTGAGGGATGCTCTTCCCATTCATCTAACAAAGCTGTCTTAAGCTCATCAATGGTCGAAGGATACCGAATTTCTGGCTCGAACCCTTTGCTTGAGGTGGTCCCACATATGTTCGATGGGATTCATGTCTCGGGCTGAGCGCTGGCCACTCTATGGTGTGGATAGCGTCTTCGGTCATGTATTGCCGAGTGACCACCGCAGTGTGGCACCGGGCATTATCATGCATCAGTAAAAAATTTTCCCCCTAATAAATCCTTTATAAGGAACAACATGATGCAGGAGAAATGTCAGCAATGTAACGGTCAGCTGTTAGACCCCTCCCCGGCCTCCACCAGGCACAAAAACAATATCTTTTTTCCTCCAGAGAAATGCCACCCCAAATCATGCAGGAACCACCACCATGTGACACTGTTTGAGAGAAACAGCATTGAGAAAATCGCTCTCCCTGACGCCTGTAGACCCGACTTCTCCTGTCACTTCCATGAATGCACACTCTACACTCATCTGTAGAAAAGGACAGCCCGCCATTGGTCGATACTTCAATTGAGATGCTCTCGAGCAAATTGAAGTCGAGCTTGACGGTGACGTGAGGTTAATTTTGGTCCAGAGGCAGGTCTTCTGCAAGTGAGGTTGGCTTCCTTCGAAGCGTCTTCTGACTGTCCACCGACTGACAGCCAGACCTCGAACTTCTCTCAGCTGCTGCTGGACATCGACACCAGTGAGGTGGCGGTTTCGGAGAGACGTCGTGACGATAAAACGGTCATCCCTCTCAGACGTGCACCGGCGGCGGCGGGTATTCGGTCTCCGAGTGAAGGCACCAGTCTCCTGAAACCTTCTGTAGACCCTTGAGACAGTAGACTGACTTAAGTTCAATTGAAGAGCGACTTCTCTTTGGCTAAGGCTCTGTTCCAACAGAGCAACAACTTGAGCGGCAACTTCTGGCTTAGTATCAATGATTTTCTAAAAACAATTGTGTCAATTTGCTTAGATGTGTTCAGGTCAATTGCTGAAAATCGATTAATAAGAATAATTGGTTACATTGGTTTTTATAAGGAAATTGTAACTAATAAGTAGCGGCAGCTAGGAACAGCAATTTTTCCAGTTCAGCCATTCGGATCACATAATTTAAAAAGTAATGAGCCGATTGGCTTGAAATTGATATCAATATAAAGATAAATAAATAAGCTTTAAAGATATATTTATTTTATAAATATCGGCTTGGCCATTTAAAAGAAAAACAACTTTGTATGCGCGCTTAGAGGTTGAGTCGATTTAGCTGCTCCCGAGTGTATTTATTTACTTTTCCTAAGCTTGACTATTTGCTCTCCAGCTAAAATCTTATTTATTTATTTTTTTTCTTTTGGCTTTTCGGCCTTTCTAGCCATAAGCCAATTTACGATACTAATTATATTTTTTCTAAATTTGTCTCTACCCCCTGGGTCAGATTTTAGCTGGATACCTCGAGTCGGATTCGAACCCGGGTCCTCTGGTTAGCAGGCTGGCACGCTACCACCTAGCCTATTTGACCCCTATCTATTTATTTATTTAATTACAATTTATACCAATATAGGACTTTGATTTCCACCTAGTTTTGTACAGCACTTAAAAATCACCAAAAGAATGAATTTAAACAAAACAGAAAATAAAGATGATACAAAATTTGAAGCAAAAATAATAAAGAAATTTTAATTAATTATATCCATATAAAAAGACCCTAGAACACTAGGTGTCGGTCACGATTGAAATATGACTAGCTTTAAGTTGGAAATCCCAAAGCTTTGCACCCGCCAATTTGAGGGCTGAAAGATATGTTTAGTGAAAAAGAAAAATTAATTATTGATTGTTTAATTTAATAAAAAAAGACAAATCTTTGTAAAATAATCTCGGAACGTTTATTTCGAAACTAGACGTTTCGAGAGAAATTCTCCTTTTATCGATAGACATTTTTTTTAAAAATTGAAAAAAGAAAAAAATGTTGATTTCGAAATATTAGCGAAAACAAGTTTTATTTTTCTTCAATTTTATAAAAAAATTTTCTACCGATAAAGGGAGAATTTCCGCCGAAACGTCTATTTTCAAAATAAACGTTCCGAGATTGTTTTACAAAGATTTGTATTTTTTTATATGTTTACTGTTAGACGAGGGGTGAACCGCGATTGGAATTAGGTGTACACCGTCTTTGGAATCATTTGGAATTATTTTAGAATTCATTAGATAATCTATTGTATTCTATCGTCTTCTAATTGGAAATGAAAATGGAAGTGGAAGTAGGTGTACACGATTTTAGGTCGCGGTTCACCCCTCGGTGTTAGATAAACCAGTACTAGTGTTGTCAATCTTGAGTGTAAAATGTATTTTTACTATAGACTTACCATTTTTTCAGATATAGAATTTTATTTGTAGTAAAAAGAAGGGTTCTCAACTCTCCTCAAATCTGTGCACTTAGACTCAAGAATTATCAAATTTTCTATTTTTCTCATAGCCAATATCTATAAGTATTTGACAATTCAGCTCTGTAATTTATCGGAAAGTAATTTATTCATACATTACTTTTAAGAAATTAATTTATAAAATTAAAATAAATAATAATAAGTATAATTAAAAGTTTTTTTTTTTTAAATAGGTTCCATGAATCACTTTGGCGTCAACCAGGAGAGAAAGAACCCGAAGTATCTAGAGAAATTCTTATGTTAGCCCTCCAAAAGCTTGAATATATTCATCTCCGAGTTACCGATAAACCACATTTCACTCATTTAAGGTATAATCTATAGAATTTATTTATCAATAATAAATACAAAAATTACTTCTTTTATTTTATTCCCTGTACAGGGTCCGAAAAATTATTAATACAGTGAAACCCCTCAAATCCGAACCCCGAAATCCCGAAATCCGAGTGCAAAAAAGAAAAACTTATTTATTTAGTCATAAAACAATTACGTATATATTCTACATTATAACTTTATTTTACATAATTAGTTTAAAAATTAACAAAGAAGTACAGTTAGCATACCTAATAAAGTGTAAATCTGTCTACATACTTACCATATGTTATCCAGGATTGAAAAACGGTAAAAGTTGGTTATTGAAATTCTTTAGGTTAATCACTTTGCAAAAACAATGAAATAATAATAGAAAAACACAAAATATCACTTAATCTTTCACTTGATATTAGTTATCTTCAATTGTCGAAGCTGTTTTCGGCTAATCCGAACATGCTACAGCCTCAATTAGTTCGGATTTGAGGGGTTTCACTGTATATCAAAATTGAAAATATTAAAATTTTCATAAATAACAAATTAAAATGAAGTGTTTTTGAATATCATACTCTAAAAATTGAGAGATTTATTCACCTATTCATTCTATGTGCTCTACATTATCAAGTGTGCGCTTCTTTTTTCACATGAGCTCTAATCCACCACCCCTGCAAACTTCCCTATTTATGTATTTTTTAAATGTTTAAGTTTTATCGAATTCATATTAATTACATTGCTCGGTAGACGAAGACCTCTGTAGACGTATGATGAATTCACTCAAACGTTTTCAATTTTTTTTATTCTTATTCTTGCATAGAAATGTCTGAAACGTGGAGAAAATTCACATTTTCTGTATATCTCTTTATCTGTGGCTTAGGCTTTTGATAGCCACCAAAACTCAAGAACGGAAAGTCTTATAATGTTAGCTCTGGAGCCAAAATTTTTACATTTCAAAAACTAAGAACTGATTAGATTATGGATTTTCTAGCTATTTAGGACTTCCGGCTGAAAAAACTTGAAAATCAAAAAAAAAAAATCAATTCATTATAAGGGAAGCTCTAGAACGATTATTGCTAATAAGCTGAAATTCGGCACTAAGAGTTTTATTAATAATCTCCACACTAGCTTTTAAACTATCTGCCAACAAAAAATTGCCAAATCAGTAAAATTTCCTGAGGGCTTAACAAGTCTTGAAAAAGTTTTCACTTACTACTAAACAAAAATTTCTTCCCGTAAACCTAACAATGGATTCCAGTAGAAGTTTTATATGCTGATTATCATGCAATTTCCCGATTTTATAGTCAGAGTTTTGAGATATTATCGGTCAAAATTACGAAAAAGGCCATTTCGACCTTATTTTCGAGTCCCATTAAATATTAAACAGCAATATTCGAAATCAAAATATTTTATTGACGTATTAAAAAACAGCTTCCTCTTTGATTTCAAATTACGGCTTGCTTTTAGTTCAATTGGAACTCGAGTTATAACTAAAAAACTAAAACTACATGATTATAAAGGATAATAAACATATGTTAGATAAAGGTCTTGTAAAAAATCGAGAAATTGCATGAGAATCAGCGTAAAAAACTCTACTGGAATTCATTGTTAGGTTTACGGGGTGAAATTTTTGTTTAATTTTTGTCGAGCAGTGTTATTAATCTACAAATTTTATCATCCTCATTTTACTTACTAATTGTGTACAGCTTTGACTTTTTGTTGGAAGAATACCAGGATAGAATAGAGTCTATACCTATTTATCCATATCTATACTGGACTAGGCGAATAATTGACTTTGTTATTCTTTTAGTTTGGATAACGTGACAATGGACACCGTGATGGCTGCTCCAGGGCGACCTCCACCTATTGCACAAGGAGTAGAACTGTGCGATTGTCCTGCCGAATATAATGCCACCTCCTGTCAGAACCCAAGCCGCGGTTATTTCCGTTGGCATATCACCCCTGGACCAGGAATCAAATATCCAGGATCTACGATTGTTATCCAAATGGTGGGAGAGGCTCGGCCATGTCAGTGCAACGGTCGGTCCGATGTATGCGATATTGAAACTGGATATTGCCTGGTTAGTGATTAATCTAAACAATTTATCATAATCCATTATAACATAATTTATCTCCAGATGAAACGTTCGGTCTAGAAGTTGTCTTATTTAGCTCACGTGGGGGAGGAGGTCAGGGGGGGGGTCAAAAATGAAAATTATAAGCTGTTGAACCTTCCTGAACCAAATTTGTTAATCTGTGGAAACCTAGAGTACTATAAATGAAAAAACGAAACCAAATGTTGCACACTTAAATGTGTGGACGCTTAGATAAGAGTCAAAATTTTCAATTTTTTACAATACTGATACTTCTTAATAATAATTTGTTAAGCCGGTTTCAAAAATATTAATAAACTTATTTTATAGAACTTTAATTAAATAAATAATTAACAATTATTTATTATAAATCGTATGGAATAAAAATACCCAATTAGAACAAAATCAAGCTAAATCACTAGGCCGAGTTTGATAAAACTTTAAGCCCAATATTTCTTTATATGATCACTGGTATGTGCAGGGCTTATCAGAGGGGGGCAAAAGAGGCCTTACGATTTTAGGGGCCTCTCATAATATCTGAATTTGTTAATGTTGAAGCGCGCAAAATTTCTCTGAAATAAATAAATGTTATTATAATTTAATAAATATAAAATAATTTATATTTTTTATTTTTTTGTTCAGTTTTATTTTGAGTTTTTTCTGGATCCTTAAAAATATTAGTTGTCCCGGGCCTCACATTTTCTCTAAATAACCCATTATCTCTGATTAGGTAGACTCTACTGTATATTAAATGAGCAATATATAAATTAGGGTGGTCCTTATTTGTCGACTTTTAAAAATCGGATGAAAATTGATTTCTTTTGCTCAAAAACAACATCAAATATATCAACCTCGAGATGACTATAAAGATTTGCTAAATCTTACTATCATTTACTTGGGTGGAGTTCCTGGAAAAGGAGTTTCATTTAGGAGGCCTGCTGGCATAGGCGTAGTTAGGGGATGTGAAGGGGCAGTCCCCCCCCCCCCTAGAAAAATAGACAGTATTAAAGAAATATCAAATATACTGTATCATTTATATATTTCTCATTAAATTATTTCGTTAATTCCAAAATTTGTAAATTCTAATACTAAAAAGTTAGTTGATATCTAATCAGATTACAGAAATTGAAACCTTTTGGAAGCTAATCAGCTGGCCGGCTGCCCCCCCACGTAGAAAAACCTCCTAACGACACCAATGGTTATTACTAGAACGGCTCTAGTGTACCGAGTCTTGAAAAAGTTTTCACTTTATCTTTCAATTTTTTTCTTCATAAATATACCTACTTGATTTTTAAATTTCTTAGTAAAATTTTTGTGCGTCCTTTAATGCTATAATTTTTAAAGAGTTATATGTCGGTTCAAGGTGAAAATTACACGGAGTCACCCCAGAGACCAAAAAGTGCGATTTTTTTCATTGTGTGCGTGCGGATGTATGGATGGATGGATGTATGTGGTCATTTTTTTTCGTCGACGATTTTTTTTACACGGTACAACCGATTGAAATGAAATTGAAAACCTACCATTACTTTAACAAAATGAAGCGCTGATAAGTTTTTGGTGCATATCGGCCCACAAACATTAGCAGTTTATTTCAGTATTTTTTAGTTTTTTCTAAATATCTTGAAAACAACTTAACCAATTTTGATGAAATTTAATATTCTAATTAAGTACATTGAGGACTACAAAAAGGTTATATAAAGTTTTTACTAAAATTATATTTTAAAGTACTTTACTCAAGAGTAAGACGGTACTTTTTTAAATTCTCTAAAATGTATTCATTCGATCGCTTTAATATAAACAACATGGACTACAAATATACAGTGATATCTGATTAATAATAAAGGAATAAACATATTAATATTTCAAATGACTTTGGATAAAGTTTAGCAACGATCCATTGAATTTTATTTATATATAAATATTTATCATTGGGGGTTGGGGTAGAGCAGCGGAAATTGAAATTTGATCTCCTGGCAAAAGACCTAAATTTGGCTCTAGATTCGAAGCCAATATGAACTCAACTGCAAAACATCTAACATAGATATGTTCAGGTCCAACTAAAACTAAACCAGTGGTTTACAGGTTATAATATATGCTAATATATAAATATATATAAGTTTATTTGCATCAAGCAGAAGACAACATTATTGATTTCTCTTTAAGAGTGCTAGTTATTCTTAATGAGTTCATTCATATGTATAGGTACAATATATATGTCATATTGAACGAATTCTTCTTCTTAAAGGTTAGAGTTTATTTAAAGAATTATTGTTTCTATATTCACATATAACGTTTAATCTAACCATCCAAAGTTTTGCAATGCAATAATAAGTGTCTTCTGGCTTTTGTTTAGGTACTATTTTTATCCTAGTTTACTCAAGTTCTGATAGAAGTTTTGAATATAAAAAAATCTAAACATCAATTTTAAGAGATTATTCTTTTTATTTAACTGTCAGAATCCTGAAAATCCCATATATGTCATATTTATTTAACAAAAAAAATCCAAATAATTCAATAATTGTTTTTAAATTCATCAAAAATCAATTAAGTTTCAATTTTCGTTTCTTTTCTAGAATTGTTCAGCTAATACAGGCGGAGCTCATTGTGAGCAATGTGCTTCGGGATATTATGGAGATCCTAACATCGCATGTCGTCCTTGTCCTTGTCCAAGTATTGAAAACAATCATGCTGAATCCTGTGAGGTTGAGCCTGGACTGGGAAGAGGTCACGTGCTCTGCAGGTGCCAGCCCGGATATACCGGACCACTTTGCAATCGGTAAAAATCAAACTACTTTACCATAGATATATAAGAGATAATACCCTGGGCAGACAATACCTTGCTCGGTAATTATTTACTATAGTTAAGGTAGTTATTTCACCAAATGGGTTTTCTTAGGATTTTTTTTCAAATTTAGACTGATTATTATTTAAATACTTCTCTAACGATTGGTGGCAAAACGAAATTTATGAACAATATAGTTCCGGAGATATTAAATTCCAAAGATAGAGTTTTTCATACTCTTATACATTGCACTATACGGGATATCGGAAAGTTTACATACATATTTAATTATAATTAAGAAACTCTTCTTACCATTGTTATAAAAAACTAAAGCAACATTAAACAATAACTAATACATTTTTTAAGAAAAATTTAATTCATAGTTACAACACAGTTTCTGAGATAATAATGAATAAATAATGCAAAATTTACACTAAAAACAAGCTGGCAACAAAGTATATATTTAACCTAAAAAGTGGATTAACTTTAGTACTTTTTTGACGTTTTTTCGCTTCAGCCATTGTCGCAACGGCTTTTAATCGTTTATTAAGAACTTTTTGTTTAATAAATCGACCTTTATAATGTATTTTATCTGTCATTTCTATGATAAAAATATTCAAGCACGGACAATGTTGCCAGATTTGTCAAACGAGCACGGGAGGGGTACATAAACAGCAAAAAGTTTTGGGCTTATGAATTATGAATCTTTATTGTCTGTTCTATATACTCTAACATTAACTTTTTGCTTATCGTTGCGAAACAACTACCTTAAAACGATATAGGTATTTATCATTTTTTTTTATTTTAAATTCAGAAAGATGGATTTTTATTGACTGCCAGAATTAAATAAAATTGAATTAAAATTAAAATTTTAATTTAATTTAGTTAACAGGGTTAACTTTAGTAATTTTTTTGATTTTTTTTTTCGCTTCATGCCATTGTCGCAACAGCTTTCAATCGCTTATTAACTTTTTGTTTTATAAATCTCCCTTTATAATATACTTTATCTGACATTTCTATGATAAAATATATACAATCTCGGACAGTGTTGCCAGATTTGTCAAACGAGCACGGGATTGGCTAATAGTGGTACATAAACAGCAAAAAGTTTTGGTCTTATGAATCTTTATTGTCTGTTCTATATACTCTAGCAATAACTTTTTGCTACTATTGTCGCGATACAACTACCTTAAATGCAGAAAATCAGAAAAAATCGAATTATCATATACTAGCCATCATAAATAAACTGCCCTTTTCTGGAATATTTCACCTTTCTAGCTCAAACCATTCGCTGATAAAAGAAAAAAAATGCCAAATCGAACAATTTTGGGAGAAGCGTAATAACCAAAGTAATAACCAAAAACATTATTTTATTCTGATTGTCTTTTGTTAATATAGATGCAGTCCTGGATGGTATGGACCAATCAATGGTATCTGTTCTCCTTGTCTTTGCCACGCTGAAGGAAGTTTGGGACATACTTGTGACGAGTTTTCAGGCCAATGCATATGCAAACCAGGTCTGGCAGGAAGAGATTGTAGTCAATGTCTAGCTCCCAGACATATTCTTATGGGAAAACATTGTTCTAGTACGTATTTCTTTTAAATGATTATAATTCATTTTATAATTCTGAAGAAGATTTATTAAACTATTTTTAATAATCAAAACGCTCAAACTCAATTGAGATAAATAAATTAATAAATCTTTTTTTAATATTATGCGATTTTTTTCATATTTGCTAACTTTTTCAAAAACATTTCATTTTTTCCTTATTAAGGTAGTTCTTTCACAAATGCAAAAATTCAATAAGTCTTCGAAACTTGGAATCTAAGTCATTAAAAGCATAATAAACACACTGTTAAAATTTGAAGACGATTTATCACACCAAACATGAAATAATTGCAATTAAAAATGAAATTTTTTACATATGGTAGATTGAGAAAGAGTGGGAAAATGATCATTATTTTATTTGTTTTTCATTGAAGGACTTTCACCATCTTGATGAAAAACTAATATTTGTTAGAATAATATGTTCGGAGTAACTTAAAAAAAAAAAATTGAAATTATTTACTATGTAGTTTTGATAAAAAACAAAAAAAAAAATAAACACATTTGGGCGATTATTTTTAGTGGAGAGGATATAATATCAATGGCTTGGAAACGATCCATTCATAAAGAGATTATAGTAGTGTGAGAAGTACAGTCACTTTAAAAAACATAACCTAAAATTTTAACACCGTTCATATGTATAGAGTGGTTACGAGGCTAAAACTATTTGTGTGGATTGTCTTGAAAGAACTACCTTAATGCTTAGAAAAATATTTGAAACCTGATGAATTTTCAATTTTCAAACATTATTTTTTTCTGTGTGTGTTTGTTTGTATTTCACATATCCTGGTTCCGAAATGTTTCTAGTCCCATTTCATATTAGTGATAATATTTTTTGGGTTACTATTGTCCGAACTTCCAGATGAAAAATGCAGAATAAATCGAATGACTCTTTGGGATTTGAAGCTAAAAATGAAATTTCACCCAAAAGCTATAACTTTGTGCCAAGTTTTAGTTATTTTTTTAACACAAACCATTTGCAGTCTTGCCTCATAAGTATTTAATGCCTGGAGCACCGAGCGATGCTCGGTAACTTTTGAGCCTCTAAATAGCTCAAGTTTCAAATTTCAAGGCTCTACGACTTACCGAAGATGAGATATGAACGATTAAAATATTTATTTTGCGACATGATTTATTTACATCCGCTTCCTTTATTTCAATCAGATTAAAATTTATACACGACTAATAACTCATGAGACTTGATAAGTTAACCAATTTTTAGCGAAATCGTTGAGCCGTTTTCGAGAAACCGATTCTATATATATAAGAATTGCTCGTTTAATATAAGATTTTTCAGCACTTTAGAGGATTAAATGGGAGCTCTTTCATTTTTATTAATTTTTATTGAATTATTTTATTTGGATTTCAAATATCCATTTTTGAAAAATAAAGTTTGTTTTATTGAAAAAAATTATTGAATTAAACGCTAAGAATTAGCCTTAGCAACTTATATATATAAAAAATGGGGTTAAGAATTGTACTAATCTTCTAAAAATTTTTACACAAGTTGAAAAAGTATGCATTTTCCTCCATTTTAATATATAATGTATATATTATATGTATATTTTTTATGAATTAATTTTATTGTGAGCTCAGTGGCATAATGAAATGCTGAAAGCTTAATTTACCCTATACCACACCTGTTATTTTCTCACATATTTAAAATTGATTGATATCTTAAAAATACATTTTTTTTCTACCTGTGATGACGAATGCACTGGACCACTTCTCGATACCATGGATGAACTGGAAAGAAATTTATCACAGGGCGCGGGCCACATTCAAGAAGGGTATGTTCCTTTGCCCTGGCCTCAATTAAGTGCAATTGATAGAGAGATCAAGAATTTATCCTCTTACTTTGACCGATGGATGAATAAAGGGAGAAGAAGTTTTCAGCGCACATTCCATGAGGGCGAAGATTTATTGAAAAAACACGAAAAATTAGAACATAGAGTAAAAATTATTTTTTATCCAAATATTGGAACATAATAGATATAAATAGTCAAGTTAAAATTAATTTTTAATTTTGTGTTTGTAGCAAAAATATATGAATAATAAACTTGGAATATCGCAAAGCAAAGCAGTGCATTTGAAATCAGAAGCAGACGGACTTTCGAATGAGATTAAAAAAATTGATAGAGAAATTAAAGGTAGGGTCTTTCTCAAGCTTCATGCTTTACTACTTATTTTACAATTTTTTTATGTATACTCAAATTAAATTTATATTAAACTATCCAAGACTAAGAGAGAGGTTAATTTATAGGGTAATTGAACAAGAATCTGCATTAAAATTGACAAAACATTGATTGCTGAGTTTTTTTTTTATTACTTGGGGATGTTTCAATTACACTCCATATAATTGTTTGAATTCATTTGAAAAATAAAAATTGATGAATCTGTTAATTATTAATAAGTAGTTGTAAGGAAATAAGGACAATATGCAAATAATTTTTAATTTTGCCAACGTTTCGTCAACTTCCTCATGGTTCAAACAAATTAACTTATTTGCATATTTGTCATTTTATTAATATTCATTCTTAACAAACACATAAGGCCAAATATTTTCAATCTGTGTGATGACTGGCCTTATGTGTTTGCTAAGAATGAATATTGATAAAATGACAAATATGCAAAGAAGTTAATTTGTTTGAGCCCTGAGGAAGTCAACAAAGTTGTCGAAACGTTGCCATAAAATAAAAATTATTTGCATAAGCTATTGTCTTTATTTCCCTACAACTACTTATTAATTTAATTGATGGGAATAAATAATCTGTTAATTATATTTGTTTTTAATAGAATATTTTATATAGGGATGGAAAAATAGAATTTCTTCAAATTATCTAGAAAAAAATCAGTTACTGCATACTCATTCAAAAAAGATAAGCTTACTTAAAGGCAAGGGCGGATCCAGGAATTTTTTATGGGGGGGGGGGGGTGAATGTATATAAGGTGCCTGATGTATATAAGATATCGAAAGTGTGTCGCGATCGAATTGTCCAAGCGGGGGGGGGGGGGGGGGGGTCAGAGACGCCGCCCCCCACACACACACACATAGAACTTTATTTTCAATTTAAAAAAAAAATTTACAAATTTTTTTTGGCCAGGCACGGGCCTCTATCGGGGGCGGTCGCCCCCTCCGCCCCCCCCCCCGGATCCGCCCTTGCTTAAAGGTTCCTTATAACTAGAGACCGGATTTCTATTGCAATTGCATATTTTGTTCGCCTACACATACGACCCTGGAGATCAATTACACTGTTCGACTAAAAATTTCTACCCGTAAATCTAACAATGGATTCCAGTAAAGTTTTATACGGTGATTATCATGCAATTTCCCAATTTTTTACAACACGTCAGAGTTTTTTTTAAAACTAAAACTACGTGATTTTAAAGGATAATAAACATAAATAAAAACATTTTTTTAGTCTTTTAGCTATAACTCGAGTTCTAATTGAGCTAAAAACAAGTGGTAGTTTGAAAATCAAAGAGGAACCTGTTTTCTATTACGCCAACAAAATATTTTGAAATTATTGATAAAAATACTTGGTATTTCACATTAAGATATAAAAAACGAATTTATTTTTAGAGAATTTCTTTAATCTCATGATTAAAGATTCTCTAAAAATAAATTCGTTTTATTTTTTTATATCTTAATGTGAAACCTACCAAGTATTTTTATCCAATAATTTTAAAAAATGTTTCACCAAGTACCAACACCAAATTCCTTAAAAACTATTAAAATATTTTGATTTCAAATATTGCTACTTAATATCTAATGAGACTCGAAAATAGGTCAAAATGGCCTTTTTCGTCATTTTGATCGTAAATATAGCTGGCAAATAAAAATTTCTACCGGCTGAAAACTCGGCTCCCTCACTAACCCTACTAACACTCTACTTATGTGCTGTCTAAATGGGCTTTGTTCCCGGTGACATTAAATAAAAAAAAACTGCACATTTTAAGCATATTTTGGCACTTTTTACTGCATAAAAATCTGGTCACTACATATAACACATTTTTCGATTTTGATAAGAAAATACAAATTGATTATTCCAAAAATTTTACTTATTTTTGAACTAGTATGCTTTCATTCAAGAGATTGATTCTTTCTAATTTTATTATTTGCTCCCTTCTTCCAATAGAGAGTACAATTTAAATTACTCCCAATTTTTACGTAGTATAAAAGACAACTCAACAACTTATAATATTTTCAGATTTAATCGATGATTTAGAGAATTATGGCAATGAAGATTCAGATAAAGTGTCCATTTCTGCGGCTGTAGCGGAAGCAAGAGATATTCTCCATTTCATTAAGTTACAGAATTCCAAAATTAAACCATATCATTTGGATGCCAGGATACAACATGAGTTAGTTTTTGATTTTCTAAAAAAAGTAAAAAAAAAAAAAAACTATAGGTAATAATTTTTGTTAATTTTTCTAGAAAAGCTAAAAGAATGTTGAATTTTATTAAGAAATTATTAACAAAAAATCCAAAAATGAAACAATTACAAGAGCGTTTTCATAAATTTGAAAATTTATTAGAAGATCATTTGAAAATTCTCGATAATGTTACAAATTCAATTTTACAGGTTTGTACTATTAATCATTGAATATTTTCATTTATTTATTTTTTTGTTACTTTTATAATTAAAGTGTTAATTTTTAGACATCCCAGATGACAAAACAAAATATTGCTCTTTATAATACCACATCAAAAAATGTTAATTACGCAAAAAAATTACTCGAGGATATGGACGAATCCATGGAGGAATCTCAACGTCTTATAAATGAAGCGGATAATTTTCTGGACAAAACTTATGATAATGTTGATGTAAGTATTATAAATAAATTAATATCAATTAATTAATAAGTTTTCAATAAAATTAGTACATAAAGAGAAACAAAGAGGTTGTCCTCTGCTTGATGCAAATAAACATACACACATATATATCGAAATTATATATCTGTATATATATTATTTACTAGCTGACGCCTGGGGCTTCGGCCCGGCGTCACCTTGCCCCTGGCGGGGAGCGTCTCGATTTATGGTTAAAATTTATATAGATAATAGCTGACCCAATCACGCGTTGCTGTGACTAATTTCATGCCTAAACCACTGGACGTATCGAAACTATATTCGCAACAAAAGCTTTTTTCTTTTTAATAAAATAAGAATAAAACAATATATTAAAAAAAATGATAAATGATTATAAATTGCTTACCTGTCAAAATTGATTGGATCAAAAATTTAAATATATTTAAAAAATAATAATAGTTTTGAAAATAAATTGAAAATGCAAATAATTATAGAATAGGTATTAAAACAGTAAATGAATTATATATTACTTGTCAAAATTGTTCCCTTAACCAAAAATAATATTGACAGTTGAAAGATTTCCAAAAAGCTATTATCGGCCATCTTGTTTGTTTGCTTTTACCCCCAGAGAGGCGCTGGCGTTGTTTCCTCGAAAAAATATTTTTTTACATGCCACAGGTGTGATATCTATAAAAACACTATATATAAAAACACTCGTGTATTTGAATGGAATGTTGTGTGAAAATTTCAAAGAAATCGGTGAAGAACTTTCGGAGATCCTTCAACGTATCACTTAAGCGTAACAGTACATTTTTATAGATTTGTTTGAGACTATAGTTTCGAAGGCTTGGCCCTCACCTCATCGTCAGTCTTTTTAATTATAAATATTATTTTTCATTGGATCAGTATCGCGTATATATAAAATTAATAAGCGCCATTGAATCTTTAGAAATTCTAAAGTCATATAACATGAATCTGACCTGAGTTTAATAGCAATCTTCTTAAAATTTTCTGTCAAAACAAACAATTTTAGATAAAGGAAAGTGGGAAAAAGCACCCCCCCCTCCATTGTTCGGCCATTCTTTGTTAGGAAGGGATAAATCTATATATGGATGTGTACCAAAAAATGTTTTTTAATTCTACCTGGCTAACAAGCTGAGAAAGAAGGAAACAATTTTTAATATCCACGCGATCCTGATCCCATGAAAAATAATATTTATAATTAAAAAGCTTCGAAACTATAGTCTCAAACAAATAAATAATATATATATATATATACAGATATATAATTTCGATATATATGTGTGGATGTTTATTTGCATCAAGCAGAGGACAACCTCTTTGTTTCTCTTTATGAATCAACAACTCTGCTACTCAAAAATAAAAACTTTTCAATTAAATAAAATTAGTGATTAAACCTCTTCATCGGTATTCATTCGATGAAAATATTTTTAGCACTTACTAAGTTTTTATAGAGGGGTCTCAATAAAAAAAAGTTGTTTTTACTCTTTTGTAACATTGAGAAAAACTCAAAAAAAGTGTGCTCAATTTTTTATAAGAGAATTCTGAGAAATCATTTTTCATGGAAGAGAATGAAAATGAATAAAAATGTCCCCAACAAATAACATATTTTCATTTCACAATGCCTTTTAAATGATTCGTCGTTTTATTTTAGTCGGAATGCCCGAAACGTGGCAAAAATCATATTAAACTATTATTTATATCTGTGTGTGGTGTATCTGGATTCTTGATACTTAGATAATATAAAAAAGAAAAGTCGTAAAAAATACGTTCTGATGCTATAATGTTTGTACGATATTTCCAACGGGAAGAACTTAACAAATTTAATGCTTTTTACCTTCATAATATCCAGTTCAAAAATGCAAAAAATATATTTTTCTGACTGATTTTTTTGAGATTTTTATGCAATGTCATGATAAAATCATAAAAAACGTGTTTTTTTTCAATTTAATAAATTAATCACTTTATTTATTTAAAAATCTACTAATTACAACTTATTATAATACATATATTAAAATTAAGAAATTAACATCAATAACAAGTCAATTAAAATAAAATAAAATGAAGAATCGATAGAAAGGCAGTCTCAAGAAGAAAGAAACGAACAAATTCCGAGTTAAATCATTTATTGAAACATCATTATCATTCTAAGTTTGTCTCCAAAAAATATTTATAATATATTAAATTGATGAATTATTAGGTGGTTTTAACCTTAGCTGTGTGCATATCTACTCCCCTTCTATAAAATATGCAAAATTTGCTAATTAATAGAGTTTGTGGTGTTGGTGCAAGGTGAAACATCTTTAATAAAGATAAAAGTAAATTGAAAAGTTTTTGTTTTTGCCGAGAGTAGCAGAGTTGTTGATTCACAAAGAGAAATAAAGAGGTTATCCTCGCTTGATGCAAATAAACATACACACATATATATCGAGATGATATATCTGTATATATATATATTATTTATTTGTTTGAGACTATAATTTCGAAGACTTGGTCTTCATCATCAGTCTTTTTTTAATTATAAATGTTTTTCATGGAGTCAATATCGCTTCTCTGTTCTTTAGTTCTAAGCTGACCACCAGTGAAGAAGGAACACTAAATTTTCAATATCCATACGATATTGACTCCATGAAAAACATTTATAATTAAAAAAGACTGATGATGAAGACCAAGTCTTCGAAACTATAGTCTCAAACAAATAAATAATATATATACAGATATATCATCTCGATATATATGTGTGTATGTTTATTTGCATCAAGCAGAGGACAACCTCTTTGTTTCTCTTTGTGGATAAAAGTAAATAAATATTTTATGAAATATTAATTTACGATGAGTTAAGTTTTTTCTAGGTCACTTATTTCAGGTTATTTTCTATACTTCCTGAAGATGGGTTGATAGTCCGAATTATATATATTGAAAAAATTTAGACTCTTTTATTTTTTTTTTAATTTTTAACGTGAAACAAGTAATCTAGAAAACCTATCGTAAATTAATATTTCATAAAATATTTATTTACTTTTATCTGCGAAATTTTCGACAAGTCTTCGTAGACTTAAAAAAGTTTTCCCTTTTTCCTCACATTTTTAATTAAAATTTTATTAATAAGAAATTTAAAATGGCTTGGGGTGTACTGGATAATATGTTAATTTTTTAAAAGTAGGATGAATTTCATTCATCCAGAAGCAATTGAATTTCATTCATCCTACTTTAAAAAATTAAAATTTTATTTAATATTCTATATAAATTAAGAAATAAGAAAAATAATCGCTCAAATTGGATTCGAAAATGGAAATTTGACACTTCTTGAGGTCCCCCTATTTTCATTTGTATAGAAAAAAGACTGATGAAATATTTTGGATACAAATACAAGTAGTATAAGAAACATGCAAATAAAATTTTAATTTTAATTTGTAGAATTTCAATGACAACGAAGCTCTTCTAACGAATCTCACTGATCTAGTAATTAATAAAGTTGGAAGATTGAGTGACCCCCACCTTAAAGAGCGTTGGGTTGACCCAGCACGTCGTCATGCAGACACCATGTACCACCGAGCAAAACAACTTAAAGAGTAAAGCATTTTTAAATATTTACTATTATATTTTAAAATAAAAACAAAAATAATTCACTTTTTACTTTATCCAATGCGAACATGGGGAAAGTATTGTAATCGGTCCCACGGCAAGCGCGACTTCAAGGGCTCCTCGGGTAAAGACTACGGAACCCATGGTCTCAATAAAGTCACAAATTGTAGTATTCAATTAGGTTGAATTTTAGCACGTGACGATTTTGCCAAAAATTACATGGGGTCTGGTCGAGAGGCCAAAAGTGTGATTTTTTCAGGAAGTGCGTGCAGATGTATGTATGTATGTATGTGAGCGTTTTTTCGTCCACGATTTTTTCCACACCTTTTCACCGATTGAAATGAAATTGAAAACCTACCATTATTTTAACAAAATCAAGCGCTGATTAGTTTTTGGTATATATCGGCCCACAAACATTAGTACTTTATTTCAGTACTTTTTTAGTTTTTTCTAAATATCTTGAAAATGACTTAACCAATTTTGATGAAATTTAATATGCTAATTAAGGACCTTGGGGACCACAAAAAAGGTTAAATAAAGTTTTTAGTAAAATTATATTTTAAAGTACTTTTACTCTACAGTAAGTTAGTACTTTTTTAAAATTCTTTATTATTTTATTTTAAACATGGACCGCAAAAAAGCAGTGATATATGATTAATAATAAAGGAATAAAAATATTGATATTTCAAAATGACTTTGGATAAAGTTTAGCAACGATTTGTTGCAGTTTATTTATTATTTTAATTATTTTGCTCCGTCACTTCTCTATCTGAATGTTAAATAAATATCACCAATGAAGTAATAAAGATGGGTTTAAAGAAAATCCAAAACATGTCTTCTGTCTGGGTAGTCTAAAAACATCATGGGTAAATTTTTAATAGGAAAATCATTTAAAAGCATAAAAAAAGTGAATTTATTTTGTTTTTATTTAAAAAGGCATCAATCAAGACTAAAATAATTGATTTTATATTTTAATTTAGTTATTTGTTATTTATTTAATTTAGTCAATTTAATGCAACTATGGAAGATTCAGAGTATGCAATTCGAGCAAGTAAAGCTTATCAGAATATTGAGGATCGTTTAAAAACAACGTACGGAATTGCAAACAATGCCAATTTCAATGCAGATAAAATTCAAGAACACGTAAGTTAAATTACAATTTACATTTACTTTATATTACATCTTTAAAGGAACCTCTATTCGAAAGTTCCGGGGAAATCGTGATATTTTAAAATGAAACCCTCTTTATAAAGTATTATTTTCTTTTTTTTTACTACCTTAAAATTTTAATTTTTGAAAAACCTTTCTTGACGTACAACTACTTCCTAAAAGTAATCTTCATGCCAAATTTCAAATTCCTAGCTCAAATATTTCCAAAGAAATTATGATGAATCTATAATTAGTGATATTTTGATTTAATTACATATATACATCAATTATGGATTGACCCAGGCTTAGAACATTTTATTTAAAATTAAATCTTTCAAAATTTTGAGTCTTTAGTTTCTATTTAGAAACCATATTTATATTTATCTTTTAAATTTGGAGGTTCCCACATCTCTTGGATCCTCAGTGAAATATTTATACATCCTTTTAAATACTTTAAAGACCTATCCCTTCTAAATTTCAACTTTCTTTTTTTCTGTGATTGGAAGTTTAAAAATTTTACTTTTTTTAATTTTCTAACTCCTACCCATTAGAATTATTCACATTTCAGTATAAATAATTCACTTCCTTTTTTTATATTTATTCTTTCTTTGATTTATGAGCTTTAATATTAAAATTAACTTAATTTTTTAAGCCTCCTCTTATTTTGAACCCTTAATTTCTTAGATGAAATTAAACAAATCTTTGGACCTTCCAAACTATAAACAAATGTGAGTCATATATTTTTGAGATAGGTTGCTTTTTCGAAAAATTGATTAAATGCCCCTCTCCTAATTTTCACCCCTAAACTCTGGAATTTTCAATTTTTTCCAGAAACGCGATGTCAATATCTACAAGTATATAAGATTTATCTTATTAGAAAGTGAGATAGATTTTATTTTAGAACAAAGAAATTTCTCCTTTTGTTTTTCTAGAGGGACTTAACAGATTTCAGCTAATATTTTTTTAGACATAACAAAACAAAAATTTTAGACATAACAAAACAAAATTCTAATTCTAAATATATAGATACATTTATAAAATATAGAAAATAAATATAGATTAATATTGAAATAAATTTAAAATAAATAAATATTAAAGTTGTTTTTTGTTTTCATATTTTCTATAGCTTCAACTTCAGCAAAAATCTTTCGATTCCTTAGCCGACTCATCTCGTGTGAATAATCGTGCGAAAAATCGTCTTCATTTCGTTCAAGGAATGACCTCGGACGCCGAGAAGGATTTTAAAAACATAAAACTTCTCACCACGAAAATGAAACAACTAGACAAAACTATAAAACAAACCAACACCAAATTATCAAATCTTGATAATAATGATGGTAATTAATATATTTGTATAAAAATATCAGTATTTTGGGAATTGACTGACCCATCGATAATTAACATGTAAAATACTTGCCTAATTATTTTAAGTCCAGAAAGACAAAGAGTAACCAGAATAAATTGTAAAATAACATTTTTTTTTATTTTTTGCAAAAAGGGGCGCACCAGTAAAGATGCAGCCCCTATGGATCTCGAAAGACCCTTGCATTACCGAAGAGAAAGGAAAGTTGATTAAGTGAGAGGCTGGAGACGTAGGTGTTTATGCACTCGGGTTTTGAAGGCTTGAAGATTATAAGTGCTGGGGAAGATGGAGGCTGGGAGAGAGTTCCAGTTCCTTGAAGTCATGGGGATATACGTATTGGCGAATGAAGTGGTCCGGCACTTTTCTAATTTGACAGCGAAAGAGTGTTGGGAGTCGGCAAAACGCGTGCTACGCGCAAAGCATGCTTTGGGGGGAATTACTGATTTTATCTCATCAGAGCACCTGCCGTGATAGTATCTATAGAAAAGGGAAAGGGCAGAGACATTTCTTCGATGAGCTAGCGAGTCGAGGGAGTCGGTGAGGGTAGAATCGTCAATTAGTCTGACGGCTTGTTTCTGAATTGCATCCAGGGTAGCAAGAGAATATTTAGAGTCTCCTCTCCATAGATGCGAGCATATTCGAGACAGGGGCGGTTTTGAGCCTTGTAGATGGTGAGAAGATGTAGGGGCTTGAAAAATCGCTTGGACCTGAATAAGTGGCCATTCTTCCTTGCTGCAGATTTCGCCACAGAGGAGATGTGTGCGTTCCACGACAGGTCAGATGCGACAGAGACGCCCAACATGGATAGGCTGTCAAACATTTTCAGGGTATTCGAATCGAAGTTGATATCAGGGAAATTTTTGTTTTCGCGTCTAGAAATTAGAAAACATTAGTCTTGTTTGCATTAAAGTTAACTAAATTTTGATAGCTCCATTTATTCAGTTTGTCTAGGTCGAGAGTGATTGAGGAGGCAACATTGTTTCGATTATTCGGGTGAGGGCTTGCCATGCAGAGTGTTATCGTCGGCGTAACAGTGAGTGGTGTTTGATGTTTGATCGATAAGGTCGTTTATGTATATTAGGAAGAGCGTGGGGGATATTACCGAGCCTTGGGGAACACCAGCATTTGTGGAGTAAGATTCAGATGACATTCCATCCACCACAACTTTGATACTACGGTTTGCCAGAAAGCTTTCTATCCATTTGTGAAGTGTTGGTCTGAATCCAAAGGCTGTCAGTTTGGCAAGAAGATTTTTGTGCCAAACTTGGTCAAAAGCTTTTGAGATATCTAGGGCTATAGCGAGGGTTTCTTTTCCAGTCTCTAGAGTTTTGTTCCAGATGTGGGTGACATAGGTAGGTTAAGATGTCGCCTGTGGAACGATTTTGTCTAAATGCCTATTAATATAAATTCATACTTGCCTAATTATTTTAAGTCCAAAAAGACAACGAGTAAGCAAAATAAATTAAATAAACTGGTCTTTAATTCATAAATAAATTTTATAAAAATAAGGTTAACATCCCTGTCACAAATTGAATCATATTCTTGAACTTATTATAACGGCCAATGCTTAATTTTTGTATTTTCTCTGTTTGCTCTAAAACAATCAGGCCAGTTGGAATTTGCTTAAATATTGTTTTATATTGTTATAATATGTTATGTTTATTTAATTAATAAATTCTTGCTCTCCCCTTTTCGGGCTTAGAGGTTTTACATTATTTGTTGTCTAAAATGAAATTTACATTTTTTTTCTAAACCCAAAAAGGAAAGTGCAAAAACTAAATAAATAAATAATTAAACACCTATTTTATACTATTGTAAATATAAATATTCTTATATAAATAAATAATTAATTTTCTTTGTCTTTTAAAGTCTTCGATACAGTGGATGAAGTTTTGGAATCTTCTGATGGATTACTTAATAAGACAGCCAATATTCGAGCTAAAGCTAATAATACTTTGGACCAAATAGCCAAACAGCTTCGCCCTAATTTAGAATTAATTAATAGCAGTATACAACGCGATAAGCTTGACGGATTAGGTAATAAATCAGTTTAATATCCTTTAAAAAAGTTAATTTTGAACTGTTATTAATAGTGTTTTCTATTTTCTAGTTACGGATGCTCAGAGTAATATTGGTTTAACGAAAAGTATGCTAAGCGAAATCGAGGGATCTGAGCGATCCCGTCAAAATCAATTTTCTGCGAAAAACAATTCAATTAGTAACCGATTACAAGATCTTCGTAATAAAATATTACAAGCTCGTCATTTGGCGGAAGGAGTGAGTTAATTATTTTTACTATCAATATTATTTAATATATATAGTAGGATTTTATTTAAGAGCATGGGCGCTGCCAGAATTATTTTTAGGTGTGAATCCAGAATAATATGCATATGAATAATGATTTGCGTCAATTTTTAATCCAAAATCGAATCATCACTTACCACTATTAAATTTATAATTCTTGCATTATTATAATTTATTATTATTATGTATCACATTTAATTTTTACTTTACCATACAGGGTTACCATGGCATTTCGGTCTACAAAAAAGCTCTAATAAGTGAACATCGAAAAAATTATATGTTTCGAGATAATAATTGTTTTTTCAAAATGTCTGTTAGTTAGTCTGTCTGGTTGTCCGTTAGTTAGTCTGTGTGTTACCAAATTTTGTGGACGAGCTAGCTCAAAAACTAGTGGAACATCGAAACCAAATTTCGTACGTAGTTTTGGTCCATTGGGATTAAGAGCTGATTAGATTTTGGTGCATATCGACCCGAAATTAAGGGGGGTTAAAAATTAAAAATCTAGGCCATTTGAGCAAACTCAACCAAATTTTGTGTACATAACCAGTGGGACCCCAGAAGTTTAAAAATGCAAAAACTAACCTCCCAAAATGAGGAGGAGGGGTCAAAAAATGAAAATCTAGGCCCTTGTAACAAACTCAACCAAATTTTGTATACACAATCAGTGGGCCCCCAGGAGTCTAAAAATGGAAAAACTAACCCCCTCCCCTACATGATTATAAATAATTTTACTAAATATTAAATATAAGTGAGGGGCCAGGTTGTATGGTAATGTCAAGTGGATGGCCACATCAGAACACGTCAGCTTATTAAGGTATGTTTTGCTCGGTTCGACTATCACGATGATCGTCCAACAATAATCCTGCAACGATAATCGTTGAGTACTATTTCTTTGTATTTCTTATGGAGCTGTTTTCATTCGAGCGACTGCCGGTAGAGTCGTTAACGATGATCGTACGTCGGGAATAGTCTTTCAGGAGAAAGATGAATATAATCGTCAGTCGCTAACGTTTATTTGCTGAGAGAAGACCTAGTGTATCATGGCTCCTACATTTTCCGAAGCGGATGATGAAATTCTCGTGGAGGAAGTGGCGAATCACATTTTTTACGCAAGCGCACCACAAAATGAACAAAATTTTAATAAATTCAATAACTATATTACGCAACATTGTGTAATTCGAATGCAAAGTAAACAAAGAATTTTGTTCTTTCATTCAGATGACTGATGAAATTTAATTTGATTATTTATATTTTTTTAAATCAATTAAATTCAGATCAATGGTTTTTCGGATAGCAGCTTGACATATTAAAAAAAATAATATTTAATTAGTTTCGGTCGTTTCTATTAATTTGGCGATCTTGCCAGCCTATTTTCCCATCGGTGGTGAAATACACAGCAAAGGAATCTCTTACTTCAAATCCTTCAAAATTAGAGTTTCGGAGAACTTTTTGGTGTCTTCGCGCAAATGAGCAGTAAACAATTTTTGATACAGTCCCTCTTCATTTTTGAGCTCAAACATACGGTGTTTTTTTGACTCTTTTCATCTCATACTGGAACTCTTTTCCAAGACCAGCATCCACAGATACGTTCGACTCCTACACAATCCCTAAATCTCTCCTTATCTTCACGATACAAGGCTCCACCGCGGACTACAGAGGTTGTACCTTCTTGGTTCAACATCTTCTTGTATCAATATCATTATAAAAAGAAGTATTTCGTCGTCTTCCATCTATCTCCTCAATCAAAAGATATTTGAGTAATAATCTTTTACCTCTACTCAAATTTAAACTCATTTTGTTAAATTTAGGACGATGGGACTGCGATTGAAAACAAACAACTAATGAAAAATTAATAAACTGCAGGACGTTCCGAGCAAAATTGATAACTAACGATGATCGTTCAATAATAATCGTTGCACGATCATCGTAATAGTCGCACCGAGCAAAACGTACCTTTAGATAAATTAACGTTCGTGTTTCAATCTCATCTCCATAATGCTTTGACAGAATGGTCAACAAATTTTCAAGGGGCTAGAAATTGAATTAAAACGTCCTCGAGTGTTTTCAAAACAGTTGGAAGATCGATTCAACCCTCTGAAAATGTGGAAAATCTTTTCAGAAGATCAATCTATATAATTAAGTAATGGAGAGGGATTCAGCCAATGGGTAGCCTCTGCTGAATAAAAAACTCCCAATTATAGAAAACGTTTCGGCTTTAATTAAATAATGCCATCATCAGTTCCTAAGAGCTGAAAAAAGCGATAGAGCACACATGTAAAATTACAATAAAATTTTTTACAAAAAATCCAAACTTGTTAATTACAAAATTATATCTTACAGTATTAGCGACACAATTAATTTTATAAATAAATTGTCCGCAGGCAGAGTTGTTGTGGATTTTATCATAATATATACAAAATTATATGAATTACAAAATGGTACATAAATCTTGGTGTGCTCTCACTTGATATGGGCAACGTCTCAAGTACAAATATAGCAAATTTCAATTTCATTCAATTAATAATAATAATAATTATGAGGACATTGATCTAATTAGGATCACTGACCCCTCACAAACATCTCTTAATTAAAAGATTTCTCAAAATAATTAACAAACATTAAGAATAACAAAAATTCGAATTCAAAATGACAATATATAAAAATAAAAATAAAAAATAAATTTTTTCCTTCTCTACCTTTTTTACAATTCTTTCGCCCCTTTCTCAATGTTTATTATACCTGGGCATCAGTATTTGTCAATATTGACAAGTAAGCATTGCTAAGCCCAATGCAATCAGTTTGAAAATTAAGAGCCCTTTGCCCATATGTCTTAATAAAGCATTTTTCGGCCAGCATACGCTTATAATTGTTCCCCAATCTCATCAAGATGACAGCATCATCAAACTCAAATCCATGGGAGGTGTCGATATGGTGTGTGCTCAGGGCTGTCAAACGTTTTCTATAATTGGGAGTTTTTATTCAGCAGAGGCTACCCATTGGCTGAATCCCTCTCCATTACTTAATTATATACATATACAGCCATCAAATTGTATCAACTTTATGATCAATCTATATCCTTTACATCTACGATTTCTTCTTTAAATAATAATTGTATCTCTTCTACACACGAGAAAGCATTTGTGCTTATGTAACTTCATCCAGAGGCTTTAAAAAAATTATATAAAGCATCCTTTGTTGCAGAGATGTTTTATACAATTTTATGGCCGAAGCTACTACATGGTATGAGATATGAAAAAATTTAAATAAATCCTTCGAGCACGTAGATCTAATTTTGGAAAGCAACTAAGACTACTCAAGTTTTCGTTCCAAGAAGATTTAAATTCTAAATGATAATTAATATTAAGTTTTGACTCTGAGTTTCGATGCAATTACATATAATATATTCCATGAAATGAGAAAATTTTCCTCCACCTATTCTTTAAATGCCTTATCAGGTCTCCCTGACATTTCGGCACCACTCCACATATGTGCTAAGTGTGTTTAGCTGTTTTACACAGATACACGGGACCTACATTTTAACGCCGGTTCCGAGCGGCTATTTTGGAGAAGTTAACTAGGCAATTATTATCTTAGTAGTTTGCCATTATTTTCCAAGATGAAGCGACTGAAAATATCTGCCAATACTCAGTCTCGAATCAGCATACTTCAGGACAGCGACCCGACATTCTAACCACTGACCTGCAGTCGCCACCTAATAGGGTGAATAAATTTGAAAATAAAAAAGAGGACACAGAAAATCCTGGAGAAAAGAATAGTTATTTATTCCTTCAATTTGTCTTAAAAAGTGAAGTGTGAGTCCTCGCTGCAAATCGAAATCGTCTACTGACTTTAAAATCCACTAGGAGATCTGCTGTATTGATTGTTGCCTAAGTTCAAGTCCAATCGACACAATAAAAATTTAATTTTGCTTGATAGTCTTCTACGGATAATAAAAAAAATCAATTAATTTCAATAAAATCGTAAGAAAAAGACATTTTTTTTATTATAAAAAGATACCTGACCCTGAAAAGGACTTGCAAAAAGAGGACGTCTTGTCCCCATATTTACACCCACATCCCTAATTATTTCATATACCAGGAAGGTGTAAGGGCACAACATTGCACTCCTATGGCGGCGCTCACGTATTGACGTGATAAAATTTTCTCAAATTTTCAATTTCATCGATAAAATTTCAGGTGCCAATGATGGCATTGAAAGATTGTGCGAAACATATTTTCGTTTTCAGATGATTGTCCACCACTGTATATCTGTTTGGATATTATTAATTTAATTATTGAAGACTAATATTGACAATATACAATTTTTTTCTTAAAGTAGCCCTTAAATACCTCACATAAAATCTTTCTATATATTATACACACCTACACAGACAGAAGGGAATATTGCAGCAATATTACATTGCAATATTAAACCTTGCACGAACATTGCAGCAATATTCCTATGTCCGCCTCTTTTACATTGCAGCAACATTGCCAATGTTGCAGGAACATTGCAGCAATATTGCCACTTCAATGTTGCCACTGCAATGTTGCTGCAATATTCCCAATATTGTGCAAGGTTCGTAATATTGCTCCAATATTCCAGTCTGTCTAGGTATTTAAAGAGGTTATATTTCAGCTTATTTTAATATTAATTATTTACCATTAAATATTCATGATTTGTTTTATCGTTTTTAGATTCACGTCTCTGTTGCAAGTCCTATTGGATCAGGAAAACACGGTTGTATTAGATCGTTCCAACGCGAAGACCTGACACCAAGTACAACCAATACTATCGTGTTAAATTATGCTATTGATACTAATGAACAAGATGATTTGCTTTTGTACATTGCCAGCAACAAAACTGTAAGTTGATTGTTTTCTTTAATAAATGAACAATTTATAAGGAATTGTTAATTATTGTTTTTATATTTTAGGGTGATTTTATGGCTGTTGAAATGGTAGAGAGACATATTCGATTTGTATGGGTTCTAGGAGGAAACGTTGCCTCTATCACTCATCCATTGACTATCAATTCCACTTGGTTTTCGAAAAAGCTTATTTGGTACAAAATAGAAGTACACAGGTAAGAGTTTTTTCACTTATTAATTTGTTCCTTCAGGGTCCCCAACCTTTTGGGCTCCTTGGGCCACAATTGAAGAAAAAAAAATTATCTCAGACTGCACTTAAAATATAGTACTCGGCCACCGAGCTATGCTCGGTAACTTTTTGCTTCAGTTAAAAGCTATATATTAATATTAATTTTAATTTTTAAAACCCCCCACCCCCACCATCGCCCCCAAAACTCGCACCTCGCTCCACGACTGCACCCCCCAGATTCACCCCCATCCCACTCCCGAAACACCGCACCTCGCCCCCACCGGACCCCCACATCCACCCCTACCCTCACACACCGCCCCCGCACCCAGTTTTTGAATTTCTAGCCTTCTAGTGGCCCACAGATAATGTTGTGAATATAGGTATATAAAGTACCTAGAGCCACCGAGCGATGCACGGTAACCTGAGGAGAGCTTATCAGGCCCGTGCTGGGTACCTCTGAAGGGCGGGGGATAAAGTAGGGTGATGGGGCGCTATGGGGGTCTGACGGTAACCGGAAATTTTTTTGAAAATCTAACCTGGCTTCAAAAATATTCAAAATTTTGCATATTTTTACTACAAATTTATTTTTTAAAAATACATATGTTTTTGGGAAACAAGAAATTGAAAGTTCTTTTACTAAATCATTACGTTTTAACTTCAAAAAATTACAAAATTACAAATTATTATACTAAAACAGTAACAGACGCCCCATTTCTGAGCTGGTTTCACACTGGCGAGATTTCTGAGAGTATTTCTAAGAAAATTATTTTCAAATTAACATATATTTTTCTCTTTAAAACATTCACTTCAAAAATATTTCAAAAATTATCTGTAAAAATAGCTAGCTAGATGCAATATGCCAATATGTTCTTCTATAATGATATTAATATTATTCATTCCGAGAGTAAATAATTTAATTTTGGTTTTGTTGAATACATTAAAACAAATTTTAATTGTTTTTGTTTATTAGATTTTTTCACGATTTTAGGACAGGGGCGCAAAAAGCCATTTAGGCAAAGGGCGCAGGGGGACAAGTCCCCCTAATCCCCCTGGCCAGCACGGGCCTGGAGCTTATGGAGTCTTGGAAAAAGTTTTGGCTTTTTCTTCCAATTTTATTTCGAATTCTTTGATTTAATTATTTTTATTTTTGATAATTTTTAATAAAAAATAAATATGAATGAATTATATGCAATAATTTAATATTAGAATTATAAAATAATTTGCGCCAATGTTTTTTTTTCTTAGAATGGCATCTGCCGCGACACTTCAAGTGAAATCCCAGCCGTCAGCCTCTTCTGATCCTCATGATGGCGTAATAGAACATGGCGAATTATCAAGTCGCCATGGAACTCTTCAACTCAGTCCTCACGATCTGATCTGGATTGGCGGCCTTGAAGGCGTCCGACCGAAACATCTCCGATCAAGAGATCATGGTCTTGCCGGAAGTCTTCATCAAGTCATTCTCGACGGAAGGCCTATTGGCTTATGGAATTTCGTCAAAGAAACAAACTGCACTGCAACCAAACAACAGTACGTAACTCACTTAATTTCTTAACTAGTTTACAAAGTAATTACTATTTACTATTGAATATTTTTCAATTTCAGGGCTGAACCAATTCAAGATGATGATTCCTATCGCTTCACTGGCGACGGTTACGTTATACTTCATCAAACTCCATCAGGACCTTACAATAAATATATATTTAGTGTCTCATTCAAATTTCGTACTTTGGATGAGGAGGCTTTACTCTTTTTAGCCATAAATCCGCAGAAGGTATTTAGAATTTAATTTAATTGAAACAACATTAAACATTTAATCGTTCATCTTCTTCTATATAAGAGGAAGATTAAATGTTTGTTTATTTTGATGTTCGATCTGAACCAAATTTAGTATAGCTATACTTTTAGGATCTTGCATAAAATGTGTTCCTAGAATTCGCTACCCAAAATAAATGACAAGTGTTCAAATATATTTTAAAACAAAACTTACAAAACAAAAAAGCTAAAAATTAAAAAAAAAAATTATTCTACTTTTTTTTACGCATAAAAAAAAGGCTAGGTTATGTGTCTTCAAAACTACAACTAATTCGGGAAATTGGTACTTTGTACAATCCTCTGTAATCTGTAACGTGTGATTAGTTTCGCTAAGCTGGTAGAGTGTTTAATCCAGAGTGAAGAACACTTTTTATTCTTGTAGTTCTATTTAATATCCATTAATTCGGAACTCTGTAATAGGTCACTCTACTGTATTTATATATTTTAAACTTAACCTCTAGTAAAGATAAGAGTAAATAAATATGATATGTAATTTTATTATAATAATCAAAATGAGGCTTTTTTAAAAACACATGGAAAACGTTGGTCGTTCCCTTATATGGACAGGAGAAAGGTCAATTATAACACATATCTTCTTTTCAAAAGATTTTAATAATTCCCACCATGGAAACACTATTACGGCCGATATCTTCATGCCATCTTCAGTCTCTAGCAAGACGTAGTAGTATCAAATAAAAACACAACATTCTCCTGCGGCATCTTACATACAAATACTATTATACAAATCAGCTTTATAAATTTTATAATTCTATTCAGTTGGAAATGAATTTCTTTGTTCCATATTTCGAACACTCAAAACAATGAAAATCTTGATTGCCAAAACCCCCAAAACAACAGGACATATAAACCTTCCTTATATATGAATTTTCAATAAATAATACAGTATTAAAACCGTTTCAATTACAACAAATAACTTAAAAAAAAACCTTGAGAAAACTTTCATATATGTTAATTTCTTTTTCCTTTTATCTTTTTCCACTTTTTTTTCGTTTTCCATGTGTTTTTTAAAAAAGCCTCATTTTGATTATCATAATAAAATAAACAATCATAGTAACTTTATCTATTATATGTAATATTCATTTACTATGAGTAAGATTCTTGGTCACTTGTTTACATTAAGAATATTACATATGATATTTATTTACTCTTATCTTTATTAAAGATGTTTCACTTGCGCCTACACCACAATCTCTACTAATTATTAACCTCTAGTTTTTAACTTATATTCTAAGTAAATATTTAACACTTGTTTTGAACCAAATCATGATATTAAACTCTTAAATAAAATAATAACTTATTTATTATTTTAAAAAACTTAATAAAATTTAGGGAACGCGGTGTGGGTTTATAGAGAAACATTTTTAATTTATAATGGGCTGGAGTTCGTCTTTAGGCTGTGTATAAACTCCTGATGATGGGCTAACCACCCAAAATATATCGTGAATTTAAAAACTAATCTCATATTATTTTATTTTCTCTACTGTGGAACACTACCATCTTCAACCCATTATAATTTAAAAAACTATATTTACTAATTAAGGGAAATTTGATATACCTGCACTTCCTTATTTCTTTTTTAATTTTATTTCAGGGCCATTTTGTATCTTTATCACTGAAAAATGGTAAAGTTTTATATCAAATTGGCTACGGAGGAGATTCATATTTAGAAATTGTATCTTCGAGTCGTCATAATACTGGAAATTGGACTCTGATTGAGGCCAGTAGATATTTCCAAAGAGATAAACGAATAGAAAAAGGTATTTTATCTTTTATTTAATAAGCATAATTATTTACTAATATTAAGTGATTGTTTTTTTTTCTCAGTTATTTTAAAGGTTGAGGGCGAATCCAGTGATGGAGTTCCTTCTTCTCCGCCAAGTGAAGAACATATTCCAGATTTATATGGTGCTGATTTTTATATAGGAGGAGTTCCACCTAATTTTAGAATTAATTCTAAAAATAACATTGTATTGAGATCTTTCTTAGGTTGCATCTCTGATATTCAGGTACAACAATTTTTTGTATTTTTAATAAATATGAAGACAGCGTGTTTTGTTCCTTAAAAATTATTCATACCTGCTGCACAATATTTTTAACATTTTTTTACTTTCGACAATTTAAAAATTAATTTTTTTTTATTCAGGTGATGCAAGAAAGTTATAATCCCTTCCGGGGACAATTTTTTGGCGTGGAGCGGTCTTGTACTGATTTGCCATTGAAAACTGTTAGTTTTTGTGGCGAAGGGTTTCTCGAAGTTTCCTCGCATCCGCTTAAGAAAAAAGCTGAATTTAGTTTCGTATTTAGAACACTTCAAGATCATGCATTTCTTCTACTCTCCGCTTTGGATCCGAATTCTGATCTTCCTGCTGACCAGCAGGTGACTATTATTCTAGAATATTATTTGATGTGATACCAGTTATTTTCTACTTCAGATTTATCAAACTGAAATTAATATATAAAATAATTTACATGTATAATTCTTTAGGTATAGATGGAAATAAAATTCCGCCCCAAATTTCGTTGTAATATATTTATTCAGCCTTCCGAGTATTTGCTACTTGCTGTATCAGATATGATAATTAAAAAAACATACAAAACAACAAAAATATAATTTTTATTAGATCAACGATACTAAATTATATATAAAATACATTCCTGTTTTATAGTTCAGTATTTTTTAATTTTATTATTGTAGCCAAAATGGTTCAAAATGAGGATGCTATGTACACACTCACTCTGTGAAAGGTCGAAGCGTGTATGCAGAATGCAAAACAAATAACTTTATTTGTAGTGCAGTGACAAATGGCGGAAATATTTTGAACTAGATATATTCTTTCTTTGTATTAAATGAGATAAAATGTGTAGAATAGTAAGAAAACACTTGCTTAGTTTACTAAATACCAGATATGATACACTATTCAGTGAAGGGTTAAATCAAAATCGTATAAAAATGGAATTGGGTGTATTTAGTTTCTCTAAAAATACAAAAATCTATCTTAATTAATAAATAAAACGTACATTTTTGTAGAATTATTACTCCGCCTCTTTAATGAACGGGGTAATTCAAATCCAAATGAATGCTGGCCAAGGAGAGGCTCGTCTCCAGTCGGACACGATGCTTGCCAATCTGAGCGACGGCGGATATCACACAGTGACTGTCACAAGACAGGCGAGAAATATAGAATTGCGAATCGACGAATTAGTCCACTCGAACACCAGTATGCCGGATGGATCGGGCCCAGTCCTCGCAGCTGGACAAGGAGGAGGACTCTTTATCGGTGGACTGCCTCCTGGCTTCGAGGACTCAGGGAGGGTTGCAGTGACGCAGCCTCTCGTTGGTACAATCAAAGACGTTATAATGAATGGACAGTAAGTGACAACCCCTAATTTTGGCGCCAAAAAAAAAAATATTTTCGTTATTATAGGTTCATTTTATAGTATATTTCACTTTTCTTGTTTTTTTAGTTTGATCCTTAAATTTAGTTTGAACTTTAAATTTTAACCCCCCCCCCCCCTTAATGTTGGGTCGATATGCACCAAAATCTACTCAGCTCTTAATTTCAACGCACCAAAACTACGTGTGATATTTGGTTTTGAT
The DNA here is from genome assembly GCA_024734495.1 of Forficula auricularia. Taxonomy (NCBI): domain Eukaryota; kingdom Metazoa; phylum Arthropoda; class Insecta; order Dermaptera; family Forficulidae; genus Forficula; species Forficula auricularia. The sequence continues at coordinate 25,610,685 of JALMQS010000128.1, forward strand.
ATTCACACTAGTGTTTGAGCTAGCTCGACCACAAAATTTGGTAACCCACAGACTAACAGAATAACAGACATTTTGACCAAACAGTTATCTTGAAAAATATAATTTTTTTCGATGTTCACTTTCATATTAACACTAGAACGCCCGGACTTTCAGATCCCCTAGAATGCCCGGATGCCGTCAATTTGACGACTTGCATTTTTCAACACTCAAACTAAATAAAATCATTCTGTTTCCTTTTATTTAATATTTTTTTATTTTTTCTAATAATAAATATAATTCTATCATCAATTTATATATTAAAAATACATATTAATATATTACATTTTAATTTTTTAATAATCATTATGATATAAAATGAAAAATTAACATGCTATATTTATGGAGTATTATCATTAACAAAACCAGTTTCTATATTATATGTACACCATATTTATTATTATTTTTCGTTGCAATTGATACATATATTTAGTACTTTTCCACTACATTTGCCACAAACAAATTTTTTTACATATATTACATATATTTACAGTTCTATTTTCTTCAGTTCTAAGACTAGGAGCTCGACATATATATATATGGATTTCAAAACAGTAGGTTCCCTCGAAATGTTGTAAAATAATAAAGAGAATCATCAAAAGATAAAAAAATTGACATAAAGAAACATAATTTTTTTATTTTACCCCAAGTTTTTCAAGGAAGATTGTAAATTAAAAAAAAGGCAGAACAAAAAATAATCCGAGGGTCAAAGAGGATGGAAATGTTCAAAAAAAGAATGGGAATTATTCGTACTTGAAAAATTAATTTAAAATATAAAAATTGGGATAAAAAAGTGTTACCGTCAAATTGACGGCTTTTGGGCGTTCTTGGTAAATCAAAAATTTTCTCCTAAATAAAAATTCATAGGGTGCTATTTTTTGTTTTATTAGAAAGCTATTCAAAAATGATTAAAAGTCAGCGAGTTTCAAAGTTCTAACTTAAATAGTAACGAAATGAAAGAGAAATGAAATGTGAAAACCGTCAAATTGACGGCTTCGGGCGTTCTAGTGTTAAAAGGACAATTTTCAATAATTTATTTCTCGGTAATGGGACAGACGATCAACTTCAAATTTCGGGAATAAATTTTTAATGCATCAATGATTCGATGGTAAAAATTGGAGAATTTTCTTATAAAAATGATATACAGTCATGAACCCCCATAATATGCCCCTTTTATGTATAAGACATAGTTTCTTAACCCCTTTTTAAAAATCATTTTGATTATATTTTCTTAAATTTTCTTTATAGATTGGTTCGAATGGATGAAGCAATTATTTACCAACAAGCCGGCATAGGACATTCTTCTTTCTCAGGATGTAACCTCGGTTTTCCCTGGAGTGAACCTACATCCTCCAGCAAACTAGGAGGCTCTGGACATCCTGCATCGCATTCATCTGGTTCAAGTGCCAAATGCAAAGTAGACAGCTACTCTATAGTGCCATCGGCCGTCAAACTAGGGGATTTCCCCCACAGTCATGTTCAAGTAACACTGCCAAGAAGAAATACTTTGAACAAAAACTATACAATTGAACTATTTTTTAGAACATTTTATCCTGATGGATTATTATTTATTGTAACAGTAAGTTAATTGATATTTAATCTATAAAAAAGTTTTTTATTTTTGTTATTTAATTTTACTTTCTTTAAATATAATATCATTTTATTTAAATCTTTAAAAAATTTAAGATTATTAAGAAATTGAAAATATTTTTTTCTGAAAGTCGCAGAATTGTTGGTTCATCAAAAGAAATCAATGAGGTTATCCTCTGCTTGACGCAAATAAACAAATATATGTAATGAATATAAACATGTATATAAATAATTTATTTGTTAAAGACGATAGTTTCGAAGGTTTGACCTTAATCTTCAGTCTTTTTAATTAGAAATATTTTATCTCTTATTTCTCATGATTTCAAACAAGTTATATGCTATGTCTCCAGCTTGTTTTAGAACAAAACGAATTTACCTACACCCAATTGTGCATTTGAACCCATGAGAAATAACAAGAAAAATATTTATAATTAAAAAGTTTGATAATGAAGGTCAAAACTTCGAAACCATAATAGTCTTTAACAAATAAATTATATATTTATATATCATCATCATCATCATCATTGAGTACACAGTCCTAAGACTGGTTTGACTCAACCACACGTCTCGACTCATGTATATACACATAAATATTCATTATATAGATATATTTGTTTATTTGCATTGAGCAGAGGACAACCTCATTGATTTCTCTTTATGAAGTATTAAAATGATTTATTATTATATTATTCTATAAAGTTTTGGTTATCTATAAAAGTGTTTGAGGCCATTTTTTGGTTTTTTAAATAAAAAGTTTAGCTTTTTTTCATTTATATTTGTTATTATAATACATTTAGTGAATTTTACGGTGAACATACACTTTTAATAGAGTTAAACACCTCTCAATTAATCTACCTCACCCTAAGCTTTAAAATAATTGAAATCTAAAGAAATACTTTTTTACTTAAGGAAAGTGGTGTAGGTTTTAGGTGAAACATGATATTAATTAATAACGTAAAGGGAGTGTAGTTTCACAATGAATGAAATAAAACTCAAAGAGGTTTATACAAACTCAATATATTTCGGATTATTAGTCCATCATCAGGAGTTTACAGATTAAAAACTAAAGAAATACCATCTTCATATGTCTATAATGGGCATCTAGAATTAGTTTTGGTTCGGGGACTATTCAGGTATTTTCCCAAACTCTTAAATTCATCGTTCATATTACTTAGATAAATAATATATTATTTAATTAATTCGTAAAATTATTTAAATACTTATATTTCCTTGACAGTTTAAAAAGTTTTACAGGCCAGTCGTGTGGAATTTCTATCTCTATAAAGATTGAAACTGTATTAAATCAAGGAGGAGATATCAGCCAAAGATGGAATCACTGGGTTTAATAAATCACCTTTAATAAAACGTTTCGGCCTGAAATTTATTTGGCCATCTTCAGTTAATTAGGAGTTATACACAAAATGCGGTGATGAAATATGTGATCGAACAAGCCTTTGTCAAAAATAAATAAATTTACATGAAGCTAAAATTTTTTTATTTTTGACAAGGCTTGGTTCGATCACATATTTCATCACCGCATTTTGTGTATAACTCCTAATTAACTGAAGGTGGCCAAATAAAATTCAGGCCGAAACGTTTTATTAAAGGTGTTTTATTGAACCCAGTGATTCCATCTTTGGCTGATACCTCCTCCTTCATCTAATACAGTTTCATCACAGCCACGAACTCTAATAAAGTTTGAAAATATAAATAGTTAGTGTACATTTATAATACTATTATTACTTTTGAAAGATCATTTACTCTTTAATTTTTTATTTGAAAAATGTACTTACTTGTAGTTTCAGCCAAACATAACAATTGTAACTTCACCATGAATCTCATTAAGTGAATTATAATAACTTTAAAGGAGTTAGGTGTTGGTTCTAGGTGAAACATTTTAATATAATAATAAAACTTGAGCAAGATGCGAAGTAGGTTTCACAAAAAAAGAAATAAAACAAAATTGAGTTTTGAATTCGATATATTTCGGGGAGCCCATCTTCAGGAGTCAAAGAAAACTTTTATTGTATAATAAAATGATACAATACTTTAATAATTTTCAGAAAAACGTTTATTAATTTTCCAAACTTTTAGGGAGAAATTCTCCCCTTATTATTGAAAATATTCATAATATCCAGTTGCTTTATCATTATTTTATATAGCAATTACCAATTTACTAATTGATAAAGGGAGAAATTCTCCCGATACGTTTGAAAAATTAATAACATTTTGTTAAGTGTTATTAATTATATCAATTATTGGTATAATCTATTCTATATCTATACAAATATTAACTTAAATGCTTTTAATTGCGGGTACGGAAACATTGAAGATAGATGAATGGTGTCATTCTTTTTCAAATTTATCCATCTTCGCCATTTTGGCTCTTCGCAAAGTACATATCAAAAATAGATCAAAAGTTTTTTAAACATGGATAAATTTTAAAAAGAATGACACCATTCGTCTATGTTTAAAAAACTTTTATTCTATTTTTCATATGTACTTTGCGAAGGGCCAAAATGGCGAGTAAAATATCCAGAACGTCGGCATTTCAACAATGAAACGTTGTAGAAAGGAAAAATTGTAGGAATTAAACTTTTTAATCAAGAAATAGAATCACACTAAGAAAAGCTTCTGGGGGTTAGGAAAAAATTGTCAAAAATAAAAAAAAATAAAAAATTTAAATTTCACCTGTTAGTCATTGACTAAAGAAAAAAATGATAGCGGATTAAAATATTTTCTATTTTTTATATATTATGGCTGGAGGAAGAAAACTAGCAGTTCGAGCTAGAAGGCTAGTGCCCCTCACTTAATTACAAGTAAAACATTTCTATAAATAAACATAAATAAATTGCATATCGGGATGGTTAGCACTTGGTTCCTTGACTAAGTTTTTAGGTTTAACTTCAAAAAAATAAACAAAGGATTGGTACAAAGTCGATTTAATTCTCAAATTTCTTTTATATATTGCTAAAATGTGCCATCGATACACCTGAGAAACTTATCTTACTCCCTTTATATACAATTGGCCCTGAGAGGCTTAAAGTAGTTGTTTCGCAACAACACTAGCAAAAAGTTAATGCTAGAGTATATAGAACAGACAATAAGGATTCATTATTCATAAGCCCAAAACTTTTTTGCTGTTTATGTACCACTACTAGCCAATCCCATGCTCGTTTGACAAAACTGGCAACATTGTCCATTTTTATCATAGAAATGACAGATAAAATACATTATAAAGGTCGATTTATTAAACAAAAAGTTCTCAATAAACGATTAAAAGCTGTTGCGACAATGGCTGAAGCGAAAAAACGTCAAAAAGTACTAAAGTTAATCCACTTTTTAGGTTAAATATATGCGTTGTTGCCAGCTTGTTTTTAGCTGTACATTTTTCATTATTTATTCATTATTATCTCAGAAACTGTGTTGTAACTATGAATTAAATTTTTCTTAAAAAATGTATTAGTTATTGTTTAATGTTGGTTTAGTTTTTTATAACAATAGTAAGAAGAGTTTCTTAATTATAATTAAATATTTATGTAAATTTTCCGATATCCCGTAGTGTGCAATGTATAAGAGTATGAAAAACTCTATCTTTGGAATTTAATATCTCCGGAAAATTCTTTATAAATTTCGTTTTGTCACAAATCGATGCAGAATAATTTAAATAATAATCTGTATAAATTTCAAAAAAATCATAAGAAAACCCATATGACGAAACAACTGCCTTAAATAAACAAGTCGAAACTTTAAATCATTAGCAAGAGGTGCTTTATTTCAGCATCTGTATAAAAAACCATCTTTATAATTATATTACTTATTTTTTTAATATTTTCAAGCTTTTTGATTTTATATCTAATGCTGTCTTCTATTTCAGGGATCTCGAGCAAATAAATTAAAGAATCATTATATCAGTGTATCATTACAAAACAAGCAAGTAAAAATTGTAATAAAAGCAAGAAGAAAAATAGAAAAGTTTTTATCATTTAATCCCAATCGGGAATTGAACGATGCCGGATGGCATCAAATTAAATTGAAACGAGTCGATAGAATATTAACGTTATACGTTGACAAACAAAAAATGGATATAAAGAAATACCCAAAGAAATTAAATGTTGGAAATATTATGTATATTGGTGGTTTACCGGAAGCTGGTTTATCATTACCTGATGTACTAGTAAGTATTTGATTTTTACTTTCATTTAATATGTTGATTAATTTTCAACCATTTATTTCATTAACCGAGCTCAAGATTTAATGATTTTTTTTTTGAGCTTATAATTTTTTGAAACGTGGAGAACTCATTTTCTAATAAATTCTCTTTTCTATCTGTCTTGTGTATCTGGTTTCAGATTCTCGAAAACGAAAGGTCAAAGAAAGTTTGTTCATAAATGTGTGTATTGCTAACTGATTAAATTTTGGGTTTTTAAGTTTCTTAGCTTCTAAAATGAAAAATGCATAAAATGAGGGGTGGGGGAATCGAAGCTTTATACGGACATGTTGTAAAGGTCTAGTGCCCTAAACCAAAAGGGAAAGAGCTCGCTGTCTCAATTTCGATTCATTCTATTTGAAATTGAGCGGAGGGTCCCTCTCCATATAAGCGGATGTATCAACTGTAGAAGAGAGAAATGAACTCATGCCTCAGCCTTCAATCAGGCAACACTTAATATATAACTTTAATGAATCAAAAATACATGTTTGTTTCATTTTGAAGAATTGATTGTGATTTCTTGAATGGTCTCTCTTTATGGCTGATATTCTTCGTAACTTACCACTCGTCTTGAATGGTCTATTTTTGGGTTCCCAATAGAGGATTGAGCTCCAGAACACTCAAGGGAGCCTGACCAAAGAAGATTCTTTCTCCACTCACCATTTTGTTGCCATTTAACTTTGAGATATTTTTATTAATTTTCTATCTTTTTTTATGTTAATTTGATTTCAATTCTATTTTCTTGCCAGCATTTTTTGTAATTTTATTTTTTAATTATTTTTCTTTTTCTTTTATTGTAGGCTATTAGCATGTTTTTCTTCACAGTGCCTCAGGTCTCTCTGAAGGAGGATTCTCAGCTCTCAGCCCACCTCTTCGGCTAGGGCTTGCACGAGACGAGACGACGAGAAAAACTTGAGAAAATATTGTCTCGGTTTCGTGAATTATCAAAAAAGACAGTATCGTCTCGTCAGGGCTAGTCTCGTTTGGTCTCGTCTGGTCTCGTTTGGTCTGGTCTGGTCTCGTTTGCTCTCTTTTGGTCTCGTTTGGTCTCGCCAATATCGTTACATTCTTTAAATTTAAAATTATAATATTTCAAACTAAAAAAAAACAAGAAAAATGAAATATACTATAAAATGAACCTATTATAAGGAAAATAGAGACTACGAGACTAGACATGAGACTCTCGCGGTATCGTCTCGGTATCGTCTGGTTTTCATTAAGGCGGTATCGTCCTGGTCTCGTCTCATAGAAACGAGACGAGACGAGACCAAGTCTCATCTCGTGCGAAGCCCTAACTTCGGCGGTCTGCCTCTAGGTCTCACTGCTGCTTGTTTTCCATCCCTGGCTATTCTCAATAGCCGCTCTTCGCTAGGTCTATCGACGTGGTTGCTCCATTCTTTTCGGCGCACTCGGATCCATTTATTTATGTCCTGTATATTGCACTGGTCCCTCACATCTTTGTTTCTCATCCTATCCCACAATGTGACACCAATTGCAGATCTTAATGTTTTCATTTCTGTTGTTCTCATCAACTGCTTGGTTCTTTCGGTTTCAGCTCGAGTTTCAGCCCCATAAGTTGTAATAGGCCTCACAGTCGTTTTGTATATCTTCATTTTGGATTCTATGGTCATGAATGGATTTCTCCAGACCACATCTCGAAGATATCCAGATATTTTTGAACCCTTTATAGTTTGTTCTTTCACTTCGTTGTATAAATTTTGGTCGCTGGTGATGTGACATCAGAGGTATTTAAATGACATCACTTGTTCAATGATGTTTCCTTCCAATTCTAGCTTACATCGAATCAGTCCTCTTGAAACAAGTGATTTGGTTTTTTTGACTGAGATTGCCATATTAAATTTCTTAGCCGTAATGTTGAACCTATGGAGTAATCTTTTTGCAGGTTATCTTCCCGAGTCGGGCAAATAAGTAATTCAAATCTCTTTCATTTTTTTTTATCACTCCAATTTTTCAGTTTTGATATTAATTATTAATTTTTTTTTATTCAAAGCTCAATAATCAGCTTAAACTTAAATTTTAAATTATAACATCGACTTCATTATTTTTTTACTTATCCCCATGTTTATTTAAGATCCTCAAAAAAACTTCTCTCCCGGCAACACCTCTTGACCACTTAATTTTTTTATTTTTTTATTTTTTTATACTTATCTATAGTCACGGGTCTATTTCGGGTTTTGGTTTGGGAAGAGGAAACTTGCATTCGGAAATCGAAATTGCGAAGCAGATAGGACAGCTCTTGATTTGCTTCCTCATTCATTCTAAAGAAAATCTTTGAGCCTATTTTCAGAAGGGATGCAACTTCTCTATTCCCCAGACTTTAGAAACCGAACCCCGATTTAAGTCGCCGCAATGTCTCTTGAATAGTTGTAGCTAATCGAAATTCAGTACACAAGCTTGCAGTAACTTTGAGCAAGATTTCAGTTTTCTTTTTTCAAATAGACACTAGATAATATTTGATTCTGCTAGGGGATACGAATGGAATCTAATCATAATATTCGTACTTGAATTAATTATTTTTCTATCTTTTAGTGAATGAATTATTTCAATAAACAATACTATTTAGGATGAGAAAAAAAGGACACTTAGAACTTATACAGGTATTAAGTTGCTTCAGGAAAATGACGTTAAAATTTTTACTAATTCTCAGAATTTCGAAGACACTACTACATCTTGGAAAAAGTTTACTTGAACCGCACTAAGATTATCAGTCGTCTTTTAATATACTAGAGATACATATGACCAATTATTCATTTATATGTACACTAAATAGCTTTTAAGAAAAACTTTTAAAAATATGTGAATTTTCATAACTTTAACATGAACTTTTCAGAACAAAATTTAATTCTTTTAACATCATGAATCTAAGTTGAAAACATGTTAGAATACTCCACAATATTTTTCGTGTTATACCTATGCCATTTTTTAAAAATAAACACACTTACCGTCATTTCTCTTGTTATATTTTGTAAAGTAATTAAATTCCAAAGTTATCTATATATCTGTGAATAAATATAAAATTTTATTTATTCAAGATTAAGGTCTATATACTCTATAAGTATAAACCCCTTTTCTATATTTTGTCAATTATGTAAATTTATTCGACTTTATATATAGAATTTAGGATATCCCAAAATGACATTTTTTTTTCTCCCCTATTATTTATATATTCATTATGTTATTCTTTCTATACCTACATTTAATTTATTCTTCTAACTTATTTATTTATACCTATTTATTTTTATTTGCTTCTAGATTCATAAAATGCAACGATTCAAAGGATGTATACGAAATTTAAAAATCAACGAACAATTACAAGATTTGGTGGGAACAAAAGCTAGTCCATACCGAGTAACAAGTTGTTACCCTTATGTCGAGAGGGGGTCATATTTTCCAGGCGACGCCTTCGCCATTTATGGTGAGAGTCATTTTGTTTTTGATGATAATTAAAAAAAAATTTATATATCTTTTTTATATTTATTTATTTGTTTTGTTTTGTTTTTTATTTTTCAAAGAGGACAAATTTCATTTGGGATTGCAAGTTGAATTAGAGTTGGAATTGGAATTCCGTACCTCTCAAATGACTGGAGTATTAATAAGTTTAAGTGAACCAGATGGAGTTCCAGCACTCTCCATAGAAATCAATAATGGAAAGGTAACGTTAATTATTTTAATTGATTGTCATATAATTTTATTTTTTTCTTAGAATATAAGTAATTATTATATAAATGAAAATATTGCAATTTTCTCTCGAAGTCTTGACTGATCTCTTCTAACTTTAGAATGATAAATAAACTTTTACTTTTTTATTTCTAAGTAAAGTAAAGAATAGCTTTTAAGTATATAAATCTGCTTGTAAAAAAATTGTTTTACTTGGTCCCAAATATCCACTCGTCCCTGGTCGTAGATTTACCCATTTGCCCCTTGATTCAATACTGTAGATTGCAGAGCAACGAAATTTTTAAACTGGAATTAGGTATCGAATAGAACAAGTAAATCAACTTTTGGCTCAAATCCGCCAACCAGAAGTATCACTTTGTTAAGGGAGAATGAGCTTGGGTTCTTGGTGAAACATTTAAATATAGTAAAGAAAGTATGCTGAAATTTTTTTAGAAATTCACAAATTTAAAATATAAGGGAATCCTACCTAGTATTTTATATTTAAAATTTTAAAAATTTCTAAAATTTTTTTCAAAGTATCACTTTTTGCTTGAACTGTTTTCTATTTCTTTGCCATTTTCTTTCACAAACAGCGCATTTATTTTTTTCACTTCTGAACTTCTCTAATTAATAATTAGTAGAGATTGTCGTTGGTATTGTGAAACATCTTTATTCTCTAATTAAGGTAGTTCTTTCAACAAATGCAAAAATTCAAGAAGTCTTTGAAACTTTTGGAATATAAGTCATTAAAAGCATAATACATACACTGTTAAAATTTGAAGACGATTTACCACACCAAACATGAAATAATTGCAATTAAAAATGACATGTTTAACATAGGGTAGATAGGGAAAGGGTGGGGATATGATCATTATTTTATTTTTTTCATTGAAGGACTTTCACCATCTTGATGAAAAACTAATATTTTTTAGAATAATATATTCGGAGTAAACTTAAAATAAAATTGAAATTATTTAACACGTAGTTTTGACAAAAAATAAAAAATAAACATATCTGGCGATTATTTTTACTGGAGGGATATAAGCACAATGGCTTGGAAACGCTCCGGCTAGTATGTGTGTATCTATATAGAGATTTCGTAGTGTGAGTGGATAGTCACGTTAAAAAAACATAACCTAAGATTTTAGTTTCGTTCATATTTATAGAGTCGTTATGAGGCTAAAACTTTTTGTGTGGATTGTCGCGAAAGAACCTCCTTAACACAAATCTCTTCACGATTGAAAGTAAGGGGACGAGAAATCCATTAGGCATATCACAAAAATACTAATGATTTTCTTAACTCCCCTGTTTATTAAGTAATATATGCTCTTTAATTTATAGTAATACAAATTTAAGGGGGGTGGGGGGGCAGTTGATTTTAGGAGTGTTGCAAAAGCAACGGTAAGTTTTAGAACAATGAGATTGGAAACTTAAACTGAATATCGACTAGTATGCAAGTATTTCATTCAAATTGGCCTACTTAATATAATAATAGATTTTTCTCCATTATTTTTATTTGAAAAGTTGATAATATTTATTAATAAAAAGGATTGATTGTGAAAGTCGACTGGTCCTAAAACCACATGTTTTTTAACCAGAAAAATCCTAAACGATATCAATATTATACTCTTGATTGAAAGGGAAAGCAATATTTATTTTCTGTTTTTAATCAATAAAATAAAGTTTTGTCTTCTTGAGTTATACACTATAGAGTAGAGAATCTCCTTCAAATACCTAATAAAATAAATAATGAATTAAAATTTCAGGTAATAATGTCTATGGATACAGGAAATGGAAAGCCTTTTTACGTCGAGCAAGGCTTTGCATCAGAATACGGTGTTTGTAATAATGAGTGGCATCGAGTGAAAGCCTCGTTTATGAACGCCGAGCTGATATTAAAAGTAGATGATGAAGCAAATACTTTAGGCCATCCCGGAAATGGCCATCCTCTTATCAGTGAAATCAATAGTCCTCTTTATATTGGCGGTCTTCCAGGTAAATATTTGAATATTTTTAAATCTTAACCAATTATATTTTCTAGTATAGGTGTGATCCTAATGAAAAAATAGGCAGCCAATGTATTTATTTTTTATTTTCACTGGCCCTTAGATGTTAAAAATTAAATTAATAAAGAAAAAACGAGTTAATTGTTCCCCCAAAGCTCAAAAAGTTCTCAAAAACGTGAGTGTCTGTGAATACGGGCATATTTTAGCATCAATAAGCCGTAAGGCAACGACCATAGAGTAATATAGAATGGAAGGCTCCATAAGGAGCCAATGTATTTTAACGTATACGAGTTACAGAGCTCTCTGGCGAGACCAGGTCGAAACCAATAAAATGGCGGAAACCCCTCTCTTCGGGGAAAATTTCGGTGACATTATCAAGAGTAAAAAATGCGCTTATCCTATACTACTAAAGCGCATTTGTGCCTGCCTCTGTATGTACCTATCTATCTATGTCCGTCTCCCAATAAAAACAGTTGTCATGGTTACCAATTTAAATGAAATTATCTATATATATAAAATTAAGGTTTTGTTCTGTACATTGGGGTGGAGGTGTGGGCGATCAAAAACAATTCTCTTTAATATGTTAATTATTCTTTAATATATTAATTAGAAAATTATTTAAATTCATTATTTCAACACAGAAATATATAAATTCGGATATTATTTTCACTTAATATCTGACAAAAATCACCTGCATTCGATTAACGATTGGATCAAATACAGAAAACTTATGATTAATTGATGGCAAACACCTAACAGACGTGTTAACAGATCGAGCGTGCTTGACTGGGGGATTGATTATATAACATCTCAGATTACAAATCCATTTGGTGATCCATATCAGTGTTTGATATAAAACCGTTATGCGGGCTAATCGCGAAATGATGCTGGGTCAAAGCTAGATAGATCACATCTTTTTCATTCTCTCTTGGTCCAGACTTAAGATTCATCAGACTCCAATAGCCTCAACCAGCAGTAGTCTAGCGATATATATATCTTGCTTAAAAACGCGATCAAAAACAATTTTCTTTAATATGTTAATTATTCTTTAATATATTAATTAATAAATTATGATAATTTTTCATTAAATTTCACTAAAGATACATTTTCTTAATATTTAATAAAAAATATTTGATGTTTTATTATTTTTTCAGAGCGTGCTTCCAGTGGAACGTTACAAACAAGAGATAATTTCATTGGATGTTTGAAGAAAATTGTAATAAAAGATCAACGAAGAGACTGGACTGATATGTATAAATTATCAAATGTCCTTCTTAATTCCTGCCCTGTTAGTTCAGAATAATTTTTTTATAAAAAAGGTACTTAATTAAAAAGTGAAAAAAAATAATAGGAATCAAGATAATATTCTTATAAAAAGGTGCAAATTATTTTTTATAATTGTATATTATTCCTTTTGTTCTTTCCTTGATCAATTTATTTAATTTATTTAATTTATTATTTATAAAACATTTTTTTAAGAAATAATTTAATTTCAATTTATAAAATTAGAAATACAATTATTTTTTAAATTTCACACATAAAAAAATACTTTTCAAAAATGAATGAAAAAAGTAAAGAGAGAGTATTTATTATTTTAATCAAGGCCAATTTTAACTTGGAGGAAGAGGGGGATTTAAGTAATAATTTTCGATCACTTCCATGGGATAATAACGTTAACATAATATCGACAAAAATGTGAATATGCACAAATAAGAAAAACAAATAATAATAATAGAATAATAAGTTTCTTATTTCATAAGCTCATTAATTTTTACTTTCACATTTATATTCATAGAATATAATGGGAAAGTATTGCGATGGCCTGTCTGGGTCCTGACTCTTTGAGACCTTGTATCTCAGAGATGGTGAAAGTTAATTTAATTTTGTAACTTCTAGCTAGAAGGAATCGATGCCCTTAATAGTTGGAAATCGGGTTTAGGACATAAAACCGGAAATTGTGGTCCCCACAGGCCAAAAATCCATTGGTCAGTGCATACGTACGTATGTACGTACGTATGTATCCCCCTGCGTTTCGCAACCATAAGTCTCAGAGATACGAAATTCGAAACTTAAGCTCGATATAGGCTAGAAGGAGTACAGCAAGCTTTTTTTTTGTTTTGTTTTTTGTTTGTAGTGTTGTAATATTTGATTATTGTTTTTTTTTTCTCTTGATCGCATTGCACAGTTGTGGGGCGCTTTTGGCGCTCCCAACACTCTGGCCTCGGTTCTGGAATCCTACTGACGCCCATATATATATGTACTTTTCACTAATAGCCACAACATCTGGCGTAATTGTTTGGACGGCTGATGAGGGTTTTAACCTAATTTGTAAACAAATCTGTATTCTTCCTGTAAAGGGCTGCCCCTCTGCGTGGCGAAATAAATCAGTCATTGAAATCGGAAAACCGGAAGTGGACATTTACATGAAAGATTTTTCGTTTTTTTGATTTTCTCAAAAAAGGCTCTAACGATTTTGAGAAAATCAAAAAAAAAAAAATATTTCATGTAAATGTCCACTTCTGGTTTTCCGATTTCAACCAAAAGCTTGCTGTACTCCTAGCCTATATCGAGCTTAAGTTTCGAATTTCGAAAATGTGAAAGTCGTGTGGTGAACACACCAGTTGATTTTGATTATTTTGAAACAAGAAACTTAATGATTTTTTTATTTTCACTTATTTTTTTGTTATTTTACTCGGTTTCACAATTTTTCTGACGATAATATAATTATTATGGCTCGCTTAAAACAAGTGAGAAGGGATGGATTTTCGATAAAATTATCATTATTAAATCTTAAAATTCAAGAAAAAAATGCTGAAATTTAGCTGTTAGATAAACTGTGGTGTTTGAATAATCTAAATAGTCCAGAATCTTTTTGAAGATAAATTATTTCTCTTCACGTTTCGGATATTTTCAAATCCGAATAAGCAAAAATAAAATTTATTTGGTTTATGGTTTTGGTTAGAGAATATGGTACTACTAAATCCCTCTCCTCCCATCGAAAAAATCCTGGTACCTGATTATAATAGAAACAAAATTTAGGTTTCATAAAAAATAATTTTTCAAAATAACATTTTTCATAAAAGTTTTCTTAGGGATGTAGACAAAAATTAAAAAGCCAGTCATTTGTAGTCGGACGTTTCTTCAATTTATTTTGACTTCTTCAGCAACTAAAATATATATTACAAAAATATAAGAAAAACTCGTAAAATATTTGATATATTCCAGTATGAATGTCTGATGGTGAAGATACATTAATTAGATATTAGAAATAATTTTTTTAATCATATTTTTGTAATATATAATTTAGTTGCTGAAGAAGAAGTCGAAATACGAGTAAATTGACCATATGTTCGACTACAAGTGATAGTGTTTTTTTTTTTTTTTTAATTTTTGTTCACACCCCGTGAAAATTTGTACAAGCTTATACTATGGATGGACACGAACCCTTTAAGATAAAATTTTTCATTAATTTATCATTTTATTTTAATTTTAGAAAAAATAAAATACTGAATTCCTTAAGGTAGTTGTTTCGCGACAATTCTAGCAAAAAGTTAATGCTAGAGTATATAGAACAGACAATAAGGATTCATAATTCATAATCCCAAAACTTTTTGCTGTTTATTTACCGATTCTAGCCAATCCCGTGCTCGTTTGACAGATCTGGCACCATTGTAATAGGTTGAATATTTTTATATTAAAATGACAGATAAAATACATTTTAAAGGTCGATTTATTTCTTTAAAAATCGTTTTGTTATTTTTCAACAAATGTAATCAACGCCTACGTTACACATTATGAAAATTATAATTTTGAAAAAATCATGCGCGCTTTATACATCTTTCGCTGGTTAAATAAATGCTCTGTTGCCAAATTGTTTTTAGTGTAAATTTTTTTTTAACATTTTTCATTATTTATTCATTATTATCTAAGAAACTGTGTTGTAACTATGAATCAAAATTGTCTTAAAATATATATTAGTTATTGTTTAATGTTGGTTTAGTTTTTTATAAAAATGTTAAGAAGGGTTTCTTAATTATAATTAAATATGTATGTAAATTTTCCGATATCCCGTATAGTGCAATGTATAAGAGTCTGAAAAACTCTATTTTTGAAATTTAATATCTCCGGAACTATATTGTTCATAAATTTCGTTTTGCCACCAATCGATGCAGAAGTATTTAAATAATAATCTGTATAAATTTCAAAAAAATCCTAAGAAAACCGATTTGGCGGAACAACTACCTTAAGAAAAATAAAATAATATTCATCGACTTTTCAAGAACTAAATAAAATACCTTTAAAATTTTCTTCATCTAATTTAATCTTTAATTTATTTATATCTTGTAAAATCAAAAAAAAACTTCGATGTATATTTAAATTATTTTTTGTTGTTCATTTACTATTATTTATTTATTAAATATATTATTAGCACATATAATAATTTAATTTATTTTGTACTATATAAATATTTTAGTTTAAAAAAACAAAAACTATAAAAACATAGATCAAGGAAAAAATATAAGAGTATTATTAAATTTTTAAAAGTATTATTCTTATGATATTAATAATTTTAATAAAAAAAAGACGATATAATGAACAAAAATGAAAAGAAATATTTTCTATATAAAAACTCTATTTAAATTATTCAACCTAAATAAATTTCTTTTTATTTTTTTCATTTTTCTAGTCTTTTATACATTAAAAAGAAATCTTTAAATTATATAGTTGTTAAGACTTGATTATAATTTAGAAAAAATAAAATACAAAAAAAAAAGTGAGATATAACATTTTAAAAGAAAATCACTGCCTTCCGATGGTTGTTTTTAAGAAAATTATATTAAGAATAAAAAAATAAAATAAAAAAATACTAAATAAAGATATTAAACTCTATGTATGTATGTTATTTATATATTTATTAGTAATATTCATAAATAAAAAAAAATCTATCAAAGTACAATTTATATAAATAAGATGTATATATTTTTTTATTTCATTCACTGAATATCCCCAAGCTATAGTATAGTATACTTATAGGCGATCGCGCATTAACTGACACTCTCGACTCCCTATCCCAGTGATTCTCAACCTTTTTTTCGTCACGGTACACTTTTAATAATTTAAAAATTTGACGGCACACTAACAATAAAATAAATTAATATAAATTTATTTGGTTTATTGATTGGTGTACCTATAAAATTATCATAGGACATTCTTCATCCAGTAAAATGTTAATACCCCTTCAGTTCAAATGATCAAATAAAATATTTGGATTAAATTGATAAAGAAATGAAAAAAAATTTCAATTCGGGAGGGACCACTGCCTAGCAGTGACGGCACACTTCAAGAATCTCGCGGCACAGTGGTTGAGAATCACTGCCCTAGCCCATCGTAGACTGTCTCCGTCCTTTCTCTTTTTTATAGATATTGCCATGGCTTTTGTTCTGACGAAATAATATCGATAATCCCACACCAAGGGCTTCATTTGCGCGAAATACACGATTTTCTAAGATTCAACATCCCTACGCGCTTAAACTGGATACTAATCGAACAAACGCATTCGCCAATTCATTTATCCCTATGACATCTAGAGACTGGAACTCTTTCCCCCCCGACCGTCTTTCCAGCAAATTATAACCTTCAATCTTTCAAGACCAGCATCCACAGATACCTTCGACTCCTACCCAATCCCTAAATCTCTCCTTATCTTCACGATACAAGGGTTCACCGCGGACTACAGAGGACGTACCTTTTTGGGGAAACTTCTTCTTGTATCAATATCATTATAAAAAAAAACTATATTCTAACCCGTATAGCACAGAGACCAAAATAAAACCCAAATGCAACTTTTTTGAATGGTTGAATTATAGTCTTATATAGTTTTAATTAGGTTGAATTACGGTTTCTAAGCAGTATGATCATATCGTTTTTTTCGGTTTTAAATGTTGTATTATCGTTAAATTATAGTCGCAAAGATTATAATGCAACCGTTACAAAAATGTTGGCGACAACCTTTTTGTAACGGTTGCATTATAATCTTTGCGACTATAATTTAACGATAATACAACAGTTGCAAAACGGAAAAAACGAGATATAACTACCGTTTAGAAACCGTAATTCAACCTAATTAAAACTATATAAAGACTATAATTCAACCATTCAACATAGTTGCATTTGGGTTTTATTTTGGTCTCTGTGCTATACGGGAAGGTACGTTCCGCACGATAAATGTTTTTTGGTGGTATGTAATTTTTTTTCAGTACTTTAAAAAAAATATACATTAGTTTCATAGATCTAGAAAAAGCATCATCATAACGTAATTTGGAAATATTAAAACCATGAGTAATATAGAGTGGAAGGCTACCATATATAGAAAAAGCGCTCTCTAGCGACTGCACTTAACAAACTCTTAGTTCTTAAGAGCTATCCAAAGATCATAGAACATTCAAAGCCTTTGTCATAGATAAATATATATATATTATATAGCGTATTTTTTTACTCTTGATAATGTCACCAAAATTTGCCCTGAAGAGAGCGGTTTCCGCCATTTTATTGCCCAATGGTTTTGCCCTTCTCTCGCCAGAGAGCTTTGTAACTCATATACGCTAAAATACATTGGCTCTTTATGGAACCTTCCACTCTAAATTACTCTATGATTAAAACATTTGATATAAAGTTTAGTGAAAGAAGATTAATTCATAGTTTACCAAAATCAGATGGCGATAATAAATGTGAAGACAAACAAAGAGAATAATTTTTAGAGAGTTTGATGCTGGTGCGAGGTGAAACATATTTTATTTTAATAAAAGAAAAGTAAAAATATTATTTGGAAAATTATTATTTACTAGAGTTATTCACTATAGGTCACTTGTTTCACGTAAGAAATAAAGGGAGAGAGTTTTTCTCAATATATATAGGTATAAACCGAAGGGCGAACCGCGATTGGAATTAGGTGTACACTTCTTTGGAACTATGTGGAATTATTTTGGAATTCATTAGATAATACCCTTCATCTATTGTCTTCTACTTGGAAATGAAAGTGGAAGTGGAAGTAGGTGTACACTATATTAGGTCGCGGTTCACTCCTCGGGTATAACAAACGAGGCAGAAGTGTATATAAAAATAAGAAGAAAGAACTTTGCAGAATTCCAGAAACTTGGGACGGAAGGATCCAAAAAAAATCAAATTCAGAATTGATCAAGCTAAAATATTTATTTATTCAACGATTCTCTGAAGTAGGTGTCTCATAGAGCTGATTCAATACTTAATATATAGCAATATAAAGCCTAAATGAGGTTTAATTCCAAACAAAAATTTTATTATAAATAGAAATGTATATATCCAATCGGGTTCTCAAAAACGGCTCTAACGATTTGGATGAAATTCACGGGTTAGGAGGGTTTTGTGTTGGCCATTCGATCTGTCACGGTCTCATCTTCGGCTAAGTTGTTTTTGATAGGTTTTTTGTTAATTGAAAAATTGTATATTTCCATTTTTATTCAATTTCCTTTTAATTATTAATTGGTTTTTTTAATTTTAAATTCCACTAATAGATCATTACAAATATTATTATATATTTATTAAAAGTTAGGCAATTTAATTGATTAAAAATCGAATTTAAATCCCACAAACATATTTTTTCTATATTAGAATTTGGCAATTTAATTGATGAACTCAAAAATTGTTATTTAATTAAAAATTGTCACGTCAAATATGACAAGATGAGTTTGTGGTCATTTTGCAGCAATCTTGAATGTTTCAAGGGTGAATTATTAAGTTTTTTTCTAACTTGATACATTCAAGAGTGAATTATCAAGTTTGTTTCTAAACTTGATACAAACTTGCTTACTAGCTTGTTCGTTGGCGCCATCTAGCCACAAATATAATATATTAATCATCTCGGCTATGTTTAGTTATATCTTTTATCTATAACTGTCAACTTGCAAATGTATTTTATTTTTAATATAATTATAAACATTTCCTAAAAAAGTAACTACTTTTTTAATCCAGAATTCAAACGGGCGGAATACTTGAGGTATTATTAAAATTATTATTAATTAAAATTAAAATTATTTTTATTTAATTATAGTGTGGTTATTCTATTTTTAAGAACAGCCTGAACAACATGTCTCGTAAATCTTTCTTGCAAATGACCAGACAAGGGCAGTGTCATAGTTAATATAGTATCTAAGCTTACCTACATTATCATATTATTGCGCTGTTTTTTGTTTTGTTTATTGAATCGCATTCTGTTTAATTGCTCAATACTCATGTTTCTCTTTTATGCGTAAAAGCCAAATTTGATGAAAATAATTTCAACTAAAAATGTGAAATCAATAAAAAATATAGAGGGACATGTGAAATGAAAAACATGCGTTTTAATTGAAGTTACTAATATATTCTCGACTCATTTAATAAATTGATGATGTTGAACTTGGCAGCACATTAGATCTCACTACTTTTTTTGGCAAACGGATTTTATTAATCGAACTTGGCCTTTTTTTACACAAGTGTTTTTGTTGAGATTATTATTTGTTGATGATGTAAGCAAGTTGTTGCGTAAAACCATTCCCAAGTCTTTCATTTGAAATTAGAAATTTTCTCTCTGTTGAAAAAGTTCTCGTTTCAATCGGTAGATGTCGTCAATGTCTTTGTTGTTGAGATAAGAACATGCTGTTGAACTTTGAGTGTGTGACATAAGCACTTGTCAAAAAAGCATGAGTACAAATATTTATTATTTTTATTAAACATGTATAACAATTTCACATTGCTTAAGAAACATTTATTCCACATAAAATACATTTCGGATAAAGATTGTTTCTTGCATTTTCCAGCAGAATGGATGAGACAGAATCCTGGATATCTAGTAAGCATTTAGAGGAGTATTTCTTCATTCAATGATTTATTATACAACTGACCATGACTAACTAAAAAAGTTATCAAATAAATTATTATTATTTATAAATGAAATATTTTATCTCTGCTGAGAAACACATTCATTCATTAGAATCATAGTATTTGAAATTATAAATATTTTTTATATTTTCATCAAACAAATTTTATTTCAAGTGTATAAAATGAAAATTTTGGGAGAAAAAGTAAAAACCTTTTCAAAATTCGGTAGTTTCTCATTGAAATTTTTTTGATTTCACGATCTTATAAATGTAGATTGGTAGGCCCAGCTTATTAATACAATCTTTTTTTTCTCCAAATTTCAGCTCATATTCTACATATAAAGTTTCGATTTTTTCTGATTTTATGAATTTCAAATCTAGATATTCCGAAGATAGAAAGCCTAACATCTCAATCAATTTTTCTTATTATATTGGAAATACAATTGTTTAAACTTATTGTAGTCCAGTCAAATTGTGTTTTTATCAGGAAAGTTTTGGGGTAGTTCTGATTTTTTACAAAATGCCGAATATCTATAAATCTAAGAGTTTTGTCAAAAAAGTGGTCCAAGTAAACGTTCAAGTCAATAAAATTTCCTAGAGAATGAGACAGGAATCTAGTTTCTAAGATGAGCGGTTTTCGGTTTTCATTTTATGAAGGAAAAACCGATATTTTGCAAAAAATTACATTTTTTCAAAACTTCAACCTCATTGCGGCACGGATTACCATTTATCCAATTAAGTTGAAACTTTGTTTGAATTGTAACAAATTTAATCTAGTTTATTAGGGGGGGGGGGGGGGCTGGCGAGGTCGAAAACTTGGATTTTGCGCTTGAGCCCGAACGATTGGTCTGAAAAAAATACCTAAATAATGAAATTTGTAGGAAATTTTATGAACTTTCATTTTGAATAGGAAGGTTATTTACGAAAAGTTGATAGTTTTCGAGTTTAAATCGAAATTTTCACCTTTTTTTTTACATTTTCTATAATGTTGCGTCACGAAATTTTTGATGGGAGACCTCAGATTTGGATTCAGCTCCCCAAAATACATATATATGCAAAAATCAGAACTACCCCAAAACTTTCCCCATAGGGGCCCATTTGAGCACAATTTGACTGGACTATTGGCACTAGAACGAACTTTCCGCTCTTGAATTATCGTGAATATTAGAATCCAGGTAGGGCGAAAAATTATTTTATGCCTAAAGGCAAAAATCAAATCAATTAAAAGAAAACAAACCTCCTGGTATCATGACGAACTTTCTAAAAGCTTCTCTTTTCGTATTATATTGTACGAAACTCAGAATAAAATTTGTCTTAAAATGATTTTTCCCCGAAGGGCCAAAATCTAATAAATTTTTCATATTAAAAATATTATTTGGCAC
Source organism: Forficula auricularia (assembly GCA_024734495.1). Taxonomy (NCBI): domain Eukaryota; kingdom Metazoa; phylum Arthropoda; class Insecta; order Dermaptera; family Forficulidae; genus Forficula; species Forficula auricularia. Next base: position 25,632,478 of record JALMQS010000128.1, read on the forward strand.
CAGATCGAACTTTCTGATGAAAGGTTTCGTTCTCGATTTATTGGATATTGGGATCCAATCACTTTGACAGAGAGAATAACATCTAGATATTGATATTTAAAACTGGGAAGGGTGTACAGTGTACCTTCTCTTTTAGGTAGATTTCGAAGAAATATACCTATTGCGACTTCCGGAAAATTTCATCATAGTTTTTCCGATCATGGCCCCTAGACTCGAGGAGATAGAGCATTTTAAAATTTCAAAAATTTACCACAAAATGACTATATCTCCCTTTCAGGGACAAATAGAGCAAAATACTCAAATATGTTTTTTTCTATTTCAATGCTTCACCTTTCTAAACTAACCCATTTCGATATCTTTTCTGGTTTAAGAGATCTTGAAAAACTCTGAAAACACATTTTGGGGGCCATTTCCCCCTTGAGGGTTCGAATTTCAAAAATCCCTTCTTAGCACACCCATAAATCGTTGAAAGTATATACACTCCAAATTTCATCTTTCCAGGTCAAGCGGTTTAGGCTGTGCATTGATAGATGAATGAATGAATGAAACATCACCTACTCTTTTTATATATTAAGATTAAGATATGTATTCAAAAAAGACAAATTAGGGTCATTTTTATCCATGACAATTCTCCATCATTTACGGAAAAATCGGTTCGCGAGACTTTGGAAGCATTCAGCTGGGAAGTTCTACCCCATGCGGCTTACTAACCAGACTTTGCTCCTTCCGATTACCACTTGTTTACATCGATGGGTCACGCACTTGCTGAGCAGCTCTTTGGTTCGTACGAAGATATGAAAAAATGGCTCGATGAATGGTTCGCAGCAAAAGGGGAAGTTTTTTACTGGCTGTGAAGTTCTACCCCCATGCGGCTTACTCGCCAGACTTTGCTCCTTCCGATTACCACTTATTTGCATCGATAGGTCGCGCTGAGCAGCGCTTTGGTTCGTACGAAGATGTGAAAAAATGGCTCGATAAATGGTTCGCAGCAAAAGGGGAAGTTTTTTACTGGCTTGGTATTCACAAATTGCACGAAAGATGGGAATAATGTATAACAAGCGATGGCGCATACTTTGAATCAAGCACTTTTTATCATTCTTCCGAATTTAACATGTTTTATTAGAAAAAAAATCCCCATTTCATACCTGTACACCTGGTATATTCGTTATATTATATGTTTATTTGCATCAAGCTAAGGCCAAACTAATTGATTTCTCTTCTAAATAATGTGTTAATCGGCTTGTCCTGATTGCAGGGCGTTCCTCTTCGAATGCAGTATGCTGGCACTCATGGCTTTTTCTCCGCCCACCCTGGCCCTTCCACATTCCATGATCCAAGTGTGGTCGGCATCAATGCTCTCTTTGCTCAAAAACTACAAATCGAGGATGGAGCGGACTGTATGATTGAATTGGCCTCCCACGAAGGCAGTTGGATCTCAGAACCAGTTCAACGAGTTCACGTCACGCCAAGTTCAAAGGACGATGATCAAATGCTGGTGGAGATTACATTTGATTAAATTCTATTTAAATCTAAGCTTGATCTCACCTGTTAATAACACACACAGGGTCTACTTTCATAAGCGGCTACATCTATATATATATATATATATATATAAAATTAAGGTTTTGTCTGTACATTGCTCCAAATCACGCCAAATTTTGGTTGCACACGTTTCAATCAAAGTTATGAACGAAAACACCCTCAACAAAACCCTGTCTGTCTGTCTGAATGTTTCCGTGGTTTCCGCGAAAAGCTGCTCACAATTCACGTAAAAACGGCTGAAGGGATTATTATGAAATTTCATATTTGTGATGTCTTCTAACTTACGTTTATAGCTATATAACGTTTTGATATTTTGACCTCAAAAGAGGGTTTGGGGGGGGCACTAATGAAAATTATCAAATAACTTAAAAACTATTAACCCTACTGCAAATTTTATTATATGCAAAGTTATAGGGAATGTGATTTCTGACGACTTTTGTTTAAAAAAATCTCCCCCCCCAAAAAAAGGGGGGTGAAAAAATGTAAATTCTTGTCCTTGGAGCAAACTCATGGGGTGGGTGGGTTTCGGGGGGTGTGGTCGGTGGGTTGGGGGTGGCAGGGAGTGTGCCCACTGGTTGGCAAGAGGACCGCCGAAGGCGGGCCTTGCAACTAGTCACAAAATAAAGTAAAGAAAATTTTTTGAAAATTTTTTTAGAAACTTTTTAAAAATTTAAAATATAAAAATACTAGGTAGGTTTCACATAAATAAAAGATCAGAAGCTTGTTTAGCACGACTCTATATATATTTCGGGGTATATGCGCTGATCTTTTATTTATGTGAAACCTACCTAATAATATTTTATATTTTAAAGTTTCTAAAAATTTTTTTTTAAATTTATTTAAAATGTTTCACCAAAACCCACACCATTCCCCCTTAACAAAATAAATACATCACAAAAATATACACAAAATATTTTAATCATCATTTATGTAGATTGCCATTATTGCACTATGTTTCTATAGATTGCAACGAACCCTGTCCCATTTCTGCAAAATATGTTAAAGCTTTTATCAAAAGACGATTTATTATTATTATTATTATTTTGATATATGGTACTACCTCTAATATGACTTGACTTTAGACAAAAATTTAGAAATCCTCAACACCTGTAAAATTTGCTATAGCATTTCAAAATATGGTTGCTGCCCATACTTCCGCGCTTTTAGAAAAAAATTATATATATAAATTTAAACCCAATTTTCAACTAGATCCAGGTAGTTTCGAAATCAAAATATATCAGATGAAAAGCGCGTTATCATATAGTTTTTCAGTAAGAATTTCCAAAAAAGATTTAGCAGATGTAGCTGCCTTTGCAAATAGAGTGTTTTATATCCAAAAATTATTTTCATAAAGATTCAGATATCGTCGCCTTAGAGTATAAACCTGCTAACTCACAACAAAGGAAATTTTACAGGGCAGAGAAAAAACAAACAAAATTTAATATTGTTGTTATGGAAAAAACTATTTCTCACATTTTTTTTTACAACTTAAGATTGTAACTTTAAGTAGCAGTTTTACTTGGACGATGCTGCATCTCATTTTCTTTCGAACGGTATTATTAATATGTCATATAAATGTTAAAAAATGGAGTTTGCAGGTTTTACACTCTACGTCGACGATATATTTATTTTCCAAGAAACTTTATAATATACTAATTTGATTATTTCGAATAGCATTTTCAGAGTGATTTACTTCAAAATATTATTTTGGACCAAATTCGAGTTGTTTATCCAGCAGAAAAACTTGTTCTTTGGTCAACTAGGACTTTGCATATCTATTACTATAGATAAGCTTACGAAATTTCTTAAGTATTAATATGATTAATAAATACTTCCCTTCTTTTCTGAGAGTAAAAAATTGTTAATAAAAAATAATTTTTAAGAAAAAAATAAAACCGACTTCAAAAAAATTAAATGCAACAAATAAAATACACTAAAAGGTATAAAATAATTATTAACTTATTTAGTTACAACTAAACTACGAAATATTAACATGAAATTACTTTTTGTACTCGGTGCCAATGCGATTCATAAAAGGTATATGTTTGGCACCGACTTAAAAAAGTAATTTCATGTTAATATTTCGTAGTTTAGTTGTATCTAAATAAGATAATAATTATTTTATACCTTTTAGTGTATTTTATTTGTTGCATTTAATTTTTTTGAAGTCGGTTTTATTTTTTCTTAAAAATTATTTTTATTTTTCTCTTTTTAGTGATGTTATTAATAGTGATCATATCATCAGAACTTGACCAAATTAATATGACACCATCCCTAAGATACCCCCTTTCAATAAAAAAAGAATCATCGAAATCGGTTCATAAACAAAGAAGTTAGGCATGAGCAAACCTAACAAAAAAGGTCTAATACCAATGAAAAAAAATGGGACCAATCGGAAGGTAGACCGAACCCAATGCAAATTTTTTTTTCAAAATCGGTTCACAATTGGCGGAGATATGAGGTAACATAGGCACAAAACAAAAAAAAAACCAAAAAAAATTCAGTCGAATAGAGAACCTCCTCCTTTTTTGAAGTCGGTTAAAAAATTGGTATTAAATGAAAATTTAAATAGAATCAGACACTAATGCTGTATCTTCTCACTTCTTGCATTCAATTACAAAAACAAAAATACGACCAAGTGCTGCCAGACTCACATACCGAGGATTCTGTACCTAATATAAATATATATAATAAATATTAGTTGAATGACTCGATGCTTCATGAATTTAATTCTTCAGCAGGCCAATAGGCTGACAAACAGCACGAAAATGATTATTTTATCTTCCAAATTATTTGAGATATCAAATTATTTCTTATCTGTCGTCAAATGAACTAATTTTAAGAATTTTTTCAAAATTTTAATCAAGTATCTGATTTAAATTGTGCAGGTATAAAAATAATCTAAAAATGGCCATTTTGGAGATCACTCGCACAGGCATTTTAAACCGAAATAAGTTTTAAAAAATTAACCATTTTTCTCCTCAAGGTAGTTCTTTGGCGACAATCCACACAAAAAGTTTTAGCCGAGTAACCACTCTATACATATTAACGGTGCTAAAATTTTAGGTTGTTTTTTTAACGTGACTGTACTTCTCACACTACTATATCCTCTTTATACTATATCCCCTCCACTAAAAATAATCGCCCAAATATATTTTTTTTATCAAAACTACGACGTAAATAATTTCAATTTTTTTAAAGTTACTCCGAATATATTATTCTAACAAATATAGTTTTTCATAAAGATGGTGAAAGTCCTTCAATGAAAGAAAATAAAATAAAGATCATTTTCCCACCCTTTCCCAATCTACCCTAATGTAAAATATTTCATTTTTAATTGCAATTATTTCATGTTTGGTCTGGTAAATCGTCTTCAAGTTTTAACAGTGTGTAGGTATTATGCGCTTTTAATGACTTATATTCCAAGTTTCGGAGACTTCTTGAACTTTTGCATTTGTGAAAGAACTACCTTAAAAAGTTTTTTACTGGGATATTTAAAAACTCATGATAAAAAACATTTTTTTTATTTTGGACCCCACGAAAAATTCGACTCTCCCAAAATAATCATTCGGTTAAAGTTTTATTACTATTTCTGATTTTGATGGAAATGAATACATTTAACTAGTAAATTTCAAGTTTGTATCTTATTTATTTTACGAGCAGAAAAACATAAATTGTAGTGAAACTAATAAAGGGGACGTTTTTTAAACCGAACGCCTAAAATAACAAACAAATTGAAAAGTTTTTATTTTAAGGTAGTTGTTTCGCACAATACAAGCAAAAAGTTAATGCTAGAGTATATAGAACAGACAATAAAGATTCATAATTCATAATACCAAAACTTTTCGCTGTTTATGTACTACTACTAGCCAATCCCGTGCTCGTTTTACAAATCTGACAACATTGTCCGAGCTTGAATATTTTTATCATAGAAATGACAGATAAAATACATTATAAAGGTCGATTTATAAAACAAAAAGTTCTTAATACGCGATTAAAAGATGTTGCGACAACGGCTGAAGCGAAAAAACGTCAAAAAATTACTAAAGTTAATCCACTTTTTAGGTTAAATAAATGCGTTGTTTCCAGCTTGTTTTATTGTAAATTTTTCATGATTTATTCATTATTATCTCAGAAACTGTGTTGTAACTATGAATTAAAATTTTCTTAAAAAATGTATTAGCTATTGTTTAATTGTTGGTTTAGTTTTTTATAACAATAGGTAAGAAGAGTTTCTTAATTATAATTAAATATGTATGTAAACTTTCCCATATCCAGTATAGTGCAATGTATAAGAGTCTGAAAAACTCTCTCTTTGTAATTTAATATCTCCGGAACTATATTGTTCATAATTTCGTTTTGCCAACAATCGATGCAGAAGTATTTAAATAACAATCTATCTAAATTTCAAAAAATCCTAAGAAAACCCTTATAGGTGAAACAACTACCTTAATCTAAAAAGCCTCCATCCTACCTTCTCTTCATTTCAATATATTTACTATCAATAGTATGTTTTTATTAAATGTGTATATTATTTAATTTTCTTTTAATGTTTATTTTTTTCTAGATAAAATTAATGATAACGCTGCGCTTACTTTTGGAACTTTGGAACAATCTAGTGAAATATATGTTACTGGAAATGCACCTGTAGAAAAAGAACCTAAAAAACGTTTGCAACAACCTGACTCACTAGATGAAATAGTTGCTGATTCGCCAACTGAAGATGATTTCAATTTACCCGAAAGTCCTACTTCCTCAACCCCCTCTTCTCCTAAATCACTAATTTCGATTTCCCCGTCTTCCGAAAGTGAATGTGAAGATTCATTCGATTCATTTAATGATCTCAGCTCGAATACAGAATCGATTAGTGAAATGAAATCACTAAATAATTCCGATAATATAAGCAAAGAAGAGGAAAGACTTGAACCATCTATCGGAGTGATGAAGTTTTTACATAATTATTTAAATTGGGTAAATAACCCTCAAAAAGTACAACTACCTAAAAGAAAACAAGTTAAAACCAATTATAATTTATTAAAAGAAAATTTACTTCTCAACAAAAGAAGCAAACATACCTCTCTATATCGCGTACAACTTCTACCGTTTGAAAAAAAATCTGCACTTTTCCAAATGAATTATATTTGGATACAACGAAAAAATGCTAAACATTTGAATCCTGAATTAATCGACACATGGAAAAATAAAATAATTTGTCAAATGCAATCGATAAAGACTACAACGCATCCCTCAGCTACCATTCGTTATGTGCGATTACTCATTCTAGAAGATGTAAATCGTTATTATAAAAAACTCTCTCGATGGATTGAAGAAGCAAATGAAATAGATTATTCTCAATTTAAACCTGTGTTTATAACAAAGAATTTATTAAACAATTTTAATTTTCCCGAAGGAGGCAGAGTTCTTATTCAAGCAGTTAACAAATTACCCACCATACCAGCTTTGTTTTCGCTGGAGATTTTTACTAAGGTAATATAACGAGAATTTATAACAGATACTTTTAGCATAAAGGTGAAGTGTATTAATACATTCCTTACAGCTTAATATACAGTGAAACCCCTCAAATCCGAACGCGAAGAGAAACTTATTTAAGTATTTAGTCATAAAAACAATTATGTATATATTCTTAGAGTTCGTGGCTGTGATGAAACTGTATTAGATGAAGGTGGAGGTATCAGCCAAAGATGGAATCACTGAGTTCAATAAAACACCTTTAATAAAACGTTTCAGCCTGAATTTATTTGGCCATCTTCAGTTAATTGGGAGTTATACACAAAATGCGGCACATATGTGTACCTCATTTGTGTATAACTCCTAATGTGAAGATGGCCAAATAAATTCAGGCCGATAACGTTTTATTAAAGGTGTTTTATTGAACCCAGTGATTATGCTGACACTTCTCCTTCATCTAATATATGTATAAATTCTACATTATAACCTTATTTTACATATTTAGTTGAAAAATTAACAAAGAAGTACAGTTAGCATACCTAACAAAGTGTAAATGTGTCTAATATCACTTAATCTTTCACTTGATATCAGTTATCTTCAAATCCGAACAAATTGAAATCCGAACAGGCTACAGCCTAATTAGTTCGGATTTGAGGGGTTTCACTGTATTTACTAAAAATTACATTTTTATATTTTTGGCGTATATGCTGCCACTTAAATATCTGGTCTATTAATTAAATTTGCCATTTTTTAAACTAATTGGAATCGTCAATGACATTTCTTAATTCCTCAATTTGCTTAATTCATTGAATATATTGCCTATTTCCAGAAATAGACAATTCACAAATTATGTGTTACATAGATACTAATTTAATTGAAGGAGACAATAAAAATTCTGCTACTCTCGTCAAAAAAACTTTCAATTTAATACTAATTTAATTCTAAATTTATGCTGATTCAATTTATCGTGGCATTTTCCTTGATTCCTATGTAATAAGATTATTCCATATGACAAAATGCATATTTATATTGCTCGAACAAAAGTTAGTATTCGAATTGAAAGTTTCTCTTGAACTATTTACTATGTTTTAAAGTGGTTTCGTTTAAGACTTGTTTTTTCTCGCTTTGTTGTCTAGGAATTGATCTAAAATGCTAAACGAGGTCTTAATGTATTAGGAAGTATGTACACAAGGCCGTAGCCAGAAAAAATTTCGGGGGGGGGAGTTGTTATCTACCCACCCAGTGGTTAGGGAAGTATGTATTTACTCCTAAAGGTAGGAGACATGACCTCCCTGATGCCCTGATTGCTTTTTTATCAGAGTATTATGTTTATTAAATTCTTATTGGACGTTTTATTTATATCCTGTAAAATTGCTAAGTTTTTCTCAACATTTGGGGAGGGGGGATATTACCCTGACTTCGGCCATGAATGAATAGGGCATTGCTGCTACTGAATGCCTTGTATTTAATAATTTAATTTTATATCTGCACCATTACTACTGGTAAAAATAGGAAAAAAATAATCAACCTGACCATTATATTAATAAAATACACATTTATAATCATTATATTATTTATTTGATTATTCTAATTTCGCTCTTGTTAATCACTTTTTATTTATTTATTTATTTTCTGTGTTAGCAAATTGTATATAAGATGTTCAATACCTATGTAAATGATGGCCAAAATGGAACATTTGATATAACCATTATATATACAATTAATTCTTAATATTATTTCTAATAAGAAAACTATTTCCTTTTCTTTTTTTAGACTGAAGAAAAAATCGAATCTTCTTTTTTCGATCACATAAATTCTTATTCAGATTCAAAGAACGATTTACTGATCAATACGAATTCTTTGATTTCGTTAGATGATAAAAATGAAATCTTACTAAAAATTATTCCTTCTACTGTGGAGTTTCTTTGGCTAAATGAAAAAACGAAAGAAGATCTGCACATACAATGGGAATGCAAATCAAATAATCCTGCCTTAATTCGAGAAAGGCTCACTAGGGATGAAATTGAGAAATCTCTTCCTCCTTTTGTAATTTATCAGTGAGTATATTTTAAAGTTTATCCCATGATTTATTTGCAAAAAAGAAAAACAATATATAGAACGAGCTTTTCGTGCGTGCCTTCGGCACGCCCTCGAAGCTCGGCCCTCCGGGTTGGTGCCCTGGCGGGTAGCGTCTCGGTCCAAAAATTTTATTCCTCTTAAAAAACCACACTCCAAATGTATACTGGTAAACTACCGAAAATACATCGTCTCTTAAAAGTTTCGCCTCTTTAACTTTTGAGTGGCGAGGGGGGGGGGGGGGGCGGGGAGGAATAATGATCAATATATTTAATGTTTTCTTAGTTCAAAATGAATTGGGGTCTTTCATTTTCAAAATTCGAGTCCAAATTAGAAATTAGAAATTTCAAATTTGCCTGGTTAATGAAAATCGATTGGAGCCGTGCTGACATTTATATTTCAAATTTGCCTCGTTAATTAATATATATTTAATATTTCTTAATTTAAAATCTATTGGTGTTTTTTCATTTTCATTCGAGTTCAAATGAATACAATATTATCTCGACACAAAGTCTAAATCAAAAATATCTAGTTTTAGTTAGAGAAATCAAGATAGAAATATTAATGTCGCAATGGAGTAATCGGTAGAGCCAATGACTATAGTTCAAGAGTTTGTCGGTTCGATTCTAGGCAAGAGTGTAATTTTTTTAGAGAAATTTCTCTAAGCGTTGTTACAAATTAATCTAGATGAATATTATTATAGTATGTTAGAAACTTATAGAAATATTTAAAAAAATTAAAAAATATTTTTTTCAAATCCACCTTACTTTTTTTTTTAGAAAAATTCAGTTTCTAATGTATTTAATTAAAAAAAAACTAGGGACGAATTTCTATTACAGAAGAATTTTGGTTGTAATGGAAAGTCGCCCCTTATAAAGACCGTTGTTTTTTTTTTTTTGTAAAACAAATTATAACTTCTAGTAAAATAAGGTTAAATTCTTTCTTCTTCATTTCACGATGGAGGGGCCAACCCAGGCCTTTAGAGGTTGCACCTTGGTGTAACTCTTCTCACATCATTTTCATAATAAAAAAAAAATTCTTTTAAACTTAATTCATTTTAAAATGACGGTGTGAGAGCTCCTAAAGTTGCCATATTCAGGTAATTTTTGTATCTTCTACGTTCAGAAGTGGCTTATTTTAAATTATGAAAAAAATTCTCTAATTTCTTTATTCTCTCCTTTTAAACAACGAATAAGAACGAATTTGATAACTCAAGTATTTAGGAAGATATAAGGTATGGAAGTCTCAGTATACGAGTTCGACTTACACTTGATCGTCTTATTTATCTTATCTACTTTTATTAAACAAGCAAAAATTGTATATTTATTTGTTTGTATATATATATTTGTTTGTTTGTATATATATTTGTTTGTTTATATATTTGTATCTTAGTTCTATTTTGAAAACGGCTTTACCGATTTTGATGAAATTCACGGGTTAGGGGTTTTGGGGTGACAATTCGATCTGTCACGGTCTCATCTTCGACAAAATTGTTTTTGATGGGTTTTTTCGTAATCAAATTAATTATTCTCAGGTAGACAAATCCCATTCTTAGGGTTTTAAAAAAGGTTTCCTTTTCCTTTTATACCCAGGCAGACAATGGGTTGTTTGTTTCATTGTTCTAAAAGGCCTTGAAGAAGTATTGTGATTGTGGATTTTAACATATTTTGTTCTCCCTAAACGTTAGAAATATTAATAAACGTTTTATAATTGTTTTTATAAAGAACTTTATTTATTTAATAGAATAAAAAATAATCAAGAATTTATTTAAAAATATATTTCGCATAAGCAGGTCTCAATTTTCTGAAAAAACAACACATTTTGATAGGTTTTATTTATTAATTGGATGAATAAAAATGAATCATATGGTTGAATCAAAACAGGTGCAGAAGGTGGGGCGCAGTGGTGGGGAATCCGGGGTAGGGAGAGGTTTCGGGGGTGGGGTCGAGCGGGGTGGAGGTGGGGGGGGGGGGCTACATTGGGCGACTATTATATATTTTTGTATTTTTTTAATTTGAAAGCGGCTCTCAAATAAAAATCGACCTTTTTATCAGAATTTTTAAATTAAAAATAATATTAAAATATAAGCTTTAAACTGAAGCGAAGAAGTTACCGAGCATCGCTCGGTTCCTCCAGGTACTCTTATATAAAAGAGGACATTTTGTTCTTTGAGTTATTTTATTTAAAAAAATACCATATGCAAAATTATAAAAATTGTAATATCCCTTTCCCTTTCGGCTAACATTATCAATAAATAATCCCAAACTTTTCATATATCATTTTTACAATTTTCAATACTTGTTTGATCTCCGAGAAAATTTCCACATCAACTTAATTAACTACTATTAATATTTTTGTTGTGTAACAGAAATAAAATAAAATTAATATACGAGTGGAATGCTGTGTGTATAAGTCTTGCTAAATTTTTATATTATCATTTTTTTTTTTTTAGTGGGATTGAAAATATTATAGAAAGTTCCATGCGAGATTTAGAGTTTGGTCTTGGTATCGGCCCCCATGCTAAAACTATTCATCACCATTCTTCTCCTACAAATATTTTGATAGCAGGTAACAAATAACAAATCATTTATAAACGTAATTTTTTAATAAAAACAATAAATATATTATTTCAATATACATTTATTATATCAGTTGCGTGCGGTCCATGGATGCTGTGGATGCTGCGCATCCCCAAAATTTCAAATCGTCTAGAATATTTTCTGACTTTCTTTTAAAATCTATAAATTGTATAAAAGTTGATGAAATAAAAAATGAATATTGTTAGAGTTCGTGGCTGTGATGAAACTGTACTAGATGAAGGAGGAGGTATCAGCCAAAAGATGGAATCACTGGGTTCAATAAAACACCTTTAATAAGATGTTTCGGCTCGTGAATTCATTTGACTATTCAGTCAATTAGGAGTTACACAAATGTATATGATCGAACCAAGCCTTGTCAAAAATAAAATTTTTTAAGCTTCATGTGAATTTATAACGTGCCTGGACCCAAAAGTTTCAGAATGAAAAATTCTTAACTTATGGGTCCAGGCACGTTATAAATTCACATGAAGCTAAAAAAATTTTTATTTTTGACAAGGCTTGGTTCGATCACATATGTGTACCGCATTTTGTGTATAACTCCTAATTGACTGAAGATGGGCAAATAAAATTCAGGCCGAAACGTCTTATTAAAGGTGTTTTATTGAACCCAGTGATTCCATCTTTGGCTGATACCTCCTCCTTCATTTAGTACAGAAATAAATGATGTTTTGATATGTATAGTTTGATTTGATATAATTATTTTCTTCTATACCTTCCAAGAGCGCGTCGATTGGACCTTCATTTTCACCAGAAGTAACCAAAGTACAGATATACTATTAACTCTGTCTTTAATATCATTAAAAAATCTAATGTTAAGTGTGAAAAAAACGGAAAATTCTATGATCTGTTTATCGGTTATTTTTGTAAAATGGAACGAAGAATAAAATAAAATTAAAAAAATAAAATAAAGGGTTCTCTATTAGACAGCATCCACTGGTTAAAAAGTCTCCGCCCGCCACTTATATATAAATATAAATGTATATATTAGGGTGTTAAATAAACAACATTCTTTCATAAGTACAATCTTGAAACGTTTATTAGAAATCCAAACGTTTCGGAAAAAATTTAATTTAAATTATTTGCTTTATATTTTTTTTAAAGCTACTATTTTTTCAAATTTCCATTGATAAAGGAATAATTTTCCCCGAAACGTTTGAGTTTCTATTAAACGTTTAAAGATTGTTTTTATAAAATAATTTATTTAATACAAAAAATAATCAATAAATTACTTCAATATAGGTATTAAGGGGTCCACAAAAAATATTTTTGTTCACCTCTTAAAATTGACGAAAATGATGAAAAAATATGTCGAGAAAGAATTTTGACTTTTAGAAATTCTGATATTTAAGGTAGGTAGTTCTTTCACAAAAGCAAAAATTCAAGAAGTCTTCGAAACTTGGAATATAAGTCATTAAAAGCATAATACACATACTGTTAAAATTTAAAGACGATTTACCACACCAAACATGAAATAATTCCAATTAAAAATGAAATTTTTTACATATGGTAGATTGGGAAAGGGTGGGAAAATGATCATTATTTTATTTTCTTTCATTGAAGGACTTTTACCATCTTAATGAAAAACTAATATTTGTTGGAATAATATATTCGGAGTAACTTAAAAAATAAATTGAAATTATTTACCTCGTAATTTTGATAAAAAATAAAAAAACATATTTGGGCGATCATTTTTAGTGGAGGGGATATAAGATCAATCGCTTGGAAATGATCCATTCATAAAGAGGATATAGTAGTGTGAAAAGTACAGTCACGTTAAAGAAACATAACCTAAAATTTTAGCACCGTTCATATATATAGAGTGGTTATGAGGCTAAAACTTTTTGAGTGGATTGTCACGAAAGAACTACTTTAAAGGTTGAAAATAAAAAAGCGCTATTTCAATGGTTAACTGATAAATAAATTGAATAATATTTTAATTCTTGAACCAATAATGATTATTTTGAAATATATTATTTTACTAGTGCTGATTTTGAAGTAAGCATTTCTAAAAAAATAATTTTTGGTTTTTATGACAATTGCACAATAAGTGAATGGTAGTATTTTCATGTTTATCCTTCAAGCTAGCCATTTACTTTTTTTTAAATGTCAAATTATTGTTTTCCGAATTATTTTTTCATCATTTTGGACCATTTTAGGAATTGAAATTTTTTGGAACCCTAATAAATCTATATTATTTTAAATTATATTCTATAATAACTATTAAAAATTTTGCTGAATTTTTTTAGGACAACTCGGTACTGGAAAATCCTTATTGGCGAAATACATTGGTGCAAGTCTCAAACAATTTCCTAGGTGTGTGAATAACGTTTATCTTGCTTGTCGACCATTGAAAGGTCAGAATTTTCTTTATGATTAAAATAAATATATTTATTTACAATTATATAGGTTACTTAATCATAGAATACAATTTATTAATATTGAACTATTATCTTAAGGTAGTTGTTTCGCGACAATTCTAGCAAAAAGTTAATCCTAGAGTATATAGTACAGACAATAAGGATTCATAATTCATAAGCCCAAAACTTTTTGCGGTTTATGTACCACTACTAGCCAATCCCATGCTCGTTTGGTAAATCTGGCAACACTGTCCGAGCTTGTACTAGTAAATATTTTATCATATAAATGTCAGATAAAGTACACTATAAAGTGAGATTTATAAAACAAAAAGTTAATAAGCGATTGAAAGCTGTTGCGACAATTGCTGAAGCGAAAAAACCGTCAAAAAAATTACTAAAGTTAACCCACTTTTTAGGTTAAATAAATGCGTTGTTGCCAGCTTGTTTTTAGTGTAATTTTTCATTATACATTTTTTATTATATATTCATTATTATCTCAGAAACTGTGTTGTAACTATGAATCAAAATTTTCTTAAAAAATGTATTAGTTATTGTTTAATGTTGGTTTAGTTTTTTATAACAATGGTAAGAAGAGTTTCTTAATTATAATTAAACTTTCCGATATCCCGTATAGTGCAATGTATAAGAGTCTGAAAAACTCTATCTTTGGAATTTAATATCTCCGGAACTATATTGTTCATAAATTTCGTTTTGCTACCAATCGATGCAGAAGTATTTAAATAATAATCTTTCTAAATTTCAAAAAATCCTAAGAAAACCCATATGGTGAAACAACTACCTTAACATTCTTTCCTATTAAGTATTAACTTGATACTATACAATTGAATATTTCTAAGCTGAATAACTTCAAAACACTGCTAATGTGCCTAAATTTCTCTCTAGAAAATTCTCTGTTCTATAACTTTTATAAGATCTATTTTTACCCTTCTACCAATAGTAGAAATTAATATATTCGCAAAAAATCGATTTTGATGTAATTTTTTCTTCTATAATTATTTAACTCTCATGCTATTGATTAGTACTTTAAATGCTTAATTTACAACCACTTAATTAACTCGAATACAAAAATTCGGCTTGATGAATCCTAGTCAGCAAGATATCGATTCGATTAAGATGGTTTACAATGGTATATAGTAAGATTAGCTCTCTCTCACTTCCTCCATTAAATAATTAAACTATTTATTTTCGATTCCCATTAAAACCTATATTTAATGAAATAATATTTCAATAAACGCTATGGTTCAGGCTGAGGAAAAAATTGACACGTAAAAAACGCCTTAAGCTTAAGAAAGCTGAATTAAAAATTAATGAATCTCCAAAATTTACCAGACGATGTATCGAGACTTGAAAAAGTTTACTTGCAATAATAGTAATTATAAAATAATGAATGATAATAATATGGTTTATTTTTTTAGGCAAAAGATCGGATGCTCTTCATAAATTAATAAGCGACTCTCTTGACGAGTGTGTAGCTTATCAACCTTCTATATTAATCTTAGATGATATTGATTCTATTATCTGCCCAGGTTCAAATCTTGAAGTTGTTCAAGAAGATGCTAATTTTTTAAGGTGATTATTTACTTTAGTAATATTACGAGGCATGTTTCTAAAGTAAGTACGTTTTTGAAAAAAAAAAAAAATTATACTTTTCATAACAATTTTATTTTCACATGAAAGCCTGCATCTTAATCTACATTTCGACATAGTTTCTACCAATATTAAGGCATTTATTGTATTTTTCCACTAGCTTTTGTTTTCCCTCCTCAAAGAATCCTGCCACCTGGTTGAACATCCACTGCAACTTTCGATAATTTAGTCGTTCAGTCACAATTGCATAAAGAACACCTCTTGACATTAGAGGAAACAAATCAGATAACGACGAAATCGTAAACCGTCTGTTCTCTCTCACTTTTTCGTCAACTTTATGCGCCAAATCTTCAGTAATGTCATAAGGTCGCCCACTTCGTTCTCGTCATGAACATTCGTGCGGTCATCTTTAAATGTTCTAACACATTTGCTTACCATCTGATTTGTTTCCTCTAATGTCAAGAGGTGTTCTTTATGCAATTGTGACCGAACGACTAAATTATCGAAAGTTGCAGTGGATCTCCAATCAGGCGGCAGACTTCTTTGAGAAGGGAATACAAAAAATCGTGGAAAGATACAATAAATGCCTTAATATTGGGTGGAAACTATGTCGAAATGTTGATTAAGGTACAGGCTTTCATGTGAAAATAAAATTTTTATGAAAAGTATACATGTTTTTGTTATTTTTTTATTTCAAAACGGTACTTGCTTTAGACACATGCCTCGTATATAGCCTGTTTTCAATCACATTCATAACTAATCTTAAAATGTGTGTGTCAGAGTTTCAGAATTAATAAAAGAACTTATATCATTTTACCAACAATCCAATGCAATTGGATGCATTGCAACAGCCACTTCTCTTTCGGCTACAATACAAGCTCTTGAAACCTCAGCAACACCACAATCGTCCCGAGGACAACATCTCTTTCCTAGTGTGTATGAGCTGCCAGAATTAAGCAAAGTAAATTTTTTTATTCTTTTAAATGATATTCAAACGCCTCCCAATCGATGACAAACCCAAAGGTCGAATATTATTATTTCTTTACCCCGGGGCGCAATCATAACGACTCATCGTCGAAAGACAATTATAAATCACATTAATATTATAGAACAAAGAAAAGATTTTTTTATTATAGACAAAAGGGATTCGAACCTGGGATCTTTGCATGTCCGGTGAAATGCTTTTTAAAAGAGAGTAGTTCCTATATCCGTCCTCTTAGCCACTGATCCCCGAACTCAAGCTAATTAATACCTAATACTATATCAGTGTTTCCCAACGTGGGGCCCACGCCCCACAAGGGGGCAATATGATTGCTAAGGAGGGCAATTTGATTGCTAAGGAGGGCAATTCGAAAATGGACTCGTCCAGAGTTTAACCGTACTGTGGATGCTATTAATGATTTGCTGCTAAAAAAACACAAACAATCGTCTGTATATAACAACGGTCAGGGCCGTCGCTAGGGCCGGGGAAGCCGGGCCCCTGCCCGGGGCGGCAACCTTAGGAGGTGGCAAATGGGCTGTAAAATTAACTAGTTTTTGAAGAAAATGATTAAACTAAGATTCATTTGAATACTTATAAAAGATTAATAAGAGGAATTTTAATAAAATTTGCTTTTAATATGTTTTACGAACTTTTAAGTATAGTTATCCACTCACTTCAAAAATCCTCAAGCATGAGAACGACATAAGAAGGTTGAGGTATGTAGTTTCTAAATAAAAACACGTTTTGAAAGATGAGTAGAGTTTTCGTGTATTAAAGACCAAATCCAAAACCGAACCCAAAATACAGAACAATATAGATAAAATATCAAAACATTTCAAGGAAACCGCTCACAAGCGTAATAAACTCCCCCTTAAAAATGGTTACGCTACTATAATAAAAGGAAAAGAGGCATTTCGACTGTTTTATTTATGCAATAATTGCCTTACACGTTGGTTACTAGTGAAGTAGAGTGCATTACATACAATTATTATTTGCCGTGAGTTTTTGAAAATTGTGTCATAAAGTGTGTTGTAAAATTAAGGTGAGTAGGTAATAATTAAAAAATAGGAAGCTTTTCTAAACAAATAGCTTCTACAGAATGTTTTTGGAAAAACACTCAAATCCGTCAATTTTTTAGCCACTGGTGTTTCATGCAGTAGGATACACCTCCTATGAGGAGTAATTTTTATTTCTCTGAATCCATATTTTCTTTGAGCCGGGATGCAACGGATTTCACTTCTAAGTTTTATTCTTCTCCCAAAATGTCTCGTTTATTTTCATCTGTTAAGTAATTGTTTTTCTAAATTCTCATAAGATTTCTCTAAATCTTCATCTTACCAAAATAAATATTTTATACGTTGAACAAAAATTTGAAATGTTCAATACCAGTCTGAAATGTTTTAAATCTTTCTTCCAAAGAATTAGAACACAGCTAAACATTTTATCAAAAACTTCTAAACTTTATAAATGCTTATAACATGTTTATTCAGCGATTCAAGCTTCGTCAGCCTCTAAACTCAGCTATAATTTTCATAGTCAAACTACATATAATACAAGCCTTGAGTTTATACGTCTAATTAATATTAAGTACTGTTTGAGATTGATTGAAAAGTTTTGTTAGTTGATAATTACCATAAACTTATGAATCCAAGATTACACGTTGGTTGCTAGTACTTGTATTGTATAGTTTAAATACGATACTTATAACTGCGTTTAAATCCTGAAGAAGCCACGATTGGAGGCGAAAAGTCGCTGAATAAATGTTTTATAAATATTTAGAAACTTTTTTCTCCCTGATTCTCAAGAAACACTATTTCAATTTAGATCATGGAACCGAACAGAAAAATTAAATATAAATTAATTTTATGGTAATTAGTAAAATAATTTAATTTTTTTAATTGATTTGATTTTTTTTCAGAAAGCTCGTTGTCAGTTACTTAAATATTTTTTATCTGAACGGGATCGAAACAATGTCTTAAATATTGATAGTATGGCAACTCAAACTGAAGGATTTAGTATTCAGGACCTCTATGATTTAATTATTCGCATCGTTTTTGAATCTTTCAAGAGAAATCAAGGTATTCTAATTTAATATAACGCTTATATAATTAAAAATTGAATTTTGCTTATTATTTGTAATTATTAATATTACTATATTAACTCAAATGTAATAAATAAAACTAAAGTAAATATAAATCTATTACTTGGAAAAAATCACGAGATTCTCTTCTACTGAATTCGAGTTGTTATGTATTATTTTTGTTACATGTCAGAAAAACGAACATTGGATCAGATTACTTTTTAGTACTTGGGTTCAATCCAGGATTGCATAAAGGCATCTACCTACCTTAGGCAAAGAATATACCCATTTCTATATGTAAATGTGTGGTATATCATACAAAAAGCACCCACATACATCTACAGATGTAAATATTTATAAAAATAATATATTATGAACACTTAAAATTTTTTATACATCTTAAATGAATGAAAAAAATTATTTTTTTAGACTTTTACTTTGGCGAAATTTTGAATTAATTCAATTTCAGATAAAATTTCATGCTCTTTTCAAATTGTTCCTAACCTGGGGGTAATTAATTACCCCCATGTGGGTAAAATAGCTACTTGAAGGGGGTAATCAGACTAATTAATATAGTAGGTATAATTATACCATCAAAATTCTACAAATTGAAACTGAACATTTGGAATTTTTAGTAGAAAAACAAATGGTAAACCAATAATCATAATAAATTTTTAGTTTTACTTTCTCATATATATTATTTTTTTTTTATCAAGTGGTAAAGACACATGGCTTGCTTGGTCATAGGGGTAACGAAACGAAAAGGTTAGGAATCACTGCTCTATTCTAAAAATACTATATATAGATATTATTTCTAGACTAATGAGATGTTCATTTCTAGTCAATCAAGAAGTTCTTGAGCCATCATAAAGCGATTGTATGTTTTTATTAGTTTTAATTTAAAAAAAAACTTTCTTGAACTATCTACCGTCAATGGCCATGTGGCAAAAATTCTCATACCAATAAACTCATTTGGAATATTAGGGAATTTCGTTTTTTAGGTGCTCCCGGCAGTAGAACCCGAACCTCCTGAAGGGGCTCTAGATGACAATCTCGTGATTTTGAAAGTCGAAATCAACTTTTCTCGACAAAATTAACTTTTTAATGAAATTCCATACCTAAGTCTAATGCGATTGTTAATTTCAGCTTCCTCTAGAGCTGTAGAACCATGTATAGATGATAGAGATCTCAACAAAGCTTTAACGCAAATATCTCCTTCGGCCTTACGTGGAGTAAATTTAGTGAAAGATTCTGACGGTCCTGATTGGGATGATGTTGGAGGCCTTACCGATATTAAGGAAATTCTTATTCAAATGCTCCAATGGCCTACTATGGTAAAAATTTTAACAATAACAATAAAAATATTTATTTTAAAAGACAATCAGTCTTTCCCCACTACCTCTGGGCTGCCTTCTATTACATTCAATTAAACAATCAGTACGTTTATTAAAACATAATCGGTTTTCCTTTTCATTTATGAAATTCAAAGAAGTAAATATACATATTTTTGAAAATATTAAGAATGCAAGAATTGTCTTGAAGATATTAGAATTGATAAAATAGTTTCTAAGTTATTTATAATTCTCTTTTAACATTCAAAGAAAATTTTAATATAGTTATTCGGATATATAAAAATTTATATTTATTTTTACACATATGATTTTAATTATATTTCATATCTTGCAAATCGGATTTCATACAAGCAAATCATCTCTGATATTAAATAATAAATAAATCTAAATCTTTCAGCCAGCTTTATTTAATTCTTTAACAGAGATAATTACTTCCTTTTTTTCAAATAACCTCGACTAATCATCTTTTGTAAAATGATTAACTTAGAATAATACCTAATAATAAAATTAACTACCTAAAAAGAATTTCTTTCCAAAACCTTGATAAATTTTCTAAAATCATTCTATATATCTGATCTTTTTTAATAGAGTTTTTATTTTCTTAGAAAATCATAAGATGGTGTCATCTATTAAATCCGATGGAATGAATTATTTTTAATTATATATCAGAAGTGTTATTTTTATCCCCTATACATATAATTAAAAATAATCCATTCCATCAGAATTAATAGATGACACCAGCTAATGATTTTCTAAGAAAATTTGAAAAATCGATTACCATCGGCAAATTAAAATCTTTCATATTCAATTAGGAAGAGTTTTTATTATTTAATATTTCCATCATTTCTAAATTAATCTTTTATCAATTTTTTTCTCTATCAAGAATTTCAGGATTAGAAAAATGAATTGCGTAAATTTTTTGAAAGACTACATATAGCAAGTTATATTTCAGGATTTTTTCGTTTTAATCGAATAATGTTAAGTATTTTAAAAAGTAATATTTACTGAACATCACTATATGATTAAAACTAAAAACTCCAAATGTGCCATACTCTCTAGCTCACTAGTTCCCATCCTTTTTATGGCCAACTTAAAATTCTGATGCCCCCACTCCCCCACTGTGAAATAAAATTCTTATTATTAAAAAAGTGAACCCCTATTCACGTCGAGGAAGCCTAAAAGACTATTAACATGATTTAAACAAACTTCCACTGTTAATAATTCATTCTCGAAATGCCCCCTTATAAAATAGAATTATCCTCCTGTTGGGAAACAGCTAGATAGTCACTTAACAAATTTATTTTTCTAATCATAAATAAAATTATTAATAAAGGAATAAATTTAAATAAAAGGCAAATTTTATTAATAATTCAAGTTTTAAGTAATAAAAACTTAACAACAAAAGATCGGATATATCGGAAAATACTTTATTTACACCACTTCTAAATTTTCTTATTAATAAAGGCATTTTCCTTGAAACGTTTTATGTTTTATTAAACCATTTATACATTTTTGTATATTTATACTCTTGCATTTTTTTATATTTTTTTTTTTACTTTTCGGCCTTTCTAGCCATAAGTCAATTTACGATACTACAAATTTTTTTTTTTAAATTTGTCTCTACCCCGGGGTCAGATTTTAGTCGGATGCCTCGAGTCGGATTCGAACCCGGGTCCACTTGTTTAGCAGGCTGACACGCTAACCCCTAGCCTAACCCGACCACTTATATTAATTTAATAATAAAATAAATTTAAACTATTTATTAATTGTCTTTATAAAATAATTGTATTTACGTAATATGTTATCACCCTAGAAATTATAAATCAAATTATATTATAGATTTTAATAATTTATTTATTCTATTGACCCTGAATAAAATTTATTCTTATTTTTTAATTTCAGTATGCTGATCTTATGAATAAATGCCCACTTCGGCGTCCAAGTGGAGTTCTTCTCTATGGAGCTCCTGGAACAGGAAAGACCCTTCTGGCAGCTGCTGTGGCTCGAAGCTGTAAACTCAACTTCATTAATGTTAAAGTAATTATTCTTCATTCTTCAATTTTTAAATTTAATCGCAAAAATCTCATTGATAAGGAGAAAATTATTGAAATTTTTTCATAATTTTAAGTATAGCCAATTCTGAAGTGGTACATAAATCACTTTAATATGGCGATTTTAGGGCTTTCGCACATTGTTATTTTGAATTAAGTTAAATTTAAAAAAAAAATAACCTATTCTACTTAAAAAGATCTTATTTACAGGGATACACAACACCCTATGATAAAAAAATATTTTTTATTTTGAAAACCCACAAAAATTTTACCCTTCCCAAAATAATAATTTGATTAACATTTTAATAGGATTTTTGATTTCAAAGAAAATGAATAGATATAACATGTATATTTCAAGTTTGTAACTTATTTATTTTACGAGCGACAAAGCTCTAATAGATGGAGAGATAGGCATTGTATCGACACTAATACAATAGGATTCCGTTTTATTTTTCAAACGGAATCCATAATAAAAGACCAAAGCCGAAACAATAATCAATAATATGACGTCATAAGTCAATCTAGACTTTTTTCTAAAATTTAAAAAATGTGCGAAAAAAATTTCCAGATGAGCAAAAAAAATCAAATTATATATTATTTAATTTTAATATAATAAAGGCCCACACTTTTATGGTAAAGTCTTGTGGATTTTTCTCGTTCATAACTATACCTAATAAATATGATAAATGCCGAATATTATAACCGAAATGTCAACAAATTAAAATAAATACAAATGATACTGGCTGTTTGTAGTAATTATCCGGATTCTGATTAAGGGCTTCCAAAAGCGATAAAGCAACTTATAATTTGTATTATTTTATTTGGTTTAATATATACATGTTTTTGCTAAGTAGCAGCTCAATAAAATGAATCCAAATTATTAAATGTTTTATTGATTTTGGCTGCCCTTAAAACAAAATTCCTATAAAATAAATAACTATTTTATAAATAAACTACAGATCGCGTCCGGGCTCTGTAATCCAGTATTTTGGAGCTCAGAATAAAGGATCGTAGAGTAGTTAACCCAACCATTGTAACTTAAACAGCCATAGATTGGTGGGAACCACGCATTGCATATCTCCAGATTATCTCAAAAGAGACAATCATGGGCAGTGAGTGCCCCTCCTACAAAACTCGTTGTCCCCCCTAGAAAAATCGAAATTTCATTATTACGGGGCATCGCTTATGTATTTCTGATTAAATTTATTCGTTACTTCCAAAATTTGTCAATTCTACTAAAAAGTTAGTTGATCTCTAATCGGATTACAGAAATTGAAACCTTGTGGTGGCTAATCTGCTGGTCGGCTGCCTCTCCTAGGAAATCTCCTTAAGGACGTTCCCTAATAAATCGATTTTCTTGCAATCCTTTTAAAACTTTTAATACACATATTTATAAGTGTCCTTTATACGTAGAAATTTTTTTTAAATAGTCCTTGAGGCACTAAATTTTTAAATATTGACCGTTGAAATTTGCATATTTAACATGCGAACCCTATCCCGATTGATGTTCAAGCGACTGTTTCATTAAATAACAATCTTAATTTTCTTTATATTATTTTGAAACACTGATAATCATTAACTTTAGGTTCTTTTGATGGTTTTCATTTTTTCTCTCATGGCATGGGAAGTGAGAGATGGCTACTTGGCAACGTCGCACTAAAATCACTCAATTTTTCCATATCTAAAAAACTTCTGCAGCTGGTGCATTTGAGATTTTTAGCCAATTCTCTCAACCTAACTATACTGTTCTCACCTGGAATTTCGCATTGAGCTGTTTCATGAAGTGTTTTTTTTTTATTCTTTGTCTTTTAGCGTCGGTTAGAATGCAATGTTGCCAGATCCGAGAAACGACATAGTGAAAATATTTTTTCCTTTCTGCGCATATGAGAGTATGGGAAAGAGCGAACTGCATCTGAGCTATATTAGGGAACGTCCTTAACTACGCCAATGGAGGCATTCAAAAGCGTTTCATTGGGAGAACAGCGATCAGCCTTGGCAAATTCAACTAATTGAACTAGAGATCATTATAAAAAATGTATAATTTTCTCTCTATTGGAACATTTAGCTTTTTTCACAATCATGAAAAAAGAAAACAAAAATAATTTTATTGAATCTTGATTGATAGCATGTAATGATATTGTGTTTTTTTAACACTTTTGTAAACATCAACTGATTTTCTAAAGGCAAATTTATAGCAATTATATTCTCGCATCTCTCCTAAGTTCGTTTTTATTTCCCGTCAACTATTTATCATTCCACTTATCTCACTTTTCGCATCTCTGTCGCCTCTCCTCTAGGCTCTTTTACCTACCATTATATGAATAAATAGAGATAAATGCAAAGTCATAGCCCAGGCCTCTCGTCTAATGTCCGTCTTTCTTTTTTTTTAATCTGACTATTTTATGTCTAATAATTCAACAATTTATAGCTGCTTTATTCGATTTTTTTTCATTGCAGGGGCCTGAATTGTTATCCAAATATATTGGCGCTAGTGAAGAAGCAGTCCGGAATATATTTCAAAAGTATGTATTATTGATTTTTTTTTCTTAACTTCTGAAGAGAGTTTTTTAAATATATTTCTACTTCATTTTAAAAATATTAGTTACAATTTTTAATTTATTATTTTATAAAGACTAAACCAAAGAATGCGTCTTCTGCTTGATGTAAAAAGTATAGGTGAGCAAATCCAACATATTTTGCATTGTAAAGTCCACTAGTTTTTTTTCCAATTTAAGATAAATTTTCCATTTTTAATATTATAGTCTTTAATTGTATACATTTATTGTTGCACTCATAATTTTTTTAACACCGATTTTACTCAATTTCTTATTTTTTCAATTCAAATAATCTACAAAAAGTCAATTCCGTCCCCTGTCCAATTCGGCTGTTTAAATCTTCAAACCCGTGTATTTACTTAAAAAATGTTCAGATATGACTGATTAAAATATCACCTAAATAAAAAAAAAAGAGGTATGAAGACTATATAATTTAATAGTTTTTTTTTAGTTATTAAAATTTTGTTAGAAAAAATTGTCCAAAAACAGTGTGTCAATTCCGTCCCCAATATAGTTTTAGTATTTAACTTGACTCACGCCATCACTGCAGCGGTCAAGAGAGAAACTATTTTCAGTTGTTGAGTTGGTTTGTTAATAGCAACCAGTGGTGTTAATTTTATTCATATGGTAACACAGAAAAATCTCTTCATAAAGGTAGTGATTAATTATGTCGTTCATAAGTGGCATTTCCGTCCCTGCGATAACAAATCATATAAAACTATTTATTAAAAAAAACTTTCTAGTGTTGTTTTATTATTAGGTTACAATTCGTAACCAAAATTGTAACTTTCTATATTTTTAAGCCAGTCTCTGCCTATATTACCAAATCAAAATTCTCTAATGTCAATTCCGTCCCCTTAATTGTCAAACCTAAATGGGAAAATCATAAAAAATTGAAAAATATTTTCCATTATTAGAAATTGGTCTATAAATAGTTGAGTCACAAAATTATATTATTATTGTTGGTGTGCGATAAAGTTTTTTTTTTTTTTGGCTTTTCGGCCTTTCTAGCCATAAGCCTAATTACGATACTAGTTATATTTTTTTTAAATTTGTCGCTACCCCGGGGGGTCAGATTTTAGCTGGATGCCTCGAGTCGGATTCGAACCCGGGTCCCCTGGTTAGCTCGCTGTCACAAATTTTTAGGTAAAAAAAATGCAAAATAAGTTGGATTTACTCAGGTACATAATGTGTAACATATGTACGTCGAAAATATTTTTACCTATTACGATTTATATAATTCATGTTCTATTAAACGTTTTACTGATTGTTTTATAAAATAATTGGATATTTTTTTCATTTGTACATATTTATAAAAAAATAGTATATATGTGAATTTTCATTAATTTGAGAGGATAGTTTGATCATTATTATTCATCATCATTGTAAATATATTCGTAAATTGTTTGGTGAATCATATCCATAATTTAATTACTTTCTTAGAAAATTGGATAAATAAATTAAATCAAGAGTTTTTATTAAACAAGACGGACGTTTCGTCACTATATTTGACGACTTCTTCAGCGACTTATTCTTCAACTAAATATCACACAATTGCTTTGAAGAGTAAGTCGCTGAAGAAGTCGCAAATATAGTGACGAAACGTCTGTCTTGTTAGAGGTAGTTGTTTCGCGACAATACTAGCAAAAAGTTAATGCTAGAGTATATAGAACAGACAATAAGGATTCATAATTCATTAGCCCAAAACTTTTTGCTGTTTATGTACCACTACTAGCCAATCCCGTGCTCATTTGACAAATCTGACAACATTGTCCGAGCTTGAATATTTTTATATTAAAACGACAGATAAAATACATTTTAAAGGTCTATTTATATCTATTAAAATCGTTTTGTTATTTTTTAACAAATGTAATCAACGCCTACGTTACACCTTATGAAAATTACAATTTTGAAAAAATCTAGCTCATGCGCGCTTTATACATCTTTCGCTGGTTAAATAAATGCGTTGTTGCCAGCTTGTTTTTAGTGTAAATTTTTCATTATACATTTTTCTTTCTTTATTTATTATTATCTCAGAAACTGTGTTGTAACGATGAATTAAAATTTTCTTAAAAAATGTATTAGTTATTGGTTTAGTTTTTTTATAACAATAGTAAGAAGAGTTTCTTAATTATAATTAAATATGTATGTAACCTTTCCGATACCCCGTAGTGTGCAATGTATAAGAGTATGAAAAACTCTATCTTTGGAATTTAATATCTCCGGAACTATATTGTTCATAAATTTCGTTTTGCCACCAATCGATGTATTTAACTAATAATCTGACTAAATTTCAAAAAAATCCTAAGAAAACCCTTTTGGTGAAACAACTACCTTAAATCAAAATTTTTTTTATTTTTTGTAGAGCGATTCAGGCTCGACCTTGTGTTCTTTTCTTTGATGAATTCGATGCCCTTGCCCCTCGTCGAGGCCATGATTCGACTGGAGTCACAGACCGAGTTGTTAACCAACTCCTTACCGCTCTTGATGGCGTAGACACACCAGGATCTGGTGGTAAGCATTTAATATGTCTTTTAAAGAATATCTATTCACTCATTACTTACTTATCAATCAATACATTTTTTTTTAATTTAATTTTTTTAATTCTAAAGGCTTTTATCAATCGAATAGAATTTATATA
Source organism: Forficula auricularia (assembly GCA_024734495.1). Classification (NCBI taxonomy): domain Eukaryota; kingdom Metazoa; phylum Arthropoda; class Insecta; order Dermaptera; family Forficulidae; genus Forficula; species Forficula auricularia. The sequence goes on from JALMQS010000128.1 coordinate 25,659,791, forward strand.
TAGATATTTTATGCTTTGAAAATCGAGACTTTTTCCTGTATAAATCACAACATTTCGATTTCGTAATGGTTAATAGAATAAAATTGAAAGTTTCTTTTTGCCGAGAGTAGCAGAATTTTTATAAATTAAAGGAGACAATAAATGAGTGTGTCATGTACTGGAAAAATAAATTTATTTATAACGATTTATCGAAGACACTCTTTTATTGTCTCCATTAATAGTTAATAGGATATATGATAGTAAAATATAATCATTTTTTTTCAATATTTGGATACCAGAGAGAGTTTTTGTAATTCGAAACCAAAAACTTTTGAAAATATATCATTTTCTAGTTTAACCGAATAATTATAATAAAAGGGCTAAGTTGAAATAAGCTTAGAACACTTATAATGGACACTATTTTATTTTTCGTGAAATTTTAAATTAGTAGAATTTTTAACAAAATTTGATTGTTAGGTGAAAAATTTAATAATTTTTTTGACACAGTCTCATTAAGTTAAAATTCCATAAAAACGAAACTACTGTACATTATACCTGCACTTAGTTTAAATAATAATACAGTGAAACCTCTCAAATCCGAACTGATTTGGGAAGTAGGCTGTTCGGATTAGCCGAAAGCACTTCGACAATTGAAGATAACTGATATCAAGTGAAAGATTAATTGATATTTTGTGTGTTTCTATTATTATTTCATTGTTTTTGCAAAGTGATTAACGTAAAGAATTTCAATAACCAACTTTTACCGTTTTTCAATTCTGGATCACATAAGTATGTCGACACATTTACACTTTGCTATGTATGCTAACTGTACTTTGTTAATGTTTCAACTAATTATGTAAAATAAGATTATAATGTAGAATATATACATAATTGTTTTATAACTAAATAAATAAGTTTCTCTTTTTTGCGTTCGGATTTAAGGGGTTCCCTTTAGTTCGGTTCTCATTAGTTGGATTAACAGTTAGAGCGATATGCTAGAAATCCAATTGATCGGGTTCGATTTCCCTAGTGACAAATAATTGAAAATTGACTGAGCTTGTCAACAGATTTCTACCACAACTCTTGATAACGAGTCCAGAACTAAGTCGAAACGTCTGATTTTCTCATTGAAAATGTACAATTTAAAAGATTTTACAGAAATTTCACTTTTGACAAACAATTCGATCTCGTAAGCATCAAATCTACAATTTTTAGATGATTATTCTTAATAATTTACCAGGCATTATTTTAACTGGTCGAATATTGCTCTTTAGTTATCCAAACAACACTGGTATATCTTCACTATGAATTGAAATCGGTCACTAAACGAGTACTTTTGAGCCGGGAGAGTGTTTTGTTTCTGCCAAAATTAAAACTTAGTTTCATGAATCATAATTTCGAACATGGATATTTTCCAGATTTAACCGAAAAATTGTTAGAAGGCTGATTTTGAACTATCCTATTTAAATGATAGTGATATTCACTTTGCAAACTTTCTATTTCTGCACTTTCTTTAAGTGATTTGAATGAAATACTAATTTATTTGTTTTCCTTTTTCTTCGTCCAGGTGTTCGTGTCCTCGCAGCTACTGGTCGGCCAGATCTCATTGACCCTGCTCTTCTTCGTCCTGGTCGATTAGATCGTGTCGTTTATGTTCCTCTTCCAGATTCCGCGGATGCGAGATTGAGTATACTCAAAGCCCTGACTCGCCACGATATTCTTATAGATTCTGATGTCAATTTAACAGACATTGCAAACTTAACTGAAGGGATGACCGGCGCTGACCTTCAAGCGGTGCTGTACACGGCACAGATCAATGCTTTCGAAGCTCAAATGGTGAGTGATTACCATTTTTATTTTTTTATAATATAAGTCAAAGAATGTTTAGAAAAGATCTAGTCAGTCAAAATTAAATTTATTCTGTTTATTTTTTCCCCTATTAAGTAATGTTATATTTTATAAATTGATGTTATTGCTTATAACAGCGTTTTCTAACTCTGGCTTATGGACTCTCTAAGTGTCCTCGTTGATCTTTATTGTGGTCTTTGAAATTTGCAAATGAATTTGTACGTACTGAGCCTGTTAGTAATGTTGTGTCTAAAGAGATTATATGCTAATATTCTATTTATGGGCAGATATCTGTTAATGCTTGTATTTTGGTGATTAAATTTATTGTTGGTTGAAATTTTGTTTAAATCACACATGATTTATTTATTGAACACAAAAAACAAATAATACAATATAACTACGACGTTTCGATCGGCTTATTCTGCGATCACTCAAGTATGAGGACCGAACCCGATTTTGGGACAATTCATACTCGAAATCGATCGTGGAATAAGCGGATCGAAACGTCGTAGTTATATTGTATTATTTGTTATTTGTGTTGAATAAATAGAAATAATTAATTATGTGTCATTTAAACAAAATTTCAGCCTTCAGTTTGCAAATTACTAATCATTTTCAGAACCGTGAAGGAAAGGTAGTAATCTATAAATTGTTGAAGAAGAACCCCTTTTAATTACATTATTGGGGGTCGGGTAGGCTAGAGGTTAGCGTACCAGCCAGCAGGCTGGTAACCAAGTGGACCCGGCTTCGAATCCGACTCGAGGTATCCGGCTAAAATCTGATCCCTGGGTAGAAACAAATTTTTAAAAAATAATAAGTTTCGTAAATTGGCTTATGACTAGAAAGGCCGAAAAGCCAAAAAAAAATTCCATTATTATACAACAAATAAAAATGGAATTTCTATAAAATGTAATAGAAATTTTATTTTCGTGAAAAAATCGAAGTTGAGTTTTTTAAAGTTTCAAGGATCAATGAGGCTAAAAAAGACGTTTTTCGAAAACGGCTGACTTTCTCTTTATATGTATATATTAGGTTGTCCCTTATTTTCGAAGATTAATTAAAATGAACGAATGCAACCTAGATTTTTCCTTTTAACTAGTAAAACAAAATCAAATTTGTCTGGTGAAAATCGAAGGTCATTAAGGCTAGGCACACTCAGTCGATTTTTAGTCGACCCAAAAAATTTAGTTGGGTTGGTTTGAAATCCTGATGAATTAGCAATTTATAACTAACTTTAATTAACTAACTAAGCTCGATTTTTTATCATAAGTTCTCATCGATCAATTTTGATTAAATAATCGGGTTGATCTGCAGTTGTGCACCTACATTAAACTTAATAGATTTATGTCCATCAACTAAACTATCGATCGACTGTGTGTGCCTAGCCTAATAGGTGTCGACCTATATCAGAAGTCGCTGCATAGAAATGGTTCTAAGGCTAGGCACACACGGTCGATTTTCAGTCCAACGATAGTTTAGTTGATGGACATAAATATATTAAGTTTAATGTAGGTGCATACACAACACAACTGCAGATCAACTCGATTATTTAATCAAAATCGATCGATGAGCACTTTTGATAAAGAAATCGAGCTTAGTTGGTTGATTAGAGTTGGTTATAAATTGATAATTTATCACGATTTCAAACCAACCCAACTAAATTGTTTGGTTGACTGAAAATAGACCTTGTGTGCTTAGCCTAAGAGTTGGCATGGACATCTCACTGGGGAAATTTGATAACCACTGTTTACTTATTTGATAAATCATCATGCATTTACGATTTTTTTTCTATTCTTCAATGGGCCGATATGTAGATATGATTTAAAAAAATTCTAAACAAAACCATAAGTATTTTTTTACAGTTCAAAAGAGTCTGACCTCACTTATACTGTATTAATTCTTGCTTTATGAAAAAATGTGATGTGATACACACAAAAAGAAGAAATTTATTTTCGTAGTCTTAGAACTGTTGATGATTGTGTAGAATGAGGAATAAAATTAAAGCAGGATTTCTGTGGGTTTTTGAGGGTTACCCAAGTTTATGCAGTCCGTGGAATTTATTATACCAAGTGTACTAAAAGCTTTTATAGGTATCTCAAAATGAGATTAAAGTGACTTGCAGTTGTATCAGGATTATAGGTATATATTATATGCCCGTTGAAAATTACGAAATCTTGTTTATGACTCAAAAGTAATAAACCGGGAAGGCCTATTAAAAAAAATAATATAAATAATAATAGTACAGGGTTGGGCATAAAGATCTACCACATTTTGAAGAGGTATAAAAATAATTTAACTAGAAAAAAACTGAATATATTTTTGAAAAGAACATAATTTTTTTTTAATGTATTTCAAACATTATAGCAGACAAAAAAAAGGGGGGGGTCAAAAATGAAAATTCTAGCCCTTTCGACCAAACTCAACCCATTTTGGGTGGTTAGTTTTTGCATTTCTAGCCTTCTGGGGGTCCACAGAATATGTATACAAAATTTGATTTAGTTTGGTCGAAAAACTAGAATTTTCATTTTTGACCCCCCCCTTTTTTTTTGTCTGATAATTATAATGCTTAAAACACATAAAAAAAATATTTTAGGTTCTTTTCAAAAATATATTCAGTTTTTGTTTTAGTTAAATTTTTTCATTTTTTATACCTCTTCAAAATGTGGTAGATCTTTATGCCCCATCCTGTCTTTTATTCTAGTACGATTTTCAGCATCATAAAATAATCATCAGTCCTAAGACTGAATTGACGCAACTTCACACCTTTGACAATCCATTTGACTCTTTCCCCAATACTTTAATTTAACTAAAAGTGAGGCTTTTTCCACACCACATATATGTCATTCATTATTTGGGAAAATTATTATAATCTATTACTTTCTCTTCCTCGTTTCTTTCCCTAAGTCACTCTCGAAAGTATCTCCTGGGTTCCAACATGTGCCTTAATTTTTCAGTTTATACACTAAGGCTATTTCTAGATACTGTTGAGCTATTGAAATATATTTAAATCTGGTTTTGATTAGAAAACTTCACCACCGGCTGTCTATTGGTAGGGTAGGCATATAAATAGACGACTTTGCAATGCGTTTTGCATCTTCAGGCAGGCGCTCAATACCCAAAAACGAATATTTTTAAACTGTAATACAATTTTTTAAATCTCAAATTATTTTAATCTTATCATTTCACGATTAAATTTATGATTTTTAAACTTAAAAAAACTCTTAAGACTAGGTTTTTAGAGAAAAATGTAAAACGAAAATAGTATCTCGTCTTATATTCAAAAAACAAATTTATATGGGGGAATTTGTTTTTTCTCCGAAATGTAATTTCAAAAAATATAGATGATCTTATTGTTAATACAGGTAGGAAAAAAAACAATTTATTTGGATGAAATTATAATTGTCTTGGCATGTTGAAGGCATTGATTTTGTTTAGGGGCATGGTGTTGGTTCCAGATTAAACATATTTCTCAAAATTAAAATTCGATTATTAGATAGGTTTAACAATTAAAGAAATATTGTTTATGAACAAGACTCAATCAAGCAGATGAGCTGGTCACTCGAAATAGATATCGTCGCCTTAGAGTGTAAACCTGCTAACTCAAAACAAGGAAATTTTACAGGGCAGATAAAAAACAAACAAAATTTAATATTGTTGTTATTGAAAAAACTATTTTTCACATTTTTTTTCTACAACTACGATCGTAATTTTAAGTAGCAGTTTTACTGGGACGATGCTGCTGCATCTCTTTTTCGAATGGTATTAATATGTCATATATATGATAAAAATTTGCAAGTTTACACTCTAAGGCAACGATATTGAGTCTTGCTCATAAGCAATAATTCATTTAATTGTGAAACCTACTTATTAATCTAATTTTAATTTCATTGAAAGAATCGGTACTAATATGAGAAATAAGCAGCATTTAAGAAAGCTAATTTTTTAGTGTCCTTATTAATTTAAAGTGGACTAAAAAAAATAATTAAAACTAATGATTAAAGTGTTGCGTTTCTTATTCTTTGAATAGTTACTAAGTCTATATAAAAAATGTATAATTCTAAATAAAATATGAACATTACAGAAATTATTTACATATTTAGGCAATAAAAACTTTCAAATTTATTCCAATGGGGCTCGTGGAGGGATTATTTCCTTGGGGAAGACCATTATCAAGAGGGAGTGATGGGTTCAAGGAAATTATTGGAGTGTCTGTCTGTCCAATGAAACGAAAAAACAAAACAAAAAAACTTAGGATCGCCAACAAAATTGAATAAAATTATAATTATAATAGCTAAAAATCTGTAAAAATTCTGTAAGATAGCTAGTATTATGAGGATAAAGTTTACAGTTTTTCAAATTTTTTGAACCATTACTTTGGCCGGAATAAAAAATTGATCCTTCAATGCCAAAAAGCCCATGTTATTTAGATGGGAAACTTGCTTGCATCGCTGTTCGGCACAGGATAAAATGGAGATGGAGACTTGAAACTTGGGGGATATATTTTTTTATTTATTTCGAACCTTATGAGTCTCTGGGAGCATAAAAATTCGAAAATAAGGGTGGCCCACCCTAATATAAATGTATGTTTATTTGCATCAAGAAGAGGACAACCTCATTAATTATTCTGGACACAAATAACTAATTTTGATTACGGAAATCTCGAAATAGGAGATCCAACAGAGAGTTAGCTTTTTTTAAATAATAAATCAAAGATATAATTCAGTCGACTCTCGATAATTCGAAATCCAAGGGACTACAAGAAAAATTATAGAGACTTCGAATTACCAAGAAGTTTGAATTATCAAGAGAAAAGAAAAAAAATTCGAATTATTAAGAGTTTTTATTATATTTTTGAAAATATGTATGAGCTTACATAAATTTTATATTTAGCCTCAAATAAAAAAGTAAAAATAATAAAAACGACAAAAAAGAACAAAAAAATTACATACTTACATTACGCGGAAAATGAGGAGTATTACTAGGAAAATTCAACATACTTTAATATTTAAATCAGTAAGGGCTCACTTGGTTTGTCCGGTTTCGCCCACTTATGGCCCCCCCCCCCCGCTTTGTAGTCTATTTACAGTAGACTTTCTGGAAGTTTCTAGAAACTCCGAGAACATTCTGGAACCACAAGGACAGTCGTTCACAAGAATTGGACTCTGCCTCGCAGAGTGATGTTTAGCGATGGTTTGCGCGCCGCGAGCCAGCAAGAATTCCGCCAAAGGCGGACTTTGCAGCTGGTTCGAATTATAAAGAGGAAGTAGCCTAATTCGAATCATAGAACGTTCTCTTCCCTCTTGTTACGAAAAGGATTTCGAGTTATCGAGCGTATCAAAATATATAGCATTTTTTTGATTTACCGAAGTTAACAGCTGAAGAGTTCGAATTATCGAAAAATTCGAATTATCGAGAGTCGACTGTATTATTAATAAAAAGTTCTTTTTGATATTTATTTAAACATAGAATAATTTCATTCTTTTCAAATTGAAATTTAATTCAGTTGAACCCTCATCCATCGACGGCGTTAATTGTTATCTCTCTCTTTATTAAACCCCGAGTGATCTCTTTCGTTGTTAAATTACCTCAAGAGGTGTAAATAAGAAAGAGGGGAGGAATCCGCCTCTGCTTAATGGAAAATATCGACTCACCCCTTCATGTTTTCTTTTTTTTTCTCCCCTTTTTTCATCCCTTTCCCTGGAGGCGTGGAGGTAACGAAACCCGAAACCAATCCGGGTGTTAAGCAATTATCAAACTGTAATGGATTTGTTAATTTTGTTTGTGAAATCTTGTCACGGGCGGCTTGTAGTCGTAAGTGGTTTATTTTTCAAGTGATTTTTTGAAATTAAGTCATCTTCTCTCCTCGTCACTTGACATTTAAACAGGATTATAGCCAAAGCCAATATATTTATATAGAACAGAATGAGAGAGGGTGGCCAAATCGGAATCAGAATCACAATGTGTAACGCTACAACAAGATTATTCTTATAATTTAATTTAAAAGATTAGAAGGCAATTCAAATAAATTGAATTTTATTTCTATTTTACATCCAATCGCAATTCATCTTTTCATTAATTCACCCGGAAGAATTCTCTCCAAATGATAAAAAATAAAATTAGAAAAAAACTCTGTCAGCCAGAAATCGTTACGTTAAAAGGAATATATCACGGGTCCTTAACCAATTCAATAGCTCTTCGTCCAATACAAATCAGTTTTGAGATCAAGTCAAGTGGAGGGGAATTTTTTTCTGATAATTATTTATAAATAAGAGTGTGAGCCTTAAATACAATTTTTTTTTCACATTCATTTTAAATAATGTTTAGAAATGATTTGGTATACTTTTTATTCAATATTTTGTAATTATTCTTTTTAAGTTAAAAAAGGAGAATTTAAGAAATTCAATGGCCTGAAACAGATATCAAGGGTAATTGTTTTATTTTGACTATTATTAAAAATTATCTGTTAATATGTAAATATTAGTGAAAATCACGATGGGGCAACTTGTATCAAGATATTATGCAGAATTAATAAGTTAGAGCAAATTCCATCCTAATTCACCCTGACATTGTGAGACGCTCGCCATCAGTGAAAACCAGTTGTTTACCGATGGCGAGTCAGCCAAGCGTTTGCTAATTTTCACCAACAGGTATACAAAAGTAAAACCAAGGTCCTAGTTTGTACAAAAAAACAAACAAACGAGACAGGAATGCATCAAAATTAACCAACAAAACCTAGAAGGACTTAAGGAGTTCCACTATTTAGGAAGTAAAATCATATAAGATGGGAAGAGCAAAAAAGAAATTAAATCAAGAATTGCCCAAGCAAAAATGGGGTTTAATTCAAAACAAAAACTACTATGCTCCTCCTCAATCAGCTTAGAAAACAGGAAGATGCTATTGAAGACATATGTATGGAGCATAGGCATGTACGGGTGTGAAACCTGGATGATTGGAGAAGCGGAGAGAAAGAGATCGGATGCTTTCTATGGTGCTACAGAAGAATGATGAATATCAAATGGAATTACAAATGAAGAAGTTCTTGGAAGAATCGGAGAAAGAAGAACCTTGTGGAGAGTCTGAAGAAGAGAAAACGTCAGATGATGGGGCACACACTTAGACATGGGGGACTGCTTAGGGATATCTTGAAAGGAGAGGGGGAAAGAAAAGAGTAAGGAGAAGGACCAGATTAGAATATTTTGACCAAATAATTGGGGGATATGGGATGATAGTCATTTAGAGAGGTCTAAGAGCTGGCATGGAATAGAGCCTAGTGGAGACGGGTTGTGTCAAACCAGCTAGGTCTGGTTTATGTCGCAAGCAAATGTTTGCCACTAACCAAGGTAGATGGTAAATGGAGCCACTGGGATGGCCAATCAGATGACAGCCACTGAATGTGCCTGTCATCTGATTGGCCATCCCAGTGGCTCCATTTACCATCTACCTTGGTTAGTGGTAAAAGCATTTACTTTGTGACATACAACCGGGCCTTAGAACTGTCTACTCAATGATGATGATGAGGTATTGATAAACTAGAAACTATGAAAATATCTTTTTAAAAATCCCAATTAATTTTTGATATGATTTTGAAAATTTATTAAAATTTTGTTGTTTTGCCTGCATTCAAATTTAACATAATTTCGAGAACCCCACTTTTCAAGAGAGTTTGAACCTCCTTTGCAGTAAGTAGAAATGGTATAAAAAATAAACCAACCTGTCCATATGTTTCAATTTTTTTCTTTCTATTTACTATATATTTCTATTTATTATAGTATGAAAGAGGAAATATTGCGAACGAGTTACATTCTTTAGATAGGGATAAACCTTGAGATTAATTGTAGAATAGAGAACAATGTGTAAGTATGTGAAAAAGAGAAGAGCGGATATGATGGAACATACGGTGAATTACTAAGGGATGTTATAGAGGGCAAAGCGGGAAATAAAAGGGCAAGGGAAGACCAAGATTGTTGAGTATTTTTCCTATGTACTCAAAGATATTGGGATGTAGGACTTTTAGAGAATTGAAAGAGTTGGCATGGGTATAGAGTCGAGTGAAGGCGGATAGTTTCCTCAAAGCAGCCTTAGGACCGTATACATAATGTGACTATGGAATAGAGAACAATGTGGAAGTTGATTAATACTTTTTTCGGCTTGTATCTAATTCAACAGTGAAGGAGTGTTTGGAGCGTTTAAAATTTCTGGGATTCTTACAGTTAATAAGTAACTTACTTTAGTGGTGATTAGATTGCAAGTTTCTTTTTTCCGAGTGTAGCAGAATTTTTATAAATTGAAGGAGACAATTCAATTTATTTATCATTTTTCCAGCAGAAGACACTCTTTTAATGCCCCCTTTCATTAAGTGGGGATTATTGACTAGTTAGAACAAATTATGGGTTGTGGAAGTGCGCACGGTTTTACGATGGGCCGGGGAATCGTGGTTAGGGAAATGGCATAGATGTGAGCCATATTCGAGGCAGGGATGAACATTTTTAATATTAAACAAGAATTTTCAGGAACTTGGACCTCAGGAAAATTTTAAACAACAATTAATCATCCTTAAAAATTATTGGATAAAAATACTTGGTAGGTTTCACATTAAGATATAAAAAAATAAAACGAATTTATTTTTGGAGAATCTTTAATCTCGATATATATATTTCGGATGACTAACCCATCTTCAGGAGAAACAGAAAGTAACTGACCGAGATAAGTCGAAATTGAATACAAGTCAATGGTAAATTTTTTTTTAAGATAACAAAAGAGTAAATATTTAAAATTATTGGAGGGAAAAAGGTAGGAAGTCTACTTTTGTTTAATTTTGAATGGCCTTTTGAGAAATGAGGATTTCGAATTTGAATACAACTCAATGGTAAAATTTATTTTTAAGATAACAAAAGGGTAAACTTCAGACTTCTCCTCCACTAATTTTAAATATTTACCCTTTTGTTATCTTAAAAATAAATTTTACCATTGAGTTGTATTCAAATTCGAAATCCTCATTTCTCAAAAGGCCATTCAAAATTAAACAAAAGTAGACTTCCTACCTTTTCTCCCTCCAATAATTTTAAATATTTACTCTTTTGTTATCTTAAAAAAAAAATAAATAATAAATTTTACCATTGACTTGTATTCAATTTCGACTTATCCAGGTCAGTTACTTTCTGTTTCTCCTGAAGATGGGTTAGTCACCCGAAATATATATATCGAGATTAAAGATTCTCCAAAAATAAATTCGTTTTACCTTTTTATATCTTAATGTGAAACCTACCAAGTATTTTTATCCAATAATTTTAAAAAATGTTTCACCAAGTACCAACCCTTAAAAACTATTAATCATCCTTTTTATTGAGACTTTTTCAAACTCTCAAAGTCGACTCAAACGTTACTTTCGAATTAAATGTTGTTTTCAATTTCACCTTGAGATCTAACTATCTGGGAAATATTTTTTAAGGGTTAAAAAATGATGTACTCAAATCATATAATATACCTATTTCATTTATAAAATTCTAATGTATTCTAGGATGCAACAGCTTTTGCTGCTGAAATGATGTAGTCATTCCTAAAAGAAGCATCTCAGAGTGAAACCCATCAAAGATATTTTATCCTAAATTTAATAAATAAATAATTACATAAATTTAAAATAATATAAATGTGAATATGAATTATTTTTCATTATATCTCAAACGAAATGTTCTATTTTACCTTTAATCAACGTAAGATTGAAAAGATCATTTCAATTTTCATCCATTATATAAACAAAAATAAATGTTATTGGTCTTTTAATTACATTACTAAAGAATATTTTTGTCTCGCGTTTCGTTTGTTGTTTTTTCGTATTTATCCTTTTCTGATCTCAAAAGGTTGATTGAGCGTCGCTATAAAAGGGTTTTGTTTGCTTTCCGATCAAGGGAAGAGAAGCCTTTTCATTCCTTTTGATTCGATTTAGTTGCTACTTAAGTACACACCTGGCTGGCTGGCTCGGTCCCATTTTGTTTGTCATTTGTAAGGTTTGCTTTTTGATGATCAAGGGTCGTCATCGTCGTCGCTTCGGAAAATAATCACGCCTCGAAAATGGTTAATGGCAAAGCAAGACGAAATGTAATTAATAAGAGAGCTGCTGATTGAAAATCAAGCTGAATTAATTAAATTCAAACCCTGCAAATATTGCTCGACTGAGTATAATTAATATAGAAAACAATTCAACAAACCTCGCAACAAAAATAAAAACACCGTTTGAATATCGTTGACAAATCCTTTGTCTTTTTTCATTTTTCTAATCAATTGAAAATTGGAAATTAACCATTAGGGCATCAACTGTTTTATATTTTCAATTCTGTAAAAGTTTTGATTGGGACAGTTAAACATAATCTATATTATTATTTCATTGAAACAGCTTGATTTAATCTTTTAACTAGTTCTAAGAAAATCACAAGAGATTGTTATCTATTTGATCCGAGATAGAATGGATTTTCTTTAATTATAGGGGAGCCTGGGGAGACACTGGACACTTTTTTCCCTCAATTTTTTTCCAAGTTGATGTAAACATTAGAACATTTCTTAAGGTGCCATTAAGTAGCCTGAAGATTAAGGTCCATCAGAGATTTTTTAAAAGGGTTTAATTGTTTCACCCCCACAAAAAACTCAGCATTCTCACAAAATTCTTCATCTTATAAATCACATCCTTGTTGTTTCTCGTAAAATTGTATAATTTATTTCTACAAAGTCAAAACTTGTATTAAAAATAATCCTTATGATAACCCGCGCACTTTACAATAATATGACAAATCGACATTTGTATGTCCCATTTTCTAATACCTTTATAATTATTATTTTCAAACTAGGCCACGGATGATCCCGCCAGGAAAGCTCTTTAGAGGGCTTTGCCCCTTCATCAGTCTAATACAATTGATTCACAGGAATTGATGTATTTATGTACCAGAAGACACACTCTTTTATTGTCTATTTTAATTTATAAAAATTCTGCTACTCTCGGCAAAAAGAAACTTTCACTTTGATAAAGAGAGAATTTCTCTCAAAACGTTTGGATTTATAATAAACCTTTTTTAATTGTTTTATAAAAGAATTGTATTTATTTTTTACTAATACGAGTATGTACAAAATTCTGTCCCAATTCCGATTTATGGTTTTAGTGACAGGATAATTTAAAATACATTCTCACAAATCGATATATTAATTAAAATTTTGTATGAAAATGAATTGTTTAAGTTCTTTTGATCGTTTTGGCTATAAAAACAGCGCCATTCTTTCTTCTTTTTCTGTTTGTCTCTTGGACGAAGGAATAACAAGGGATATATTTATCCGGGGAGTTTTGAGTAAATAGATCAGAGAGAGAGAGAGAGAGAGAAAGCCACCCCCTGAGCGCCACCCCTGCTACCCCCATGGTCTTCTTCTCCCGGGGCAACTGTAATTAAAACGGGGACCGCCCTCTAATTGAAACAGGAAATATAAGCCAACTCAATAACTTGCGCTAGAATGCTTTTAAATTTTAGTAATTAAATCTCGCTTTTATTTATTTATTTATTTTTTCACATTATCTCATGTTCATCTTCCTTCTTCTTTTTCTTTTCTTCTTTTTCCAGTTGTTGAGAGGAAAAGAGACGAATTCAATTTTGGCATTAATACTCAATGTCTTCTCGCTCTTTGAATTTCCCGAAAACCAATTTAGATTTCAAGAAAATAAATGGATTTGTATTTTAATAGCTAAATGAATGATGATAAGGTAAAGGGATGGACAGATTACGTTTTCTCTTCGTTTTATTTACTGAACAAAATGGGGAATTGAAGCTTAGGGGAAGAAGGAAGCCAAAGCCGATTCTTTATAAACTACGTCTTTTAGGCCTAAATCATTACTTATTCTCTGAGGTACTTTACTTGCTACCAACTAATTAAAAATAATTATTTTGTACTAATAATTATTACAAATGCCTGCTTTTATGTATATACCGGGTGAGTTTTTTATCTTGAGACAGCCTTATAAATCAAAAACAGTGCATTGTATGAAAACAAGTTTCAAATAAAAGTTTGTTTATATCGAGGGGGAAACTAAACTACGCTAGTGTTTGTCGATCTAGAACAAGCTTTCAAGGGTATTTTAAGGTCAAGTTCTGTTTTTTAAATAGAAACCTATATATTTCCTTACATATTCATAATCTACAAAAAAACCTGAACAACTTTCATAAGAACTATTTTTTTTATCCGACATCAAATAAACAAAATATTAAATCAATTATTAGAACTCAAAAAAATCTTAATTATTATTTTTAACAATTATTCAACTTAAATATCAAATAATCATGATTAAATAATTATTATTAAATAAATATTTATTAAATCGAAAAGTTACAAGCTTTCAAGGGTATTTTAAGGTCAAGTTCTGTTTTTTAAATAGAAACCTATATATTTCCTTACATATTCATAATCTACAAAAAAAACCTGAACAACTTTCATAAGAACTATTTTTTTATCCGACATCAAATAAACAAAATATTAAATCAAATATTAGAACTCAAAAAAATCTTAATTATTATTTTTAACAATTATTCAACTTAAATATCAAATAATCATGATTAAATAATTATTATTAAATAAATATTTATTAAATCGAAAAGTTACAACAGTGAAAATAAGTTTTAATAATGATTTTAAAACTTCATTATACACAGATTTAAGAGATATTTTCTACTTAATTGAACTACTTAAACTTTTTAAGTATAAAAAAGTTTATTTCTGGTATCAATCCACTAGATAGTTATATTGTATTACCATAATAAAAATGGACCATTTTTTGTTGAAGACAGAATTGAAATGGTCTTAATTTATACGGTGAATGTGGAATGTGTTATGGGGCTGCCATTGAAATCGATGCTGAGCGTTTTCCTGACAGGGATACTTCCTCACGAGCTTCATTTTATCGTGATGTAAATCTGTTAAAAAAAAAAAAAAAAACAAAATAGGAAATGTAAAGGCTAAGAAGAAACTGAAACAGGTCAAAAAACGAAATTGAAACTGGAATTCATCCAGAAGACTTGCGATAACACTTTGGAATGTCACAGAACAGTGTAGAAAAATTATTAAATTATTTATTTAATAATTAAATATTTGATCATTATTATTTGATAATTAAGTTGAATAATTGTTAAAAATAATTATTTATTATTTTTTTGTGATCTAATAATTGATTTAATATTTTGTTTATTTGATGTCGTATAAAAAAAATAGTTCTAATGAAAGTTGTTCAGTTTTTTTTGTAGATTATGAATATGTAAAGAAATATTTAGGTTTCCATTTAAAAAACAGAACTTGACCTTAAAATACCCTTGAAAGCTTGTTCTAGATCGACAAACAATAGTGTAGTTTAGTTTCCCCCTCGATATAAATAAACTTTTATTTGAAACTTTTTTTCATATAATCCACTGTTTTTGAGTTATAAGACTGTCTCAAGATAAAAAACCCACCCGGTATACATTGGTAAATGTGGAAAGGCAGTCCAAGGATAATGAAAGATAAATTCGAAATAAAAGCATTTATTGGAACGTCATTTTCATTCTCTTAAAAATCGGCGCTTCGGATGATTTTCTCTCCCTCATCAGGTTCCTCAAATTAATATAGAATTGAAGCTTAGGGAAAGAAGGAAGGCGATCCTTTATAAACTGGGTCTCTTAGGCCTCAATCATTGAGGTACTTTACTTTCGACGAACGAATTAAAAAGAACTATTTAGTACTAATAATTATTACAAATTAAATATTTAAATTCTTCTTCTTAAGTGCCCTGCTCGATTCCGAGCGTCGGAGATTACTTTGTAGAGTATCCCCCCCATTGTAATTTTCTTGGGAAAAATTTTCACAGGGGTGGTTTCCCATTGCCTTCCCCTGAAGGAATCAGATCATAGCCGGTCAAATATTTGCAGCTAGTCGGGCTTGAACCCGCGCTAGCTTGATTAGAAAGCATGCACTTTAACCACTCGGCCAATCCTGACATTCATTTTGTTGTTATAGCAAGTTGGCCATATAACAAATGATAGATGATTATTTGCATCAATTAGAACACAACCTCATAGATTTTTCTTTATGAATCAACAACTCTGCTACTCTCGGCAAAATAAAATCTTTTCAAATAAATACAATAGCTTCTCAGCGAAAGCAGAATAAAAATTATATCAAATGAATTGCAATATATTGCCAAATTTCAGCACTTTGGATATTACATGGTGTACCTGTAATGCACGGAGATAATTCAGGGTGTGGTTATATGAGTCAAAAGAATTCAAAAAGCTCATATAAACGTATGTCCGAAAAATCTTCTATTTCTGCTATTTTTTTACTAATTAATTTATATCTCTGGAACGGCTTGATCGATTGAGTTGAAATTTTGCATAGAACTCATCAATGTAAAGATTTTTTTTATAAAAATTTGCCGTTTTTAAAATATTTTACATATAAAATTTTTAAACGGATAATTGGATCAAATGATATTTTTATTTCAAACTAGCTCTTTACATCTATGAGTTTCCTGCAAAAGCGCAACTCAAGTTAAGCCGTTCTAGTGATATAAACTATATAGTAAAAAAAAAAAAAAAAAAATGGTGATTAGCTGCTAAAAGTAGCGTTTCCGGACATATTTATGTTTATATAAACTATTTTCTTTATTTTGACTCTTATACCTTTGAATTATATTCGCGCATTACAGATACACCCTGTAAAAAATCTTTTTCTTAGTAGCAGAGTTGTTGATTTATAAAGAGAAATTAATGACGTGTTGTTATCTGCTTGATGCAAATAAACATTTAGTTTATATATTTTACTTAGTCCTAAGCCTTTTCTACCGTTAGGCTTAAGGGGTTCGGGACTGTTTATCATTTTTTTAAGAAAATTCTCAAATTTTTACCATCGAATCATTGATGTATTAAATATTTATTCCCGAAATTTGAAGTTGATCGTCTGTCTCATTATCGAGAAATAAATGATTGAAAATTGTCCTTTTAACATGGAAGTAAATGGACCGAGCTATTAAAAGGGCTATAACTTCTATACCAATTATACCATTTTCAACAAATCTATACACATCAATAATTCAACTTTTCTGAATCAAATGATACATTTTTCAATAGATTTAACAGTCTTGTTAATTAGTTATTCATAAATGTAAAAATAAAAGGTTATTCATAAATGTAAAAATAAAAGATTATTTGCAGCCAACAGAATATAACAAAGGCACTAGTTTAGAATTCCAACTCTATTTCTTGAAATCGTTTTTGTGTTAAATAAATGTTTTATAATGAGAAAAAATTTATCTCAATATTCTTTTTTTTTAATATTATCAAAACAAAGATTTTTATTCGAAATTAACCTCATTATTAACAATTTTTTATTAAACAATTTATTAGGCAGACGTCACTCTGCAGAAATACAATCGGTTTTTTCGAAGAACAACCAGATAGATAAGCTGTCTCGAACTCCCTAAAGGCAGGTAGTTTATACACCCAACAGCAAAAAAAAAACCCGGACATTTGAAACTGAATAAAAACAATTAAAAAAAAAAAAAAAAATTATAATTTTGAATACATAATTAAAATACCAGGTGTACCGGAAAGTCATTACCGGTTTTTTTAACACATGTCGCTAGGCTTAAGTATGCAATGTTATGATTTGACACATATGCATTTTATTCTACTGACATCAAGCTTCAAAGCTATACATGTTATATTTTGCGAAAGTAACACCTTCATAGATTTATACCTCTTTGAAAATGTCAAGCTTCATGCCTGAAAACGTGCATTTGCGGCACGCATTACTTTTCTTATTTAATCAAAAGAAAAAAGCCGCTGAAAGTCATCGTTTGCTGGTAGAAACTTACGGTGAGCATGCTTTAACCTTAAAAACATGTGAGGTGTGGTTTCGAAAATTCAAAAGTGGTGATTTCGATTTTCGTGCAAGATAAAGAACGTTCTGGTAGACCAAATAAGTTTGAAGATGCGAAACTACAGGAGTTATTGGATGAAGACCCAACCCAAACTAAAAAACAATTGAAAAAACAATACACCGACAACAAATGATCAATTTGAACCACGCATTGATCGAAAAACGTCCAGAATGGGCCCGAAGACACGGTAAAGTGATTTTACAATACGATAACGCGCCGTCTCATAAAGCAAAACCGGTCAAGGAAGCGTTGAAAGCACTTGGGTGGGACATATTATCGCACCCGCCGTACTCTCCAGACCTTGCCCCGTCCGACTATCAACTTTTCGCATCGATGGGACACGCGCTTGCAGAGCAGCACTTCGCCAATTTCGAAGAAGTTAGAAAATGGCTCGATGAATGGTTTTGCTCAAAGGACAAACAGTTTTTTTGGGATGGCATCCATAAATTGCCAGAAAGATGGGCAAGATGTATAGAATCAAATGGCCAATACTTTGAATAAATAAATTTTCCATTTTCTTAAAAATTACGTAGTTTTTTTCCTCGAAAAAACCGGTAATGACTTTCCGGTACACCTAATATTTATTTCTGTGAGATTTTAATTTTGCTTCGTATTGGATAAAGTAAAAAGCAAAATCATATTAATAAAATGGAACTGAGGCAGCAAATCGAAAAAACTCGAATCATTATGTGTTAAACTCTACCTTTTCTATTCTCTGACTATTTAAAGCTTATGTAAAAATTATCCTTTCATACATACTTAATTTAATGGCATAAGCTCTGTCTGGAGCATTGCATAAACGACTGGACTCGCCTAGCTCCTACGCAGCTTTCATTCTTCTGCGCGCAAGGGTTGCCTAAATACAGGCGAACCAACTTTATAAATCAATTTCAAATTCAGACTACATTTGGAGGAAATAATGATTGTGACACCGATCCATATCAATTAGTGGTTCCCGACCAGAGGTTCGCGGATCACCAGTGGTCCGTAAGAACTAAAATATGGTCCGCGAAAGATTTCAAACTTTGAATGAACGCGCGCCAATGAATAATAATAGAGAGCGAATTTAATCGTCACTTTTTAGAATATAGCTGAAGTCACCAAAAACTGATTGGCGCTAATGCTGGAGAAGTTGCAGAAGAAATCCAAGAACAACTTTCGAATTACAAAATGATAGAAACTGTAAGAACGCATTTGAATCAACCGAATGTTTTCTACATTTGATTCAATCACGAATCAACTGCAGGGAATTTTTGTCAAATATTGAGTGAAAATAATATTTGAACTTATATATTTCTAACTTGAAATAATGATCTTAAATAAATGTTTATAATTTTTCTAACTGATAACAAAGAATATTTGACCTATCAATGAGAAGTGTTTTGACCGCGCTTTATTTGAAAAAGATATTTTCATCACGAGACTACTGCGGATTATGCTATTGAAGTCTGTTGAGTCTTAAATCTGGACCAAGAGAGAAAAAAGATGTGATCCACTTAGCTACAATCCAACGTCATTTTGCGTATAGCCCGCTAGACATTCGGATGGATCACCAAGTGAACTTGAGATCTCAGATGTTATATATTTAATCTCCCAGTACAGAGCGCTCGGTCTAATAGCATGTTTGTTAGATGCTTGTCATAAATTAACTGAATGTTTTCTACATTTGATTCAATCACGAATCAATTGTAGGGAATTTTTTAGCTAAGTGGATCACATCTTTTTTCTCTCTTGGTCCAGATTTAAGACTCAACAAACTTCAATAGCATAATCCGCAGTAGTCTCGTGATAAAAATATATTTTTCAAATAAAGCGCGGTCAAAACACTTCTCATTGATAGGTCAATTATTCTTTGTTATATCAGTTAGAAAAATTATAAAAATGCATTTGAATCAGATTCTTTGGAGCAGTTTTGGTGTGGTTAAAAGAAATTTCATACACTAAAATTCGAAAAATCGCTTTGCGTTATGCTTTTCTCAACAACTTATTTATGCCAACAAGGATTTCTGCTTTACTGATAATTAAAAACAAGATAGGAATATTTAAAATATTTTTCTAATTAACATATTAATTAATGATTAATATATCAAAGAGATGTTATTTTTTGACATTTTTAAACAAGATATAAATATATATCGCTAGACTACTGCTGGTTGAGGCTATTGGAGTCAGCTAAATCTTAAATCTGGACCAAGAGAAATGAAAAAGATATGATCCATCTAGGTGTGATCCAGCATCATATCGCGATTAGCCCGCAATGATGCTTTTTACCAAACACGGATATAGATTACCTAAAATTGTAAATTTGTAATCTGAGATGTTATATATTTCAATCCCCCAGTCCAGCGCGCTTTGTCTGTAAGGTGTTGCTATAAATTAATCATGATTTTGATTCATTCACGAATCGAATGCAGGTGATTTTTGTCAAATATTAAGTAATAATAATATCTGAATTTATATATTTCTGTGTAAGAAATAATGAATTTTAAAATATTTTTCTAATTAACATATTAAATAATAATTAATATATCAAAGAGAGTTATTTTTTGATATATTAATTATTATTTAATATGTTAATTAGAAAAATATTTTAAAAATTCATATTTCTTACACAGAAATATATAAATTCAGATATTATTATTACTTAATATTTGACAAAAATCACCTGCATTCGATTCGTGAATGAATCAAATGTAGGAAACTCATGATTAAGATAGGAATAGATTGAAAGTGATGATTTGATTAGTATGGGTTATAGAATCGATCTGCCATATTAAAAAAACGAGCTTTTGTGCGTGCCTTCGGCACGCTCTCGAAGCTCGGCCCTCCGGTCTGGTGCCCTGGCGGGCAGCGTCTCGGTCCAAAAATTTTATTCCTCTTAAAAAACCACACTCCAAATGTATACCCGTAAACTACCGAAAATACATCGTCTCTTAAATGTTTCGCCTCTTTAATTTTTGAGTGGCGAGGGAGGGGGAATAATGATCAATATATTTAATGTTTCTTAATTTGTTCTGAAGCCGTAAGTGTGAAAGATTTGTAAATAAATTTGTGTAATCATCTTTTGTCTTGTAAGAGGCGGCCCGCTCCTCGGAGGCCCAATGAATAAAATAAAATAAAATAAAATGAATTGGAGTCTTTCAATTCAAAATTCGAGTCCAAATTAGGTACAATTATATTTCAAATTTGCCTGGTTAATGAAAATCGATTGGAGCAATCAGTTTAAAATCCGAGCTGACAATTATATTTCAAATTTGCCTCGTTAATTAATATATATTTAATGTTTCTTAATTTAAAATCTATTGGTGTTTTTTCATTTTCATTCGAGTTCAAATGAATACAATATTATCTCAACACAAAGTCTAAATCAAAAATATATAGTTTTAGTAACAGAAATCAAGAAACAAATATTAATGTTGCATTGGTGTACTCGCTAGAGCTGATGCCCATAGTTTTAGAGTTCGTCGGTTCGATTCTAGGCAAGAGCGTAATTTTTTTAAAGAAAATTCTCTCAGCGTTGTTACAAATTAATCTAGACAAATATATATAGTATGTGAATAATATACAGAAATATATAAATTCAGATATTATTATTACTTAATATCTGATAAAAATCACCTGCATTCGATTCGCGAATAAATCAAATCTAAGAAACTCATGATTAAGATAGGAATAGATTGAAAGTAAGTAATGATTTGATTAGTATGGGTTATAGAATCGATCTGCCATATTAAAAAATGTGAATAACCCAAAATATTACTTTCTCTGAATGATAATCTAAATGAAGGTCATTGTGCCTTAATCAATTAAGCATATATTTCCAATTCGCGTCCTAGTTGGTTTTTCAGTTTATCTCCGGTTTATATAAGGGAAAATAATGGTTTAATAATCTCTCTCTTCTTCTTTGTTATTGTTGTTACTATTATTATGATTATGATTATTATTTTGATTCAATGTCCTGGCTGGGCCTCTGCACATAAAGAGAGCAAGAGATGAGATGGCAGGGTGGTAGAAAGGGCTGTTTCGTTGTGAAATCTAAATTAAATCGAATTAATGCCAGGTAGTTCGGTGCATAATGGAACTTTGTGACGACGACAAGATACGACCCCGTTAAGATGGAGCTGATAATTACATCGTTAACTATCAGAGAAGGCGAATGGAAGGTAATGGCCCGGCGAGGCGGCAGGGACCCTTCGTTCTCCAGCCTGCCTCCAGTCTCCAGATAACCCGCTCTTAATAAACCAATAGAGTTTGTTATCTCAACACCCTGTATATTAATGCATAATCAGTTGATGAGAGTTTCAGTCTCGAGACTCTCTAGATGATAATAATTAGCAACAGTGTCAATGAATGGAAAAAATACAGATTAAATCAACATAACGAATTTATCTACCGATATCCAATCGGGTATTATCAACATATGAGAAATAGCAGATAGAATATGTATAATTAAAAATACTTATTATGAAGGCCAAACCTTCGAAATTTTTCTTTAAGTCCCATATCAGGTCTCCTTGACGTTTTGGCTCCTCCCCACATATACTTGTGCTGAGTGTGTTTAGTTGTTTTTACACAGATATACGGGACCTATTTTTTAACGCCGGTTCCGAACGGCTAGTTTGGAGAGGTTACTAGGCAATTATACTCTTGGTAGGTTGCCATTGCTTTCCAAGAGGAGGCGGCTGCAAATATCTGCCGAGACTCGGTCTCGAACCAGCGTATTTCAGGCCAGCGGCCCGACACTCTAACCACTGACCTACAGTCGCCACGAAGTCGCCTTCGAAACTATAGTCTCTAACAAATAAATTATATACATACATATTTATATTTGGTATATATACACTCAACAGCAAAAAAAAAACCGGGCACTTAATAATTTTTTTCGATAAAATGAATTAAAATAAATTTTCTAATATTATAACCAAAATATATTGAATAATAATAGATATCATTTAAAACGTTAACACTTTAGAATAATAGATGTAAACTTAATATTATAATATAAAAAATATATATTATATATTTATTAAGACACTTTTTTTTAATTAATTATGTTTTTTTATTCATTTATATCAGCGGTTTCCAACTTTTTTTGACCAGGGACCACTTTGATTTCGTTATTATTAGCAGGTACCACAAGCTTAAAAAATAAATTGTATCAATCTAAAAATAATCTTTAATCGAAACGTTTAACATAAGTAATGATAAAATTCAAAAGTGACATTAATTAACAGTGTTATAGTTATTTAAAACAAATAATTTTTAGTAAATAATTCAGTTTGCATCAAAGAGCTTTCATCTTCTGTACAAGTTCTTGAATTCTTGGGGTGATATTTTTGCTCAAAGCTACACGCATATCATCAGTAATCAATCATAAATAAAAAATTTACTACGCAGCAAAGAAATAATTACTCAATTTGTAGGGTGCCGTTTAAAAATGAAACGAGTGTCGATACAATCAATATGTGACATCAATCTTCATAAGAAGAAATTAATGAGGAATCATAAACTCTCCAACTCTTGGCAAACTAAAGTTTATACATATTTCAGACCATTTTGCTTGTAAACTAAAAAATAATATACAAACTTGAAAATTAGAGTTTGTGTATTTATTTTCTCCGAAATCAAAAATCTTAATAAAATTTTAATCAAATGATTTGTTTGGTGAGGCTTGAATTTTTTTGTGGGCTCGAGAATAACAAATATTTTTTCATCATATGTTTGAGATATCCCTGTAAAGTTCCCTTTAAGAAGAATTAGGCTAAATTTTTTAAATTTAATTTATTTTAAAATGACAGTTTAAAATAGCTCTAAACTGGCCATTTTTAAAATCTTTTTATACGAGTCGACGTTCCTAAATGGCTTAACTTAATATTATAAAAAAGATTAAGGGCTGATTTGGTATCTAAAGTATTGGAAGGTACAGAATTCTCAGTATGCGGTCCGACTCGCACAGCTAGGCTATTTTTTATGTAGCAGATCGATTCTATAATGAATATTTATATGATGCCACTGCTGTCATTCTGAATAAATTTTCTATCTGTTGCCTAATTATTAAAGTGTTTTTACCTTGTAATCTATAATATTTTCACACGTACAACCATACATTCAAGCCTTTCAAGATACCTGGTTTTATTTAAATTTAATTACAACTTTAAATCTCAACAAAAACACTTGTGTAAAAAAAGGCCAAGTTCGATTAATAAAATCCGTTTGCCAAAAAAAGTAGTGAGATCTAATGTGCTGCCAAGTTCAACATCATCAATTTATTAAATGAGTCGAGAATATATTAGTAACTTCAATTAAAACGCATGTTTTTTCATTTCACATGTCCCTCTATATTTTTTATTGATTTCACATTTTTAGTTGAAATTATTTTCCTAAAACTTGGCTTTTACGCATTAAATTATTATTATTATTGTTTGATAGGGCCTCCACCACTCCCCTCTTATTAAGATCCCATGATATGGTAACTAGTAATTCGTGACATACATAATAATGCGTAAAAGACAAGTTTTATGAAAATAATTTCAACTAAAAATGTGAAATCAATAAAAAATATAGAGGGACATGTGAAATGAAAAACATGCGTTTTAATTGAAGTTACTAATATATTCTCGACTCATTTAATAAATTGATGATGTTGAACTTGGCAGCACATTAGATCTCACTACTTTTTTTGGCAAACGGATTTTATTAATCGAACTTGGCCTTTTTTTACACAAGTGTTTTTGTTGAGATTTCACTTCTTTTTGTAAGTTGGATTTATCCTATAAATTTAACCCCTTCATTTCGGGCCCTGAAGAAGGAAAAGTTTCGATTTTTCAATTTCGTCCTTTATTAATGTGTCAAGCTTTACCAGTATGCCAAATTTCAGCATTCTAGGTTCATTGAATTTTTAGTTTATGTTAATTAAGCCTATAACTTTCACCCCTTCATTTCGGGCCTTGAAGAAGGAAAAGTTTCGATTTTTCAATTTCCTCCTTTATTAATGTGTCAAGCTATACCAGTATGCCAAATTTCAGCATTCTAGGTTCATTTGAATTTTTAGTATATGTTAATTAAGTCTATAACTTTCACCCCTTCATTTTAGGTCCTGAAGAAGGAAAGCTTCAATTTTTGGATTTTTCCCATTAATTGTACCCCAAACTCTACCTGCCTGCCAAATTTCAGCATTCTAGGGTTAGCGGAAGTACTCTAGAATTTTGATGAGTGAGTCAGTCAGTGAGTGACGAAAAAGCCTATCTTTGGCTTCTTGTAACTTGGATGGTATAAACAGTAGAAATATGAAATTTTGTAATTTAGTTAAGCTTATGGACCAGTATTCTGGAAAAAATTTCAGCCATGTAGAGGTTTCCATTACGAAGTTACAGAGGCGTCAAAATGGCCTGAGTTGTTTCCTGTAAAGGGTAGTCTGGCAGTGCACACATCCCCGCTCGAATCGAACTTGGCTGGGCACTGCCGTGCCCCCAGATTCTCTATAAATAAATTCACATTTTTACCATACAGTGTACCAATCGTGAATGAAAAAATTATATTTTAAAAACTCGAAAAACATGCTTCAAAAGTACAAAATAATGTAATACTTAATCAAAAAGTGTGGGGCGCAGAAACTTTTAATTAATTTCGACGAAGTGCCCTACGATTTTTGATTAAGTGTTGCATTATTTTGTACTTTTTAGAAGCATGTTTTTTAGTTTTTTTAAAATATAATTTATTTTTTTACTTTTAGTTTCAATTATTTTTTTAGAGATAGATACAGGTTAACTAATATAAAGCATGTAAAAAGGTTTTTTTTCTTCGTATTTTCGAAATATCTCAAAAACGGCTAAAAATATTTTGAACTCTGCCCGATTTGCTCCAAATATTTTTCTCTTTAGGATCCTTGATGTGGGGAAGGGGGGGGGTCAGATGTATGATATAGTCACTAGATAGCCACGTCACATATCTTTAAGGCTGGTTAGGATATAGCAGGTTTTTGGTCATAAATAAGTTGATAACCCCTGAAGATGATCTAATAAAGAAGAAAGCTCGGAGATAAACAATCTTCAGGGGTTATCATCTCTATAAGTATATACATTTCTAATACGTATTCGTAATATCTAATAATCTAAAGTAAGTATCGTAAGGGATCGGAAGCTCGGAGTGCCTGATGGGCATCCGGGTTTTGAAGGTTTGAAGATTATAAGTGTTGCGAAAGAGAGATGCCGGAAGAGAACTCCAGTTTCTTATAGTCATGGAGATAAACATATTTAAATGAGTATTTCACATAGAGATGAAAAAATACAAATTCGTTAAAAAATATCTAGAAAAAACATGATTTTGCACCCTTCTTCAAACGAGAAAGAACTTTTTACAATCCCTCTCTCTTTTGAGTAGTTTTTCGATTTCGATAGTAAAATAAAATTTTATTTCTTCCCCAAACCCGTATAATAATTTTTGGCTTGTTCGCTCTACGACCCCTCAGCCCCTCGTTCTCGCACTTATTTAATATTTTTGTTGATTATAGATAGAAATCCCCCATGGATTCAATGTTAAAATTAAGAAAAATTAAAATTATATTTTGAAATAAGCCATCCCAAATATTTTATTTTAACTAATATTAAATCATTTATTCCTCTATTGCAGAAAAGCAAAAGCGAAGCAAGTCCTGCTTTAAACTCCAGTCATCTTTTAGCTGCCATTCGAGAGACAAGACCTTCTTTAACAAAACAAGATAGACTGAGATATGAATCCATGTAAGTAATTGCATGTAGTATATTATTTTTATTTATTTTTGTAATTCTTAAAATGTCTTCTTTTTAGATATGAATCATTTCAACAATCTCGAGCTCGCTCAACCAAGCGTACGAAAAACGTCGAATTTATCCCAAAAGAACAACGGGTCACCCTTGCTTGAACCGTTCATCAGCTCAATCCACACATAGATCACTAGTCGGTGAGTTCTAATTTGTTTCTTTCTTGATTTGTCTACAATAAGATCCTCTTTGAAGATGTCATACGTTTTCGATCTTACGTATATGTTATATAACAAACCTCGTAATATAAATCAACCATATCAACCATTTTCCAATATCAGGTCCCCAAAGAGATGCCATCCGTCCATGCTGACATTTATAAAAGAAATATAAAAAAAATCGTAAAAAACCCTTCTAAATCAGTAAATGAATTTGTTTTCGAGTCATTAAAAGTCTAGACCAGGGCTTCTTAAACTGTGGGTCTCGACCACATTTGGGGTCGCCTAAACTGAATTTTGGTGTAGCGAAACAGGACAACAATGACCTCTCAGTCAAAATGGGGTTGCCAATCAAAAAAGTTTAAGAAGCCCTGGTCTAGACTAAAAAGCTATTTTTTATATTATGAATAATTCTGATTCGAGAAAAAGTTATACCAGGAATGTGCAATCCCTATAAGCCAGTATTGAGTCCAAGAAAGAGAGAGTTCCGGCATCTAGAGATCATAGGAGTAAACGATGAATGCGTTAGTTTGAAACTTCCAATTTAACATCTTAAGTATTGTTAAACTTTCAAAATATTTCTTACAAATGAGGCTTTAGGGGGAATTATTTACTTAATTTGTTAGAACAAACACCATTGATAGTATCTATAGTACAGGCAAAGGCTGAGTCGGTTTTAGGGTGAGCTCAGATCTACTAATAGTTTTATTGCTTTCTTCTTATTTCTACGTATCATATGTTTTGGGCTAAGTTTTTTATTACTGAGCTGTTTTGTATATTTAATA
Source organism: Forficula auricularia (assembly GCA_024734495.1). NCBI lineage: Eukaryota > Metazoa > Arthropoda > Insecta > Dermaptera > Forficulidae > Forficula > Forficula auricularia. The sequence continues at coordinate 25,687,296 of JALMQS010000128.1, forward strand.
AATACGATTGTGTAGTTATTTATAAATTAGAACACGAATTTGTTTTTAGACCCATAATTATAAATGTTCATAGAAAATTTTTGTCATGTTTTTATTTGGACACAGAGTATTAATTTTATTTCCTAGCAATGATATTCATTTATATGGCACATGGGTGACCACTGACCATAGATGAAAAAATTTGCGTTAGTCCACCTTGGGATCTAGTAAAATATGAAATATATTGTTTTATATAATTATGTCCATGTTTTTGTATTGACGCAAAAATGTATAACTGCATAATTTCTCTTGTGGGAAAAAAACCTAATAAAGTTAATAATCAAGTAAAAATTTATGTATTTATTTGTATCCAACTCACTCCTCCATTGGAATATTTTCTTTCTTTGGGGTAGTTACTGCGGATAACCCTTTAGAAATATCTCCTTCCTTTGACTCAAGTATTATAATAGTTAATACAATCTTATGTAGCTTAAGATCTTAGAGAAATTGAATGTTAAGGATTATTTTGGGATACATAAGTTTCAACCCTCTATTCTTTTATATATGCATTTACTAAAACTCACTTCGATGTTGTAAAAACTGCAATCTTTTGGTATACCCAAAGCTGCTTGTAGTGAATTGAGGAGCACCTCTGGATTTAAATATAATTTTTAGAAAAAAATAAAACCAACTTCAAAAAAATTAAATGCAACAAATAAAATAATACAATTAAAAAATAAAATAAAATGCACTAAAAGGTATAAATAATTATCTAATTTAGTTACAACTAAACGACGAAATGTTTACATGAAATCACTTTTTGAAGTCGGTGCTAAACATATACATTTTATGAATCACACTCGACGGATCTTACTTAGTACGTTTGGCGTGTAATGATGACAACATCACGTAAGCTCGCTTATATAGTTTGGCACCGACTTCAAAAAGTGATTTCATGTAAAAATTTCGTCGTTTAGTTGTAACTAAATAAGATAATTATTTTATACATTTTAGTGCATTTTATTTTTAGTTGTAGATATTATTTTATTTGTTGCATTTGGTTTTTTTGAAGTCGGTTTTATTTTTTTCTAAAAATTATTTTTATTTTTCTCTTTTTAGTGATGTTATTAATAGTGACTTAAGATAATACCTTGCATGAATCTCGTATGAGAAAGATTCGTCCGATTGAATCAGAAAATGATAATAAAATTCAATTCATAAATAGAGGAATTCTCTCGAAACTTTAGCGGGTTTTAAATGAACATTTAAAGATTGGTTTTTTTTATAAAATATTTTTTTATCATAATTTCGATTATTTGCTCATATGAATCGGAGATTTCTGCTATTTTGTCATTGATAATATCATCAGAACTTGACCAAATTAATATGGTACCAATCGAAAACTATACTGAACCCAATGCAAAAAAAATCATCAAAATCGGTTCACAATTGGCGAAGAAATTGAGTAACATAGACACAAAAAAAAATTCAGTCGAATTGAGAACCTCCTCCTTTTTTGAAGTCTGTTAAAAAAATGTTAGAATTGCGAATTTTTATTTTTTATTTTAAAAACAAAAGCATTGCTTATTTTTATGTAAATTTTAATTTTAAACTTCAAGAGAATATAGTTTTTTCTTCTTCATAATTATTCATTTAGTTGTTTAATTTTCTTTCTTATTTTCTTAAACTGTTTATTTTTAAGCTCCATTTTCCCTTTTTCTTCGCTATGTATTTAATACTGTAATCTCTCTCATCTTGAGAAATAAGCATACTTTGAAACACTTGTTGTCGTTGTTTGTTGTTTGTTATAAAAGTTTCTAAAACAAAAATAATTTCACATGCTCATATTTTAAGATACATTTGAATAATCTGTTGAGAAGTCAAGCGGAAACACTTGTGTATAATAAATGAACGCCATTTCGGTTAATTTTCAAGATGAAAAGTTTTTAAATGCCTGGAAGGAAATATTATCATCCATCTTCTTCTTCTTCTTCTTCTTAATTAACTTAATATGTAATCTAGAGATAGACATTCCGTTAAAACAAAGTTTTAAAAACATTCCAGAAGATCTTTGATCTAATGGATTTGAAAACTTATGTAATTTCATATAAAAGAGGACAAGAGATAAGAAGCGAATTTGGATTTAGTTAGTTTAAAGAGTAATACAATGAAGAAAAAAGTCACCAGCCATGGGCATGGGTGAGGGCTTTTTCTTTTATCTACTATCTTTCGAAAAGTTAGGAATTAATTAAGATATTTTAAATCTATATTGTCTTTTAAAGTGAACTTTATGGAAATTTAAAAGAATCATAGAATTATTTGATAAAAAATACTTGGTAGATATATACAATTAAGGTTTTGTCTGTACATTGCTCCAAATCACGCCAAATTTTGGTTGCACACGTTTCAAGCAAAGTTATGAACGAAAACACCCTCAACAAAATTCCTGCCTGTCTGTCTGTATGTCTGTCTGTCTGTTTCCGTCGTTTCCGAAAAGTTGCCCACGATTCACGTAAAAACGGCTGAAGGGATTATTATGAAATTTCATATTTACATCAGATGTCTTCTAACTTACGTTTTTAGCTATATAACGTTTTGATATTTTGACCCCAGAAGTGGATTTGGGGGGCGCACGAATGAAAATTATCAAATAACTCTTAAACTATTAACCCTATGGCAAATTTTATGATAAACAAAGTTGTAGGGGATGTGATTTCTGACAACTTTTGTTTAAAAAAACTTTCCCAAAAAACCACCCAAAAAGGGGGGAGGGTGAAAAATGTAAATTCTTGCCCTTGGAGCAAACTCAACCAAATTTTGTATACATAATCTCTGGGCCTCTAGAGAGCTAGAAATGCAAAAACTAACCACCCAAAATGGGCGGGGGGGAGGGGGCGGTCAAAAAATGAAAATTCTTTCTCTTGGGCCAAACTCAACCAAATTTTGTATACATAATCTGTGGGTCACTAGAAGGCTAGAAATACAAAAACTGGGTGCGTAGGGGTGGAATGGGGGTGGGGGTGAGGAGGGAGTACGGAGTGGGGGGGGGGTGCAGGGGTGGTGCGGGGCGGAGTTCAGGGGGCATAGCGGGGATGGGGGATAGGCGGGGGTGTGGTGCGCAGGGTTGGAGGGCACGGGGTGGATGGGGTGGGTTGTGGTGTGGGGGTTGGGAACGGGCGTATGGTGCGGGGGTGGGGGTGCTGGAGGGGTTTTGGGGCGGGGGTTGGGCATGGTGCGGGGGTGGGGTGCTGGGTGGGTTTCGGGGAGTGGGGGTGAGGGTGGGGTTCGAGGGCTGGGGTCTGGGGGCGTGCCCCCTGGCTAGCAAAAGGGCCGCCGAAGGCGGGCCTTGCAGCTAGTTAAGATAAAAAATAAATTCGTTTTATTTTTTATATCTTAATGTGAAACCTACCAAGTATTTTTTTATCCAATAATTTTAAAAAATGTTTCACCAAGTACCAACACCAAATTCCTTAAAAACTATAGAATCATAGAATAATTGAAGAAAATTTCAGGAATATATTTAATGGATTGAACCTCCTTATGTGCTCTAAATATTTTATTTAATAAATATATATAAAATACAATCATGCAATACTTCCACATATAAACAAAAATCAGACTACAATGGTCCTTGTGCTGAAAAAAGTTATTAGGTGTTGATATTACTATCAATAATCAAAGCAGGATTTTACCATCCTCGAAACTTGAAACCCTGTACTACGTGTTATCAATTGACAGGGGCTTGGGTTGATCAAATAATGCAGGATTTCCCAAACTTTTCCCCCCGGCGCACATAGGGGTATTTGACCTATTTAGCAGACCAAAATTATTTTTAAGGGTTCTAATAAAACTAGTGTCTTGAAATTTGTCAGGGAGGTAGAGTTTAATGATATAAAGATAGGACATTTGTCAAAAAAAATTAAATTAAATGGGATTCAAAAAAGGGTTAACGAAAAAAAAATGTATTCACCCCATTGAGTGGGGTACCGTTCTATAGGTCTTTTAAAATACAATTTAAAATGTTATCTTATAATTCTTAACATTTTAACAGAACCCCTTGTTTATTTTCTAGATAGATAGATAAGATTTTGTCAAAATCAGCAAGCTTTAGAGGCGCTCACTATCTATCGGTGAATAACAAACATATTTGTATGAACCATAGAGTAATATAGAGTGGAAGGCTCCATAAGGAGCCAATGTTTTAACTCTTAAGAACTAATAATTTTCGCCCTGCAGTCGCTAGAGAGCGCTTTTCGATATACGGTAGCCTTCCACTTTACATTACTCTATGATATGAATGAGAAAACCTGTTGTTCACCGATAGCTTTCTACCATATATGTCAGAGGTCAATTCGCATTGAATTCGCGCTACCTTATTATTTCATTACCTTATTATTTTATAGATGCCACAGCTATCGGAATTTGCGTCAAAACATAATAAAATCAAATAAAAGACAAGAAAACTATCTTTATTTCATTTGTGTAAACTGTTGAGGTTTGCTCATTGGTGAGAACATTCTAATTATTTTTCAGGACTTGTAAATATCAATTACAGACCTTTTGCACCCACTAAAACTCGTCATTACTAATTTCCACCGTAGAAGATGTGCTACAAGCCCTTCGAAAAATTTGGATCTATTAATCATTTAATTAAAATGAAATTACTGGTATCATTCAAACTGTTAATTACATCCTTCATTGTAATTAAAAACATCCATTACACACTAAGCCAGTAAAAGTACATTGTTAAAAGATATTATTTAACACATTAAAAGACACCACTAATAGGAATTCTTTCTAAATAATGAAAAAGGAAATCTGTTTTGTTGACAGGGAGCTATAGGAGGAGGAGTTCACACGTCTCTTTTCAATTATTATATTATTATCAATGATCAGTTTCTTTTGAGATATTTCCCTTTTCATTCTTTTATCAAGAAAGAGACTCTTGGGGTCGATCGAGGGCGTGTTTAGGGGTAGGTGGTAAATGGGGTTGGGGGGGTGCGTCACCTCCTCCCCAAACCCAGACTCTAACAAAATTACACCATCCGCGAGGGCACAAAATAAAGTTAGCACTTTTTCTTTTTTCGCCTGGTAGTAATTCTATTGGGCAAGATAAAAATACGGAATATGTTCTCGTTTATATTTTTCCACCCCCACTCCTTTTCTTTTGCTTCCATTTTTTTATATTCTCTTCAATGACAATCTAGCCAAGCTACTGAGGCATATTTATATATAATGATGAATAAGGACTAATTTAGAAAAATAAATATTATCCCCAAATAAACAAGTTTTTTTTTTTGAAAATATTTTTTACCTCCTATTCTGTGAATAAATTAAATGTATAATATGCGGTATTGAAAAAACAGGAGAGAACATGGCATGAATGCCAAATGAATTACAGATTGAAGAATAAATAAAGAAATGGAGATAATGAACAACACAATCAAAGTGCTGGATTCATTTTAGAAGGCACTAGAGAAAAACATGAAAAAATACTGTCCATGTGTCCATTTCTAAAAATATACTCAGAAAATATTATTCGACAAAGTCAATGAAATGTTTTCTTTTTTATCCTACACCCACCTAAAATTGAATTTTTCTGCTTGTACATGCCCACAAATAAATGACTTTGGTTGGCTAGCAAAATAAAATAAATTGACACGTTCTGATGTGGCCATCCACTTGACTTTACCATACACTTCTGGTTGAGTTTAGGACAGGGGCCAAGATTTTAATTTTTTGACCCTACGACCCCCCCCTCCATTTTAGGTGGTTAGTTTTTGCATTTTTAGTCTTCTAGTAGCCCACTGATTATGTATACAAAATTTGGTTGAGTTTGCTCAAATGGCCTAGATTTTTAATTTTTAACCCCCCCTCCACCCCGTTTAATTTTGGGTCGATATGCACCAAAATCTAATCAGCTATTAATCTCGATGGACCAAAACTACTTGTGAAATTTGGTTTTGATATTCACACTAGCTTTTGAGCTAGCTCGTCCACAAAAATTTGGTAACGCACGTACTAACAGACTAACAGACATTTTGACAAAACAGTTATTATCTCGAAAAATATAATTTTCTCGATGTCCACTTATTAGAGCTTTTTTGTAGAGCGAAATGCCATGGTTTTGCTCAATTTTTTTAATCAAAATAGTTTCAGCCGTTTTTGAGATATTTTGAAAAAAAAGAAGGAAAAACGCACTTTTTTCATGCACGATTACAATACTTCACCATACCCTGATGGTAAATTAAAAATTAAAAAAAAAATGCCGAGATTACCAGAGTTACTTATTTTTAAGAGTAAATCAAAGATGGTCAACTATGCTTGATGCAAAAATAAACACACACATACAAGAAGATATATAAAAAAGGATACTTTAATATATCTCGATATAATAGATATTTCTAAATTAGATAACCAAATAATCCGCCCCCCCCCCCTAATTTTGGCCCCAGGAAATAAAATATTTTCGTTATTATAGGTTCATTTTATAGTATATTTCATTTTTCTTGTCTTTTAGTTTGAAAATATTATAATTTTAAATTTTACCCCCCCCCCCCCCCCCCTTTTCCTTCGGCCCTTGATTTTGGATCGATATGCACCAAAATCTAATCAGCTCTTAATCTCAATGCACCAAAACTACGTGTGAAATTTTGTTTTGATATTCACACTAGTTTTTGAGCTCTAGCTCTTTCACAAAATTTAGTAACGCACAGACTAACAGACATTTTGATAAAACAGTAATTATCTCGAAAAATATAATTTTTTCGATGTTCACTCATTAGAGCTTTTTTGTAGAGCGAAATGCCATGGTTTTTTTTTAATGAAAATAGTTTAAGCCGTTTTTGAGATATTTTGAATAAACATAACACTTTTTTCATGCACGATTACAATACTTGACCATATCCTGTATGGTAAAGTAAAAATTCGAACTTATTATAGGTACCAGCATCCTTGTTCAGGCCGCACAGGAGTCTTCTATAAAATCCAAACATTTTTTTTCTTTTTAATATAAATTTTTAAAATATTTCTCTGTTGGAAAAATCCTACCTATAGTTGCCATTTTTCTTTTTTCTTTTAACATTTAATTTTATCAATTTTCCTCTGAGGTCATTTCTACACCACCAATAAAAAGAGATTGTATTTTCACATTTGAGAGATGCAATCGTTTCTTCTTAAATGTTCGCCTCACTGAATGTGGTGAGTTTTATTGCTATTTTGTCATTCTGTCTTTAGATGCAAAAAAAGACAACCCTAAAGTATGTATTTCCAACCCTAAGATATTACTCTCAGATAGGAAATGGAAAAAAAACATTCCGTGTCAATATAGAGTATATATGACCACAACTTGAAAAAATGAAAGGGGAGTGATAAAATGACCTTTTATAAAAAATCTTTTTCTTATTCGCACAAATCTTACGCACCCACTAAAGCGTTTGAATACAAAATAAACATATATCAGTTTAATCTAGGTATTTATTAATAGGCTGTAGTTATCACAACCAGGCCTAGCTTTTTTTAGGTAGTTAATTTGAGGACTTATAATGTCAAAAAAGAAGTTTCGAACTTGGTACCTAGATTTCACATTTTTAATCAGGTTATCTCATGTGAATGCACAAAATTTCGACACTGATTCGAAGTCGTCTTCAAATGCTTGTCAAGTCTACCATAGACCGAGTGTTTTGCAAGTTAAAAATCTTTAAAAAAAAGTGTGTGTGTACTTATGTACACGCGTTAGAAGTTATACTTCTTTGGCGTCTGAAAAAAAATTATAACTTCAAAAATTAAAAATTTTATTTAATATTATTCATGATTTTTGTAAATGAACTAATTTTGAAGTTGCAAAGTCTTAATAGTTTACAATTAATAATTGTAAAATATTTCAATTATTTATTTAAAATAGATATTTCTTATTAAATAGTTTTTCATTTATTACTTATCTTGATGATCATTTCTTTTTAATCAATATTTTTTCAAAATTAGTAATAATCACATATATTAAAATACTTACCAGTATTTCAGTACAATGCTAGTTGTTATTTTCACTTAAATTCCGGAAAAATTATCAAGGTAATCTATAATATAAAATATAAAGATATGTTTAGAATTAGATTTGACAAACAAAATGATTAAATATTTATTAAAAAATAATTAACTCTCCAGTAATAATTCTAGATATAATACTTACAGAATTAACCTCTAATATTTGAAAACACTCTCAAAGTTTTTACACAGTTTTTGTAACTGACAAATTTATATAATAAATATATATATTATTTAAAAATATAATATATAATTATATAATTATTAAGAATTGATTATTAATATAAATAATATATTTCACATCCACATCAACTGGCTTATTGAATTTGAAAATAACAACACGTTTTGTTAGATTCCTTGCAGTCGTTTAAAGGAATATATTATTTATTCTATTCTGTAGCCAACTTCATCATGTTAATTTTTGGGACATCTGCGCGCGCAGGTCACAAATTCACTCTCATCCAAACGCGCCAAAAGAAGTCTAACTTCAATAAAAATAATTATTTTTAATTAAAGAGTGGGTAAGTGAGAGTTGTATGGCTCACACACTACCCCAGGGACGGCGGAACCGTGTGGTCAGGGGGGTCAGCTGACCCTCCTGGGAATTTGTCTACGGGGTCAAGGGGTCTCCTAAAGAAAGAAATTTTACCGTTACTTTACCCAAAAACAACTTTGTTGCCAAATTGTTGGTTGTAAAATTAATGTTATACTATTATCTGTTTGCGTTAACAAAACCTAAAAACCTTGCGCCGTAACGTTAGCCTAATAATTACTCATTTTACTTAAATAGGTAGGACTAGGTCTTGGTTGAGGTCGACAATGTCACAAATAAGACTAAACCATTCAAGTGTGCCGTCAGTTCATCGAGATCTTACTAAAAAACATTTCTGAATTGGCTATTGCTAAAAAGTTCATCAACAATGTATCTACAAGAGCTACAATATTCGGCAAAATCCAATGAACACTTGATGGTAGATTGTAGAATTATTTAGTGTCTTAAGATCATGTCCAATTTATTGAAGATTTATTACCGGTTACTGGTAGTTTCTTAATTAATTCTTTTTTTTATGAACAAAGGTTTTGTTTTCCTAGTTACATAAGTTTATTACTCATATTTGCTAAGAATAATACAAGTATATATTCCTAATTAATTTCGTTTTATTTTATTACCTTTTGAACCTAAACTAAAGCATTATAACTACAAACAAAAATTTGAATTCCTTTTTTCTTTCAGTTTTCAATAAAACCACAGCTACTACAAACTGCTTAAAAATGGGTTAAATTGTACGAATTTGCTTCAAAATTTTTTGGGGAAGGGGGGCCCAGACCCTCCGTTTGTTGTGGACTATTCCACCCCTCTCCTCCGACCCCCGGTAGGCCCACATCACTTCCAAGTTTTGACCCCCCTGGGCTAAGATCGTTCCGCCGTGCCTGCACTGCACAATTTAAAAAACATGATAAATAAATATAGTTCTATACTTTAAATGTAAAAAATAAAAATTCAAATTGCCTAAAAATGAATTTAGAATTTAATAAAAAAATAATATTAGGGGAGACCGGCGCAAGTTTTCCAACTTTTTATAATTTTATTTTTGTAGTATTTCTTATTTTTATCTTTTTTTGAAGTAAACAGGATATCATTGCATTCCCTATACCTTTATCCACAAACTAGCACAATTATTTTTCTAAAAAGTAAATATAGTTTTTGACAGCAAATGGTTAAATCTGAGCATGTGAAATTGGAAAATGTTCCCCGTATGCGGAGTCAAGTTTTCCAGTCTCCTAAAAATGTAAGGGCGTATTCGCCATACCACTCTCAAGTTTTTTTTTCTTTTTATTTTCAGAGGAGAGATAATGAAACCCAAAAGAATCAAAATGGGGGAAAAAAAGAATTCTCGCTTTCATAATCAAATTATTCAATAATTTTAATTATATATATCAAGTTTTATTAGCACAGACGGAATCGACGATTAAGAAGCTTAATTAATTATATGTTTACTAGTTGCAAGGCCCGCCTTCGGCGGCCCTCTTGCTAACCAGGGGGCACGCCCCCTGGTCCCCCAGCCCTCGAACCCCACCCTCACCCCCACACTCCCACCCACCACATCCCCCGAAACCCACCCAGCACCCCCACCCCCACACCATGCCCAACCCCCGCCCCCACACCACCACCCCAACACATTCCGCACCCTAACCCACTAACCCCCTCCCCCCGCACCCGTTCCCAACCCCCGCCCCCACACCACCACCTGAACCCCACCCACCTCGGACCCCGCACCCCATCCACCCCGGACCCCACCCCGTGCCCTCCAACCCTGCGCACCACACACCCCGCCTAACCCCCTGGACTCCACCCCGCACCACCACCATGCACCCCCACACTACTCCGCCTCACCATACCCCCATTCCACCCCCGAACCCACCCTCCGCACCCAGTTTTTGCATTTCTAGCCTTCTAGTGACCCACAGATTATGTATACAAAATTTGGTTGAGTTTGGCCTAAGAGAAAGAATTTTCATTTTTTGACCCTCCCCTCCCATTTTGGGTGGTTAGTTTTTGCATTTCTAGCTTTCTAGAGGCCCAGAGATTATGTATACAAAATTTGGTTGAGTTTGCTCCAAGGGCAAGAATTTACATTTTTTCACCCCCCCCCCCCCCTCTTTGGGTGGTTTTTTGGGGAAATTTTTTTAAACAAAAGTTGTCAGAAATCACATCCCTACAACTTTGTTTATCATAAAATTTGCCGTAGGGTTAATAGTTTAGGAGTTATTTGATAATTTTCATTCGTGCGCCCATCCAAACCCCCTTCTGGGGTCAAAATATCAAAACGTTATATAGCTAAAAATGTAAGTTAGAAGACATCTGATGTAAATATGAAATTTCATAATAATCCCTTTAGCCGTTTTTACGTGAATCGTGAGCAACTTTTCGGAAACCACTGAAACAGACAGACATACATATAGACATATAGACAGAAATTTTGTTGAGGGTGTTTTCGTTCATAACTTTGCTTGAAACGTGTGCAACCAAAATTTGGCGTGATTTGGACCAATGTACAGACAAAACCTTAATTTTATATATATAGATGCATAAAGAGAAACCAATGAGATTCTACTCTACAAATAAACATATATAAAAAACATGATAAATAAATATAGTTCTATACTTTAAATGTAAAAAATAAAAATTCAAATTGCCTAAAAATGAAAATGTATTCACTTATTGAATTATCTAATTTCTTCTTAAGAATAATTTATTATGTAAAGTAAATGTATGAATATATTTTTGAAAGCGCAATTTAAAATGTTAAAAGGATGTATTTTTGATTTGAATAGAAGATTTGATGATTGCCTTGCTTGCCCACCGACCAACAACTTTCTCTCCCTCTCTTTCGCCTTTAAGCAATCAGCTTAGTTAAGCAAATTGTTGTCAGCCCTTTTGAGAAAGTGGTGGGCGGTTCATGAATATGCACAAACACAGACACAACCACGGCTTTTACCCTCCCCTGAAACACTTTGATCAGAAATAAATTAAGCAAATCTTTTTCTTCATTTTCTATGGAAATAGAATTGTTTAAGGTTGCTCGGACATTAAGGCAATGTTGGATTAAAAATCTGAATTTTTAATATGCTAATAATCGATAACAAATACGTATAAAATAATTTTTTGAAAAAGATCTGACTAAGGGTTTTCGTGTAATTATTTATTAAAAATCCGACTTTTAACACGTAGAGAATAAGGAATGTTGGCTGAAAGCACATATTTCGATTTATCTAGCTAAGCGTATAATGAGAAAAAAACAAAAAACTTTTATTTATATAGATAAATTATCGTAATTAAGGTTAAAAAAACTTTCTGACGCACTGTTTGATAAATATTCAAATCTAAATGATCAAAAATATCAGGCCGCTTCACTTAAAAATAAGTAAATCACGTGACTCGTCAAAGTGTGGCAACGTCCCATAAGAAAAACGCGTTTGTACCAAACTCAGACAAATTTTGTATACATAATCAGTAGGCCGAACACGTTTATTTTATTTTACATCAATTTTTTTCTTTTCTATATATAATATTTAAAAGTTTATAGCCATGCTCACATCAAAAGATCAACAACTTGACAACTAGTAGATGCGCATTTGCCAGATCTACTTTAGGTCAAAAGACATTTATTTATTATATTTATTAATTAAATTATTTCATATATCCGATTAAAAATGATATTATCTAACATCTAAATTAAAATAATTAATTTATGCTTTAAAATTTATAATTTTAGTCAAAAAAAATTTAGATTTTATTTTGACTTGCTGGGTAGTGTCTGATCAACCTTAAAATAATAAAGAAAATATATTTTATTAAAATGGCACACAGAAAAATTTTCATTGAAATCATCAAATAAACATTCATTTATTCCTCATTAATTACAAATCAAGATTTTATTAAAATTTTTAATTTAATCAGATCAATTCCTGTAAATCAATTGTAATAGACTGATGAAGGGGCAAATCCTTCAAAACTATAGTCTCGTTATAAATAAATTAAAAAAAATATTTTCTAGCAGAAGACACACTATTTTATTGTCTCCTTTAATTTATAAAAATTCTGCTACTCTCGGCAAAAAGAAACTTTCAATTTAAGATTTGATTAAATAATTAATATTACTTCTTAACATAAATTGAACAGAGATTTTTTCCAGAAAACCTATTTCACTTGAGCTATATCTACTTATTATTTTTTTTTAAATTTGTTTCTACCCCGGGGTCAGATTTTAGCCGGATGCCTCGAGTCGGATTCGAACCCGGGTCCACTTGGTTAGCAAGCTGCCCCTAACCTAACCCGACCCCAGGCCTGTTCTTAATCTTGAAAATATCAGTGGCGTATCGAGGGGGCGGTGATTATAAATTATTTAATTATGGGGGTCTCTAGGAAGTTCAGTTGCTCCTAGTACCTCCTGAAGATGGTCAATAGCCCGAAATATACTATATATCGAGATTAAACTCATAACATACTAGTATATGTGTTTGATTTATGCCTCATCGGGCTCACTTTCGTTCAGAAATTTTTTTATTTAGCTTATTTCAATTATATTATTTCAATTATTTCATGATTTTGTATAAAATCCTTTCGAAATAAACCGAAATCTGAGGAAAATGCAATTTTATTTTATAGGCAAAATCAAAAAACTTCGATTTGGAAATTTTCATAAATTAATTATTTATCGGTTAACTATATATATTATAGATCTTTAATAAGTCCTTTACTTTTATACATTATTATTTTCTTTTCATACTTTTTTTCAAAACTCTCTTCTTAAAGATAAAATAATAAAGCCTTCGGGAAGACGTGTTCTTTCTCTTTGTTCCTTTTTCTCTTTTGATACAAAAAAGAAAGAAATAATAACATTTCCCTATTATTTGAACTCAAGAGACGGCTATTCATTTCTTTATTACGTAAAATATATATACTTAAGTATTACAATGAAAAAAAAATGGAAAGATAAAGCAAGGGGAACTTAAGATCATTAAAATATCTATCAATAATCAGCTTTTAAGGGTAGATTTTTTTGGATGATTCTATACAAGTCTATGTTTATTTGGAATAATAAATAATACGTCCTTTATTCTTTTCATATACCTACTATCAAATTTATATAAAAGAAAAAGTGAAAACTTGAATTAGAAATCGAATACTTTTGGTACAAAAGTGCATTTTAATTATACAAAAACTATCTGATTTATGATTTTTTCAGATTTTAAGTATTTTTTCAATGTGAACTTCTAAAGCTAGAAAGCAAAAAATTTTATTTTATTTTGGAAATAATGCAACATTTTGACATCATAGTAACATTTCTAGAGGCGACTGTGGGTCAGTGACTAGAGTGTCGGGTCGCTGACTTGAAGTACGCTGGTTCGAGACTGAGTCTCGGCAGATCAGATATTTGCAGTCGCCTCTTCTTGGAAAGCAATGGCAACCTACCAAGAGTATAATTGCCTAGTAACCTCTCCAAACTAGCCGTTCGAAACCGCCTTTAAAAAGTAGGTCCCATATATCTGTGTAGAACAACTAAAACATACTCAGCACAGGTATATGTGGAGAGTAGCCAAAACGTCAGGGAGACCTGATATGGCACTTAAAAGAAGAAATGACATTTATTTATTTATTTATTTATTTATTTAGATAATTTTACGGACTAGTAGTCCACTTACAAAAATGTCAAATACGTGTATAATGAGTGTTATATCAAGAAAAATAAAAAAATAAAATTTTTTTTTTTTTTTACAAAGAATTACAAAATAAAACATCGAAATCATATATAAACAATGCAATAAAAAATACAATAATCTATACTCGAACAATAAATATAATTAACAATAAAAGAACTATCACATGAAAATCATACAGAAAACAATAATGAAAAGAAAAGCAAAAGATAAAAGAGAAACATACATAAATAGGTACATAATTAAGTATTACAATGTTTACGGTGCTGGTGGGGATGTTCACATAAATTCATTCAAAACAAAAACAAAAACAAAAACAAAATCTCGTAAAAATTAAGTAAAGACAAAATTCAACAAAGATATGCCATTCAATAGTTTAATAATAATAAACCAAAAATAAAGCAATGCAAATCACTCCCATCAGACTGTCATAAATTTTCGGAAAAAATGATCTTTGATTTTATTTTTAGAGGTGTTAAATATGTCTATTTCCCTATTGCTATTACCTGTTTCCAAGATGCGATTTGTGCACGAGTACTTAAGATATGAGAATCTCTGACAAGGAGTAAAAAACAGCAGTGGATTTCGTGTCCTGTGAATACCGACATTGAAAGTGACCAGCTCTAGAAGCTGAGAACTATTTATTTTGCCACTGATGAGATCATGAAGAAGGAGGAAATCAGATTGCTCTCTTCTTAAGTTAGAGAGCAAAAATGCAGAGTGAGATATAGACGCTCATAAGACAAATCCATAGTTGGAACATGTAGTTTAAAGGCAACATATCTTAAGAATTTCCGTTCTACCCGCTCCAGTTTTTGGATATGAATCTTGCAATGAGGTGACCACACCGGACTTGCATACTCTAATCCACTTCTAACAATCGAACAATATAAATTTTTTAAAGTAAATATGTTAGAGAAATGCTTTGTATTGCGAATGACGAAGCCAAGGAGCTTCATAGCGTGATTAGATATTTTCGTGATATGATCAATAATTTCTAAGATCTACTAACTTCTTTTCTTGAGTTATACTGGGTATCTTAGAAATTACCGCTACCCCATAAAAATTGTATTTTCTGAAAGAGTTTCAAGAATTTTAGAAAACTGAAGTTCACATTTTCCGAGGAGTGAACCGCGATTGGAATTAGGTGTACACCGTCTTTGGAATTATGTGGAATTATTTTGGAATTTATTAGATAATGCCCCTTTATTTATTGTCTTCTACTTGTAAATGAAAGCGGAAGTGGAAGTAGGTGTACACGATATTAGGTCGCGGTTCACTCCTCGATATTTCACTTTCATATTTTCCACAGATTCAGCATCTTTTTTTTTCTATTAGTATTTTATTCCAAAATGAGTCAAAATCGTTCGTCTTTCACCAATTTTTTATGTCATTAAATTATGTCAAAGATTTGCAAAATTTCAAATAAAAATTTTTGCTGAATTAAATACTTATTCCTGAAATTAAATCCAAATTCAAAATCTTTTAAATAACGACTAAGCACCTGGGTATTTATAACGGCATCAGTATCCCAGTCATCTTCATAATTTTTTAATTGATTGAAAACTCCACCCAAAACACTTCTGTGAAAAAACAGGTCAAGTTCGAAAACGAAGAGAAATCTAGAGGGCAGCCAGGATTTTTTTTTTGGCTTTTTGACTTTTCTAGCCATAAGCCAATTTACGATACTTATTATTATTTATTTTTATTTTTTTTTTTTTTTTAATTTGTCTCTACCCGGGGATCAGATTATAGCCGGATGCCTCGAGTCGGATTCTAACCTGGGTCCACTTGATACGCTAAGCCTAGCCTAACCCGACCCGCAGCCAAGGTAAATTCGCCAAAGATATTTAAGTTAAGAAAATTTTCAATTAAAATGCATTCTTTTCTATTTTGATTGACAATCTAAATTTATGGATTCTAAATTTATAATTAATTTAATTATTTTCATGTTAGGGTAAATGAACTTAATTCGTGACAAGCCAAGTTTCATGAAAATAATGTAAATTAAAAATTTAGAATCCATAAATCTAGAATGTCATTCAAAATGGAAAGAATCCGTTTTAATTGAAAATATTATAATATTTTCTCAAATCAATTATTATTTTTTTAATGCAATCGAATGCAAGAATGGGGCACCAGTAATGATGCAGCCCCTATGGATCTCGAAAGACCCTTGCATTACCGAAGAGAAGGGAAAGTTGATTAAGTTAGAGGGTGAAGTAGACGTAGGTGTTTATGCACTCGGGTTTTGAGGGTTTGAAGATTATAAGTGCTGGGAAAGATGGAGGCTGGGAGAGAGTTCCAGTTCCTTGAAGTCATGAGGATATATGTATTGGCGAATGAAGTGGTCCGGCACTTTTCTAATTTGACCGCGAAAGAGTGTTGGGAGTCGGCAAAACGCGTGCTACGTGCAAAGCATGCTTTGGGGGGGGGGGGGGGGAATTATTGATTTTATCTCATGAGAGCACCTGCCGTGATAGTATCTATAGAAAAGGGAAAGGGCAGAGACATTTCTTCGATGCGAGCGAGTCGAGGGAGTCGGTGAGAGTAGAATCGTCAATTAGCCTGACGGCTCGATTCTGAATTGCATCCAGGAGTAGCAAGAGAATATTTAGAGGCTCCTCTCCATAGATGAGAGCCGTATTCGAGACAGGGGCGGATTTGGGCCTTGTAGATGGTGAGAAGATGTGGGGGCTTGTAAAATCGCTTGGACCTAAATAAGTAGCCAATCTTCCTTGCTGCAGATTTCGCCACAGAGGAGATGTGTTCATTCCAAGACAGGTCAGATGCGACTGAGACGCCCAACATGGATAGGCTGTCATCATTTTCAGGGTATTCGAATCGAAGTGAACATCAGGGAAATTTTTATTTTCGCGCCTAGAAATTAGACAACATTGAGTCTTGTTTGCATCTTGGCGAATTTAACTTGACTGCACTCTACGTTTTCAAACTTGTCCTGTTTTTTCACACACGTGTTTTGGATGGGATTTCTCTTCTTTTGGTAAGCTAGTATGTAGCTTTTAATTTTTATTTATTTCTTTTTTTGAGGGGGATTAATTTACCCTACAAATTTCACCTCTTCATTTGAGAGGTTAAGGGTAGTACTTTACTTTAAAGTTTTTCGTGATTAATTTTTCACCTTTATTAATCCTCCAAACCTGCAAAATTGCCACATTTTAGCATTCTAGGGTCATTATTCATTATACATACATTTTTTACCAACCCCTTCATTTTAGGGGTTGAAAGAGAGAGACTATGTATTTTGATTTTTCCTTTATATATGTTTATTACATCGAAGCAAAGGAAAACCTCATTCATTTCTCTTAAAAAAAAATCATTTGAAAGAGATCCTATGTTAATGTTTGATTATCTTCAGCATTTTACTAAAATTAATATTTAATAAAAAAAAATTGAGTCTTCTCTAGAGAATCTTTCTCTTTTTTGACGCCCCTAGTTGCGATTATTTCATTTCAATTTTCATTGACTTTTTTAGTCACCCAGTGTTTAACTTAACTAAAAGACAAACCCCTTTTGAATAGAAATGAAAAGAAAACGAAGCCAAGTGGGAGGGTAAAAAAAAAAAAAAAAAAAAGAAAGAACAAAAAATTAAAGTTTCTGATTCAAGTCATTAGGAGCATATAGAAATTTTTTAAATTGAATTTTTCTTTAAAGAAGAAAGATTCACTAATTTTCTTAAGAGAAAAAAAATATATTCATTGACCCATTATGAGTTGCTTTTTTCTTCCGCCTTTTTTTTTTATTTCAAGCCTTGATTAAAAGAAAAGAAGAAAATCTTGCTAACTTAGAAAAGAAGAAGAAGAAGAGAAATTAATAATTTACGCCCTTTTCTTTTTCTGCCTTTTTAATATAATATTCGTCTCAATGGAAAATAAAGATTTATACTAATGACAATAGGGCCTTAAATGACAAGAAAGGGAATGTTTTTGAAAGGGCGTATTCGCCATACCACTCTCGAGTTTTTTTTTCTTTTTATTTTCAGAGGAGAGGGAATGAAACCCAAAAGAATCAAAATGGGAAAAAAAGAATTCTCGCTTTCATAATCAAATTATTCAATCATTTTAATTATATATTAAGTTTTATTAGCACAGACGGAATCGACGATTAAGAAGCTTAATTAATTATATTTTTATGGATAAAGAGAAATCAATGAGGTTCTACTCTGCAAATAAACATATTATACTTATATACCAGTGGATGTTGGTGACTTTCAACCAGGGGAGAGTGTCCAAAAAATTAGCCTACTTTTTTTGAAATTTTATTTTAATTTTCGCTTTTTTTTCAAATATCATCGAATACGGCTTCATTTTCGTTATTTTTTATAATTTAACATTATTGAAGGAGACACTAAAAGAGTGTGTCTTCTGCTGGAATTATAAATTTTATTTATTTATAACGAGACCATAGTTTCTCTCTTCATCAGTCTATTACAATTGATTCACAGAAATTAATTTATAATTCCAGCAGAAGACACTCTTTTATTGTCTCCTTCAATATATAAAAATTCTGCTACTCTCGGCACAAAAACTTTCAATTTAATTTAACATTAATTTAAAAAAATATATTTTGCGACCTTCGCCCCAAACGGATACTTCTTTGTGTGAGTGAGGGTTGGAGTCAGAAATTAAATCTTGTGCCTTAAACTCCTCAGTTTCTGAGATGGAAATCGACCATCTTCCTCAGCCTGTCCTATAAGAAAATCTTAAATTTTTCCTAATTCTATTGCTATAATCAAGCTATGACTTGTCTATAGTACTCTTAGTTATTTCCGATCTTATATATTGAGAGTTTTTAGAAATGGATTAGTCCAAAAATTCTCGAATCATCTTTATTTATTCCTTTTTTTGTATTATTACTATTTTAATAGTTCCTCATCGAGAACAATTTTTCTTCGACTAAAACTCGTCTGAACTTGTCTTTGACATGCTTGAACTGGAAGATATACCAGACAGGGACTTGAAACCTTCTATCCGCGCCCTTTTCAGGAAAATCAGTAATTTTGATTCCCCCTTGAAACAACTATGCAACAATTTTATTTCAATTCGAGCTTCAATATACTACTTTTCAAAACAAAAAAATGTTTTTTTATAGAAATATTTGAAATAACGGATAATAATTTGAAGTCGACCTTATATATTAATGAAAATACTCTAAATGTTTGAAATTTTAGGGATGCGCTGTATCCACAACATCTATGGACCGCATGCCACTGTTATATACATATCTCTTTATTAAAATGTTATAATTTCTGTCTGTCTGTCTCCAGATTTGTGTTCAATATTGACGTGCAAATAAAAATCCATATATTCCCCAATTTGTGTCTATCATTTATACAAGCGTTCTTACAAGGATTGCATTTATTTCTCGACGCCAAAAACTAACTACCCAAAATGAGGGAGGAAAGGGGGGGGGGCAAAAAATGAAAATTGTAGATCTTTGGACCAAACTCAACCAAACTTTTTATATACATAATCTATAGGCATCCATAAGACTAGAAATTCAAATACTAATCCCCCAAAATATGGACGAGGGTCCAAAAATGAAAATTATAGGTCCTTGTACCAAATTAACCAAGTTTTATGAATCAACAATTCTGCTACTCTCGCCAAATGAAAATATTTTTAATTATATTTTAATGTTTGAGAAATAGACAACGCAAATTTTAGTAATCATGGAAGATAAAAAATAAAAATTAAGGTATTTATGGATGAAAATATTTTTGTACGCTTTCTCAGTAAATAGGGGATTTTTTGTCGGCGAATTGTTTGAGCTAGAAAGTTGAAATTTCAAATGAATCTTATTAATACATAAATAATATAAACTTGTGTGCCAAATTTCACCCCATTAGCTAAAACTCTTCAAGGGCTATATAACAATTCGATTTTTTTTTCTTTTATACTTATAGTTTATTAATGCAAATTTGGGAGCCTCTAGCTCAGCGGAATTCAACCATTTTGCTTGGCGGGTCAAATTCGGCAATAAGATGGGTCTGGTGGGCCGCACAAAAAGTATTTTTTGTATCACGCCTGTAACTGTAAAAGTGGTTATTGTATGAGAATTGGTTGACTGATGGGTCCCATGTTGAGTACCGCTGATCTAGTAGATCTTCTGATACGATGTCCCCATATATTTCGCAATATGAAAGGGAGTTCAGCGCCGCCTGGTTAGAGGTAGGGTATGCATTCAAATAGAACTCTTTGTTGTGCTGGTTGCATCACCAGGAGCTGAATATAAAAATCTTCTTTTAATTAACAAAATTTAAAAAATGTAAATAATTTCAATTTTCTCATTTAGATTCAATTACATGGATTCACTGGCTTTTGTTTCGCAATAAGAAACTAAGCCCAGAAACAGAAAATTTAAAATTACATGACAGTCAAATTTGCTACTCAAGTTAAGCTTTGTTGCTGGAGCTTGGGATAAATTGAAAGGATTTACATTATAACTTAAATAAATTATAATTTAAAACAAAGTAAAAACTAAAAAACACGCTTTTGTCAGTTCTCTAAAAAGTACAAAATAATGTAGTAAACTAATAAACATAAAGTCAAAAAGCGTGGGCCATCACTTTGTCGAAATTAATTAAAACTACATGCTTCTGCGCCCACACGCTTTTTAACTTTATGTTTATTAGTTTATTACACATTATTTTGTACTTTTTTAGAGAATTACTGACAAAAGCGTATTTTTTAGTTTTTACTTTGTTTTAAATTATAATTTATTATTTTACTTTTTAGTTTTAATTATTTTTATATTGAAAATCTTGCGGAATTTAACAGAATGAAATGTTTTTATTTTTTATAAAATTTTATTTAAATTGAGTAGGGGGAGTCGGGTTAGCCGAGGGGCTAGCGTACCATCCTGCTAATCAAGTGAACCCGGGTTCGAATCCGACTCGAGGCAACCGGCTAAAAATCTGATCCCTGCATAGAAGTCTTAATTTAATATCAGTATCGTAAATTGGCTGATGGGTAGAAGGGGCGAAAATCAAAAAAAAAAATGTAAGGGAAACAATTATTTATATAGAGAAATGTTTGTGGAATTTAAGAGAACAAAAGTCCCATTGATAGATAGATAGATAGATAGGTTCATACATACATACATACATACAGGTGAAGCTAATATAAAGCGTGTAAAAAGAAATATACTTTGGTGCAAGAAAAATAGCTTCTGATAATGTTAAACTTTATATTTTTTTTGTTAAAATATACACAATCGCTTCGATTTATAACACCCTATGATTTTTAACTATTATTTTACAATGTCAAATATGGCTGAAAGAAAATGCTCATCGTGCCTCAAGTTCATTATCTATTACCTTTTCGATAGTTCCCTTATCAAATTTTTTTGTGAGAAAGATCCTTTTTTTCATTTTAGACTTGTGTTATGTCCCTGACATTTTAATATAAATCTCTCTTTTCATTTTCCTGTATAAATAGTGATATAATATTAGCGAGGTTTTTCGTATTTAATCTTTGATGGCATTGATGTGGTATATGTCCGGTAATTAAGAGTGAAATTGTTGTGTGTGCAGTGAGAGAATGCTTGGTAGGGACGTAGGGTGGGGAGAAGAAGAGGCTGATTGGCTGAGAGGCGGGTCGAAGGCAGAGGGTGGGGGAGGGGTGGAAACACAATGCTCACGCGCGCAGGGACATCATCGTCAGGGGAACAAGACAAAGATAGAGCTGAGGGGCTTATCAGTGCCTCACCCTCAACGCCGGCATTGTGCCTGCTCCCTGACGCCCGCAAATAAATAAATAAGACAGGGTGTCGACGAACAGACCAAGTCAAATTATGGCTATTCACTTGGAAAAAAAGCCGAGGGGGGAAATCAAATGTCGTTAATTCACAAGAAGCACCCTCAACGATTGCTTCATCTACTTGTCCTAGTTTGTTTCTACTATTTGTTCCAGAAGTGGGATCCATCAAGTGCCCAAGGGAGCCGAGGAGATAATCGACCTGTCTGTCAGTTTGTATTTCTGAAATTGCCCGGCATTGTTAAAGACTTAGGTACTTTCATTCTATAGTAGAAATTACGATTTTTTGCTATAAAATATTTTATAAAAAAATTTTAGGCATACCTAACCCAAAAAATAGATAATTTTTAGAATTGTTAAGTATAAATTTCTAAAGTTCTTTTTAAAATGGCATTCAAATTTTATAAATGTGGAGAATAAAGGAACAACTTTTTCAAGAATCTGTATGCTTACCCCAAATTGTAATATTTTGGCAATTGAAACTTGGCGCAATACAAACTTATGCACATACTAATTACAGCCAAAATGGCATGTTTTTTTTGTTTTTTTTATTTTCCAAATTTTCAATTTTAATTGAATTGTTGGTCAAGTGGGTAAAAAGGTTGTACAATGAATCAAGCTAACCCGGGTTCAAACCCGGCTAACTACAAATATTTGACCGGCTATAATCTAACCTCTACATCAGTGTTTCCCAAAGTGGGGCGTACGCCCCACAGGGGGGCAATTTGCTGGTTGGAGGGGGGCAATTTGAGAATTGACATGACATATTTTGAACTGAATATATATTAACCGAACCGGGGTCGTTTGCACATATTCGGTTCTATTACGTGGTTTGATTTAATAAAAATATTGTAAATAATATTAATAATATTTATTATATTATTATAATATTAATAATTACATTATTATTGATCTACTGCGCTTTTAATTAAAAACACAACGTGGAGATTTGAGACTTAAGCTAAATAAGCTTGAGCCAGATATAAAATCGCTGTGTAAAAAGCATCAAGTCCACAAATCACATTAAATTAAGTTTTAAAAATATATTATTTATATTTATTAAAATTTCGTTTCTTTGTTTTGACAACAGTTGTAAGAAATCGATTTCAAAATTATCATTCATATTACTAAAAAGAACAAAAATAAATTTTTTAACTAAAATTATTATATGGGGGGACATGATGATTTTAGAAATGTTAAAGTGGGGCATTGCCTAAAAAAGTTTGGGAAACACTGCTCTACACCAATTTCCACATATTTCCACACAGACTCATATATTCATGAAAAAATAAAAATAACTCTGACGACTGGCTAAATGGGCATTTATAATAGTTCCCGATAACAAGTTAATAATAATAATAATTTTCACTATTTTTTCTCATTTTAATCGAATATTAGGATCAATCACGATATTTATCTTTTAATTCCGGGACGACTGGCTAAATGGGCATTTAGTTCCCTAGAACAATATGTTAATATTAATTTAGTAAGGGTTTAAATAAGAAACGTGTAGCTTTATCTATATCTTTTTATTTATAAACCCCTGCTAACGTTTCGGCTATTGGTTGTAGCCATCTTCATGTATATTTCTTGTATATAGTTTTATCTGATGACTAGTATATCCAAATTTTTTTATATAAATATTGACAAATTCCCACTCTGATGATGGCTACAACCAATAGCCGAAACGTTAGCGGGAGTTCATAAATAAAAATAAATAAATAAAGCTGCACGTCTCTTATTTAAACCCTTATTAAATTAATAAGTTAATAATAATAATGATAATTTTCACTAGTTTTTCTCATTTCAATCGAGTATTAGGATCAATCACGATATGTATCTATTAATTCCGGGTTCCATCTTCAGAGTGTGAGGCTTTGCCCTCTACAAAAGAGCTGCAGAGCCGTTAATATTAGTCCGATTCAGAAATTCTACATCTGATCTTTATATTATTTATTTATTAAATGATTTTCAGAAGCGGATGCCTCATAGAGCAATAGTAATATGATATGAGATACTATAAACAATATAAGTACAGAATTTGGATTAAAGTTCTTTTTAAAATTGCATTCAAATTTTATAAATTTGGATAATAAAGTAACAACTTTTTCAAGAATCTGTATCCTTTCCTCAAATTGTAATGTTTTGGCAATTGAAACTTGGCGCAATACAAACTTATGTACTTACATACTAATTTCAGCCAAAATGCCGATGTGTTTTAAGGTTATCTATGAATCAAGCTGACCGGGGGTTCAAGCCCGGCACACTACAAATATTTGACCGGCTATAATCTAACCTCTACACCAATTTATACATAATTCCACACAAATACACACACATATATTCATTAAAAAATAAAAATAACCATAACTCTGACGACTGGCTAAATTGGCATTTAGTTCCAGAGATCAAGTTAATAATGGTAATAATAATAATAATTTTCGCTATTTTTTCTAATTTTTATCGAGTATTAGGATCATTCACGATATTTATCTTTTAATTCCGGGTTCCATTTACAGAGTGTGAGGCTTTTCCCTCTACCACATCTTTTAATATTATTATTAAATGATGCTCCGATGTGGATTCCTCATAGAGCAAATAATATCATATGATACACTAAACAATAAAAGCACAGACAGAAAATAATAAGTACCATATTTTGTATAACAATTATTAAACAATTAAACATTTTTGTGTGGTTCGGATAATTAAGAGCAGCCAGGGAGTACAATTATTCCTTGTAACTATTAATTGTAATGTTTGTGTTTCTTTTTCTTGTCCGTTGTGCAGGCAAGGATTGTGGTCTTTGCGGGGGCTGGTTCTTTCGGGGGAGGGTTCAGTTCTCTTGCAGTCGTTTTGATAGCGCCATATAATAGACTGTATCGTGCTGGGGGTGCATTCGTGGGGAGGGTTGCATAGGGGGTGGCTCCAACCTCTCGGGGAGGGTTTCATTTCCTTCTATGTTGCGTAGAAAAGATAAGTCCCATATCGCGACAATACCCTTCTCACATTTCAACACTTTTTATCTTCTTTTCTTTCTGTCTGAGGGAAAAAGAAAACGTTCTCGAATGGCCCACTGAATGTAGCATTATGTTAGAGTGAAAATCCTATTATATACCCCTCCTTGGAGTGTTCCAATTTCACACACAAGTTTATCGCCACTGTGCTACAATAATGCATAAATTGTGCGGCCCTACATTCACGCCCCCGCAACTTCCATCATCCATTCGACACAAAACGCGCACCAATACAAATTGATTATGCAAAGCCATTAAAACACTACACTCCTTTCGATTTAGATCTAAATTACACCTACTTGAGTTCTTTTAACTGATTAACCACCAGGATAAGATAATCAAATCTTAGGTTCTTTCTTTACATCAAGGGTCTTCAACCCGCGGCCCGCCGATATGTTTTCTGCGGCCCGCCAACAGCACACTCAATAACGACTACAAAAAATAATTTTTAGAAATTTTTTATCTTTTTTTATTTTTATAACATTAAATTTTAAAATTGAAGAAAATAAAGTTCTATGTGGGGGGGGCGTCTTTGACCCCCCCCCCGCTTGGACAATTCGATCGCGAAACACTTCCGAGATCAAAAGTATATCTTATATACCGGCGACCGCCCCCCCCCCCCAAATCAGAGGTCTGGATCCGGCCCGCTGTTCAGAAAAAAAAAAATTTTGGCCCTTGATTTGTAAAACGTTGAAGACCCCTGCTTTACATAGATTTACATGAATGGAAAGATTCAAGTAAAAGAAAGGATGGCTAAATTACACTGCTCGACAAAAATTAAACAAAAATTTCTCCCCGTAAACCTAACAATGGATTCCAGTAGTTTTATACGCTGATTATCATGCAATTTCCTGATTTTTTACAACACGTCAGAGTTTTGAGATATTATCGGTCAAAATGTCGAGAAAGGCCATTTTGACCTATTTTCGAGTACCATTAAATATTAAACAGCAATATTTAAAATCAAAATATTTTGTTTACGTAATAGAAAACAACTTACTCTTTGATTTTCAAATTACCACTTGTTTTTAGCTCAATTATAACTCGAGTTATAACTAAAAAAACTAAGACCATATGTTTTTATCTGTGATTATGGTACATTTTTCAATAGATTTGACAGTCTAGTTAATTTGTTATTATTAAAATGTAAAAAATAAAAAGTTATTTGCAGCCAACAGAATATAACAAAACCACTAGTGTAGAATTTCAACTATTTGTTAAAATCGCTTTTGTGTTAAATAAATGTTTTTATAATGAGAAAAAATTTATCTCAATATTATTTTTATTAATATTATCAAAACAAAAAATTTTATTCGAAATTAACCTCATTATTAACAATTTTTTTTATTAAAAAATTTAGTAGGCAAACATTGTCACTCTGCAGAAATACAAAAGATAGATAAGCTGCCTCGAACTCTTAATCAATTCTACTCAATTTTATTTATTTATTTTAATTTTCTTTATTGTCATTGAGAGACGTTTCGACATCTTTGTATCATCACAGACAATTTTTATACATAGTTACTAACAATTTTAAAATCATTTTTTCTCTTAAACTACTCTAAACATTTTTATCTATTTCTATAGATGTTTGTATAATGTATAGTAATTAAACAAATAACTATAGAAATAGCTAAAAATGTTTAGAGTAGTTTAAGAGAAAAAATGATTTTAAAATTGTCAGTAACTTTGTGTAAAAATTGTTATATTTCTGTTGGCTGCAAATAATTTTTTATTTTTACATTTATGAATAATTAATTAACTAGGCTGTCAAATCTATTGAAAAATGTATCATTCGATTAATAAAAGTTAAATTATTGATCTGTATAAATTTGTTAAAAATGGTATAATTTCTATAGAAGTTATAGCCCTTTTAAAAGCTCAGTCAATTTCCTTTCATGTTAAAAAGACAATTTTCAATAATTTATTTCTCGGTAATGGGACAGACGATCAACTTCAAATTTCGGGCATAAATATTTAATACATCAATGATTCAATGGTAAAAATTCGAGAATTTTCTTATAAAAATTATAAACACTCACTTAACACTACCTATACTTATCATCGATAAATTTACCACACAAAATTTTGACTTTATAATCATTAAATAATTTCTCTGTGTGTTTGAAAAAAAAGTTATATTAATATTATTTTTAATTTTAGATTTTCTTTTATATTCATCAAATACGAACAGTTTATATATCTTTATTTTAATTGATATTATCGTTTCACTTACCACTAGTTAGGGCAACAGGTAGATCGACAAAAATTTTTTTACTTTAACATACAGGGTATGGTCAAGTATTGTAATCGTGCATGAAAAAAATGTTTTTTTCCTTCTTTTTTTCGAAATATCTCAAAAACGGCTGAAACTATTTCGATTAAAAAAATTGTGCGAAACCATGGCATTTCGCTCTACAAAAAAGCCCTAATAAGTGAACATCGAAAAAATTATATTTTTCGAGATAATAATTTTTTTGTCAAAATGTCTGTTAGTCTGTGCGTTACCAAATTTTGTGGACTAGCTAGCTCAAACCCTATTGTGAATATTGAAACCAAATTTCACACGTAGTTTTGGTCCATTGAGATTAAAAGCTGATTAGATTTTGGTGCATATCGACCCAAAATTAAGGGGGGTGGAGGTGGGTTAAAAATTACAAATCTAGGCCATTTGACCAAACTCAACCAAATTTTGTATACATTATCAGTGGGACCCCAGAAGACTAAAAATGGAAAAACTAACCGCCCAAAATGAGGGGAGGGGGTAAAAATTAAAAATCTAGGTCGTTTGAGCAAACTCAGGAAAATTTTATATACATAATTAATGGACCCCCAGAAGTCTAAAAATGCAAAAACTAACCGCCCAAAATGGGGGGGGGGGTGCATGGTCAAAAAATTAAAATCTTGGCCATTTGACCAAATTCAACCAAATTTTGTATACATAATCAGTGGGATCCCAGAAGTCTAAAAAGCAAAAACTAACCCCCCCTCCCCTACATGATTATAAATAATTTTATTAAATATTAAATATAAGTGAGGGGCCAGGTTGTATGGTAAAGTCAAGTGGATGGCTACATCAGAACAGGTCAGCTTATTTTAATTTTGAAACCTGAAAAATCTTTAACTTATTTTTCTTTTTCGACCCCCGGCATTCGCTGTCTACAGACTACCCATTAATAGATTTATTCAGTCATGAGTTGTCGTTTTGTTACATTTTTCCAATAAATAAAAAGAAAAAAAAATTAAAACTCTTCTAGAGCTAGATAAAGAGAGAAGGGGAAAGAGGGAAGGTTTGAACCTCCGAAAGACACCCTACGCATAAACACACATACACCAAGTCATATTAAAAGCTTTAACTTAAAATTTATAGAAAAAGATAAGAGAAGAGATTTCATACAAATAGGGCTTAATAATATCCCATTTCGAAAGGGGGCGTTACAAAAGACATTCAAACCGAGGATGAGTGCGTTTTGAGGGGAGGATAAGAGACGAATCAATTTATTTCACTCGTCTGATCCGAATCTTTTTCATTTGAGATTAGTGCTAAAATAAAGAAAAGCGTCGAGGAGAAAATAAAAAGAACTTTATTATGATATTAGCTTTAGATTTTTGATAAAACCCTCATAAATTATCTAACTTGGGACAATCCCAATTAATTATAAACGTTTTTAAAATCGTATTTTTATTGATAATTTTTTTTTGGCTTCAGATACATAGTCTATTTTATTAGCTAGTGGGTTTGTATTAGTATGATTATTTTAACACGAGCTTCGAGTCGGCACGCCCTCGAAGCTCGGCCCTCCAGGCTGGTGCCCTGGCGGGCAGCGTCTCAGTCCAAAAATTTTATTCCTTTTAAAAAACCACACTCCAAATGTATACCTGTAAACTCCCGAAAATACATAGTCTCTTAAAAGTTTCGCCTCATTTTCGTCCTGACACAGCTACAGAAATGAGGCTCTAGATATGTATCTGGAAGTATTTTTTTCTATAATCTACAGCATTGTGATATTTTTTGTGTGGAAATAGATTTATTTAAATAAGTGGTATCGTGTGAGGAGGAGAATTATATTATATCATTTTTTTAAAATTTGGGATCGATAATCGATATAAGGCTCCAAATATTTAAAAGAGATCAGGTGTTGTTTGTATGACAGGCTACTCCAGTATTGCCATGAGAAACTCATCTGGGCATGCGTGTCTTAAGTCGTTTAATTTTGTAAAAATCAAAAAATAAGAATAACAAAATTTAGATTTTTTAAAAATTATAAAAAAGTGCCAAATTATTAAAAAATAAACAAATAATATATAAATCAAATAAGATGTGATTGATTTCTTTTTCTGTGCGCAAAGAAAAAGCGAATTGAATATTTAATTTTTGAGTGGTGAAGGGTAATAATTATCAATATATTTAATGTTTCTTAATTTAAAATCAATTGGAGTCTTTCATTTCGAAATTTGAGTCCAAATTACGATTATATTTCAAATTTGCCGCAAATATACCGATGGCGCTCTCTCTCGGCAGCATTACGTCAGCGTTGCGGAAAATTAATCTAGACAAATATATATAGTATGGGTCAGTAGTATTAGTGAGGGTGCTGGGTTTTTGCAGCTTTTTTATTCTGCCCTTTGCAAGGCCTGAACTTGGGCCTTCCAACATCTTAATCAAATGATGGAAAAGCACTAGCTCCAACGCGCTGGCCACCCGACTCTCTTTTTTACTTTACCCTACAGGGTATGGTCAAATATTGTAATCGTGCATGAAAAAAGTTTTTTCCTTCTTTTTTTCGAAATATCTCAAAAAGGGCTCAAACTATTTTGATTAAAAAAATTGAGCGAAACCATGGCATTTCGCTCTACAAAGTGAACATCGAAAAAATTATATTTTTCGAGATAATAATTGTTTTGTCAAAATGTCTGTTAGTTAGTCTATGCTTTACCAAATTTTTGTGGACGAGCTAGATCAAAAACTAGTGTGAATATCGAAACCAAATTTCACAGGTAGTTTCCATACACTGAGATTAAGACCTGTTTAGATTTTGGTGCATATCGACCCAAAATTAAGGAGGGTGGAGGGGGGGGGTGTTAAAAATTAAAAATCTAGGCTGTTTGAGCAAACTCAACCAAATTTTGTTTACACAATCAGTGGGACCCCATGGGGGGGGGGGGGGGGTCAAAAAATGAAAATCTTGGCCATTTACCAAACTCAACCAAATTTTGTATACATAATCAGTGGGACCCCAGAAGTCTAAAAATGCAAAAACTAACCCCCCTCCCCTACATGATTATAAATAATTTTATTAAATATTAAATATAAGTGAGATTTGTACTAAGGGCTAGTGTAAATATTTAAAATTGTATATACTCATGTATTAAATCTACATTATATTTATAATTAATTAACCTTAAGTTCTAATGAAAATGTATACAAGTTATATATTCTAACTACCCTCTTCTTCCCTCCTTGTGTCTAGCGACTTTCGCTGACACAGCAACAGTAAAATAGGTATAAAAGCCAGCCGCTCGGCTAGGCAAATCAGTTCAGCGCTCATTTGGAAATACTGCCCGGTGACTCTACCCTAACAGGTGCACCCCTCGGCCCCAGCTAAATTTCGGTGGTCCTAGTCCAAACAGTGACTCAGGCACGAACGGTTAACCCGTGAAGAAACTACATCACTATCACCTTAGCGCAGCTCCCGGTAATTATACTAACTTTTCGGAACTTTAAAACCGGTTATAAAAATTTATGTTTTCAACTTACAACAAGCGTGTGTCTCCTTAATATATATTTTCTCACGACAATTTAACTTTGTAACTCCAAGTGTAATAAACATTGTAAAACATTTTCAAATAAATAAATCAATAAAAAAAAAAATAAAAGAAAAGGAATCGTATCTTAAAAGACTATAAACATTCTATTTCATTTTGAACTTAAAACCGTACCACTATATTTTCCAGTAAAACCCGTCAAAAGTCTAAAATCTAAATTCAAACTATCCAGCGCATAACAAACCCAGCTCTGCCAAATTCCTCAAATATTTTGCGTGTTTGTCTAGAAACGATTTCTTTTTTTTAAAGAGTCCGGACACGTAAAATATAACTGGCTTCCGAACACAGGGACGAGAAACTGCCAGAAAATCTGGAAAATAAAGTGCGAAAATTATACACGGTTTTTGGCGCCCAGCAAATTCCCATTCGAAAAAACATTTAAAACCCGTGAGAAAATCTCTTCCAGTCAATTCTCAACGAAAAACATTACCTCAGCGAAGTGCTCAATTTTATCAAAGTGATAAGTGTTATCTGTGCTCCTGTGCTCAACAAGTGCCGTATTACTATCGCTCGCCCACGCTAAAGATGAATCATCTCCATCTATTGTAAGTAGGACATTGAACTTGAACTCATAATAATAATTAAGATAAAAAATATTGAAGATAAAGAAGGAATAAATAAATACTAATATTAATATTTATGATAAGCTGAATAAATTCAAAACGTATAAGCTTAGATAAATACTAATTAAAATTAAAAACCTTAATTAGTTAAATATATGTAATAAACGAATAAGACTAATTAAGAATTTTTAATATTGCGCAATTAAAAGTAATAATCATAAAGATAAAAATACTAATGAATTAATAAAAGATATAAAGTAATAAAACACTATTGAATGAAATAAATATAGAGACAAATACATAAATAAATAAAATAAATAAAATAATTTGCTATATTATATAAAATATACTTAAAATAATTAAATATCTTAACTATAAATATATATTCTATTACCTTTTTAAAATAATATATTCTATGTCTAGATATAATCAACAAAAGATCGATAAATATTTTTCTAGAATAATTAGACAGATCAAACAACATAAATTAAAATTAAGATATATCGAAATATTCGGCGAAGATCTGACGTACGTTAACTTAAAAGAAAAATAATTATCTATCTTACCATTAACATAATATTTTAATAATTTAATAATATTTTTTTTTAGTATATATAATATATATAATATTTTTATATAATATCTTTTTGGCAATAACAAATTTGTAAACAATGTCTACCACTACGCAAACTACACCCTCCAATACTATGCCCGTTTCAAGTATAGCTCCCTCGCAACTAATAAACCCCCACCCCTTGCCATCACAAAATACATTTTCGATTCCCGGCCCAAGCCAAAATATGTTCCCCACCCCCGTAACACAACACGACAACCCCCCTATTTTAGAACAAGGCTTACGCACATCTAGTATCCACGAAATTAAGGAATACCTAGAAATAATCCCCACTTTTAATGGAGAAATAGAAAACCTAACGCCGTTTATTTTACAAACGGAAAAGGTAATTAAATTATTTTACAATGATAACCGCGACGGATTTCATGATTATATTATCGGTCGCATAAAAAACAAAATCTCCGGGGAAGCAGCCTTATATATAAACACCCAAAATATAGATACATGGGACGAGCTAAAAAATTGCCTCATAAATAGCTACGCTGACAAACGCGATGACAGTACTCTGATAATCGAACTCACACATTGCAGGCAGATAGGGGACGACCCCTTAGAATTTTACAAATACATTCACACTAAATTAAATATATTATATAACTATTATGTTCTTAATTACGAATCAGAACCAGAATTAATAAATTTAGCACAGCGATTAGCCCTTAAAACCTTCCTGGTGGGATTAAAAGATCCTCTTGGTTCTCTAATTAGAACGAAAGATCCAAAATCTCTCGAGGAGGCTTTATCGGTAATGAAAAATTGTTATTCAAAAGAATTAAGAATAAATAAAAGCCCACATGCACCAAATGCGTTTACACACAAAAATTTGCAAAATTTCAACCCCCGCCCCAATTTTCAACAACGCCCTAATTTTTTCCCTCCCCGACAAAATTTCCAGCAACAACCCTTTACACCACAATATAATTTCAACCCCCAACAAAATTCCACACCCCGTCAAAATTTTTCATATTCTAATAATTCTACTCCTCATCGCCCTAACCACTTCGATAGGAGACAGCAAAATTACAACAGAGGAAGAAATAATAGACAACCACCCCCCGGACGAGGCTTTGTACAAAGCATGATTAACCAGTCAAATAGATCACAAAATTTAAATTATAACGAAATAGATTATTCTGACCCTAACCAACAAAATTTTTTAGACCAACACGCCTCGATATACCAAGACCCAAATACAGAAAATTACACCGAAGACTCCCAGACTTACCCCCAAGACCCTCAAACAAAAAATTAAATACAAATTTTCAAAATTTCTTTAAAAATGAAAATTTACCTTCAAAAAAATTTAGAAACTAAAACCCCTCCCGAACTACCTTATATAATCCACCCTAAACTAAAAATTAAAATATTTATTGATACTGGTAGCACGAATTCCTATATTACCCCTAAATTAGCAAATAAAATTTATAAAAATTATATTAGTTTTGACCCCATCCTAGTAACTTCAGCCCACGGCTCTAGTAAGCAAAATTTCGCCGTAAAACGTTCATTTTTCGAAATTTTTCATACAAATTCCCCTCTTACATTTTATTTGTATGATTTTCATTCTAAGTTCGATATGCTTTTAGGCCTTGACAATATTCGAAAACTTCAGGCTAAATTCGATTTCGTAAATGACACTTTAGTCACGACAAAGCGAACTTTTAAAATTTATTATTTGAATGTCAAATCGAAGCTTTCAACAATCAACAATCTCAAAGTTGATCTCTCGGCTTTTCGAGTTGAACATTTAAATGACGAAGAAAAGTTCGGTCTCGCGAAAGTTATCCAAAAATTTAAAAATATAATTTATGACGAAAATTCTCCACTCACTTTTACTAATCAGATTAAACATTTCATTCGGACCACAGATGATATCCCGGTGTATACAAAGCAATTTAGGCTTCCCGAGATTCATCGAGCAGAAATTGAAAATCAAATCTCGAATCTTTTGGCACAAAATATTATTGAGCCCTCGTATAGTCCATGGAGCTCACCCCTGTGGCTAGTCAGCAAAAAGCCCGACGCCTCAGGTAAACCCAAGTGGCGCCTCGTTACCGATTTCCGCAAGGTTAACTTAAAAACGATTAACGATAAATATCCTATACCCAACATAAATGAAATACTTTATAAATTAGGCAAATGCAATTATTTTTCGACCATAGATCTGGCAAGTGGATTTCATCAGATTGAGATGAATCCGGCCGATAAAGAAAAAACTGCATTCAACACGGACCACGGCCATTACCAATACCGCAGAATGCCTTTCGGTTTAAAAAATGCCCCTAGCACCTTTCAACGTGTTATGGACAACATTCTAAGAGGATTGCTAAATAAAATATGCCTCGTCTACTTAGACGATATCATAGTTTTCGCCAGCAACCTTAAAGAACATTTGGATAGATTAAATTTAGTATTCGATAGGCTCAATCGAGCAAATTTTAAAATTCAACTAGATAAATGCGAATTCCTAAAACGGGAAGTTGCTTTCCTGGGTCACATCGTGACTCCTGAAGGTGTAAAGCCAAACCCCGACAAAATTAAAGCCATAAAAAATTTCCCCATTCCGACTACGGCCAAACAAATTAAATCTTTCCTCGGTCTCCTAGGGTACTATCGGAAATTTATCGCTAACTTCGCCAAACTCACAAAGCCACTAACAAAATTAACGAAAAAACATGCAAAAATTAACATTTCGGATATAGAATACAAAAACTGCTTCGAGGATTGTAAGAAGCTCTTAACTAATGAACCTCTCCTACAATACCCCGACTATTCTAAAAAGTTTAATATCACGACAGACGCTTCGGATTATGCTATAGGAGCAGTGTTGTCACAAGGACCAATGGGTCAAGACAAACCTATCGCATACGCGAGTCGGACATTAAACCCAGCAGAAATTAACTATAGTACGATAGAGAAGGAGCTTCTAGCTATAGTCTACGCTACGAAGTACTTCAGACCGTACATTTTCGGCAGAAAATTCGACATATTCAGCGACCACAAACCTCTCCAGTGGTTGTTTAATATGAAAGATCCCAACTCAAAATTCATTAGATGGAGAACAAAACTAAGTGAGTATGACTTCGACATCAATTATAAGAAAGGCTCGACAAATTACGTAGCCGATTCTTTATCTCGGAACCCCGCAGAAATCAATGTAAATGTTCGGAAAACCATTGATCTCTACGAGTGGATTAATAATCCTCAAAATTTAACAAATCCAATAGATCCTATGGAAATACAAAACTTGGAACGAGAACTACAAACACAAAATCCACCCACGGCCTCACCATCAACTTCAACCCTAGATCCCATTGAACTCCTTAATCAAAATTATGAGTCACCAGTATCAATCGACCCCGACCTTCTAGACGAATTAGACCAACAATTAGCACAAAATCTTCCGTCAAACTCCACCATAAAATTAACCAATAAACCTCTAAATTACTTCCAGAACCAAATTCATCTCAAAATTATTTCACTTCCGACTACTTCAATTCAAATTAAAAAATTATTCAACAAAAAACTTCAAAGATTCATTGTTAACGTATCCGAACAAAATTTCGAATCCGATATAATAACTTTCTTAAAACAATATACCGTGCCTTCGTGTAACTATTATATTTACTCGGACGCACGCGTTCTAGAAAAAATTAGAACCAATTATCCTTACGCACTTCACAGGTCTAAAAATCTTTAAAACAAATAAACTATTGAAAGATATCGAGGATCCTGAGGAAAGGACCGAGATATTAGAAAATTACCACTCTGGTAAAACAAATCATCGTGGGATATCGGAAACCCACGAGAAATTAAAAGATAAATACTTTTGGCCCAAGTTGAAGGAGGATATCACAGAATATGTAAATAACTGTGATATATGTCAAAAATCTAAATACGATAGACACCCCCTGAAACTAGAATTAAATTTAGTCCCTACGGCAAAACGCCCGTTCGAAATTATACATCTGGACAGCCTCGCGATGGAAAACCAGAAATTTCTAACAATAGTGGACTCATTTTCAAAATTCGCCCAAGCCTATCCACTAAAATCACTTCAACCGACCGAAATCGTCGATAAACTATTAGAATACTTTTCGCTAAATAATATACCTAAATTAATCATTTCGGATAACGGTGGAGAGTTCAAGAACAACCTCCTCCAAGAGTTCCTCAAACTCCACAAAATTGATATTAGATTCACTTGCCCACAAAACCCATCTTCTAACGGAATTGTGGAGCGTTTTCACTCTACTCTTATTGAACATATTCGACTGTTCAATAACAGAGAGAACTTTAAAAATCAACCTATAGCAACTAAAGTCTTATACGCTTTAATAGCTTATAACAATACAAAACATTCGGCTACCAAACTCACCCCTTTCGAAATCAAAAGCGGACACATCGATGATGATACCCCGCTAGAAATTCTCTCCAACGAACCCCTTATTTCCGATTACTGTCAAGTGCATAAGGAAAATTCCAAATTAATGTATGAAAATATTCATAAAACTTTAGACACCGGCAAAGCGAAAGTAATTTCCACTTTCAACGAAAAACGCGAAAAATTACCAGAAATCCCAGAAAAAGTATTCGTAAGGAACAAACAAAAATGTATTAAAACGAAAAATCAGTACGACCATGAAACTTTGAGAGTAGTGGACACTAAATTAAAAACAGGCAAAATTGTTCCACGCACCCAAAACAAAACTGAGAAAATTCATCTTTCGAACATCAAAAGACCTCGAAAATTAAGAACTCCCGGAAAAACTGCCCCCATTCATTCGACTAACATTTTAACTTCAGAACAAGACAAAATTATTACGTATAAACGAGGCAACTTATTTAACGCACCCCCTAACTATTCCCTAGCTCACTGTGTCGCAGCCGACCTGAAAATGAGTGCAGGAATAGCGGTAACTTTTAGGCAAAAGTTTAATAATATAGAAATATTACGAAAACAAAAAATTGAAGT
The DNA here is from genome assembly GCA_024734495.1 of Forficula auricularia. Classification (NCBI taxonomy): domain Eukaryota; kingdom Metazoa; phylum Arthropoda; class Insecta; order Dermaptera; family Forficulidae; genus Forficula; species Forficula auricularia. Next base: position 25,724,333 of record JALMQS010000128.1, read on the forward strand.
AGGTGGTATTGGAATCCTCAAACAAAATAAAAATTTTACCTATTACCTTGTAACTAAACAATCTAGCCACGATAAACCAAAGTTAGAAGAGCTAAAATCATGCCTAATTAAATTGAAAAGACACTGCATGACTAATAATATTACTAAATTAGCCATCCCAAAAATTGGTTGTGGACTTGACAAACTAAATTGGTACGACGTAGAGCAACTTATTAATACTATCTTTAGAAACACAAAAATTAAATTCCTTGTCTACTCTCCAAATGACTGACTTTTTCAGCTTGACCTTAGCCTTGGCAATTGGGTCAACACACGCAGACAACCTCGAAGACATAACTGACAACGCCGGCTTCCTCCTGACAAAATTCAAAACTCCCTTTCTTTTTTCAGATAACTATTATATCCATTACTATTATAACCTAAATTTTACCCACCAAACGCATTTCGACATTAATAATGCCGTAAACAAATTAATAGCTATCATTCCCCCCGGTTCTAAATTCGATAAAGAACATAATACTTATTTTCGATTACTTAACTTCACTCTAGAAACACAGAATGAAAAAATAAATAACCTGGCTACCCATAAACGAAACAAAAGAGGGTTAGTGAATGGTTTAGGTTCGGTATTAAAATTTATCACTGGGACAATGGATGATGAAGACCGTGACAAATATGATCATCTTCTCAACCAACTCTCCCAGAATCAGAGAAAACTTCAAAGTCAAAATCAAATAATTTCTCGAACTCACGATGAGTTAATCAACAAAATTAACCACCAATTAGAGAACATACAAATAAATGAACAAAATTTGGCCAGCAGTCTTTCGGCCATGAAACACGAAGTTGCGAAAAACTCTGAAACTCTACTTATTCAAAATTTGGCCCAACTAACCTTATTATCAAATTCATTCACCAATATTTTAGAAAACATTGAAAATTCACTCACTTTCTGTAATTTAAACATACTTCACGAGAGTATCATCTCAATGAAGGAATTGATAAAATTATTTAAAATAAACAATTTAGAAATTAATTTTGAAAATTATTGGGAAGCCACTTTATTCATTAAACCAATCTGCCGAGTTCATTATGGGTACATCGACATCGTTTTAGAAATTGCTAATTACAAACCATCAAATTTAACTATCGTTCAGTTCATTCCACTTCCCGTATCTAATAAATTAAATCAACAAATTATATTAGACGAAACATTCCAAAGTTTAATAGTAGTGAACAGTAGCATTGTAAAAATCGACTATTGTTTTAATATTAATCATAAATTCTTTTGCAAAACAAGCAATGTAATAGCATCAAACTGCATAAATAACTTAATGTTAAATAAAGAAAACAAATATTGTAAATTTAATGATCTAATCCAGTATCCTGTAATTATAAGAATTCCTAATACAGATACTACTATTATAAATGTTAAACAAAACAATGTATTACTGTATAAATGCGGAGACACCCATAAATACCTAAGAGTAGGACTGTATAAAATTGAAAACATAAATAACTGTTACTTAAATAATAGGTTAATGGTTTCAAACTTCAACTATTCTTTAAATATTCCTTTACTAGCCAACAAAGATTTTAAATATGTATTAAGTAATAAGGCTACCATAATACACTCATTAAGTAAAATAGATGTGAATAACATAAAAGGGAGCGAAATAAGTGAAATAAACTGGTATCCGACCCCTGTAAAAAACTATTTAAACACTTTAATCATTATAATATTACTAATTGTAACATGTGCCTTTGTGGCCTATATCATAAATAAATATCGGAACCAATATAATTTTCGACTCCCTACTAAAATAAGGAAAACTAATAATAAAAAGGAAACTAAATTTGAACTTGAAACCACTAGCTTACCGGTCCCAAATGTTGAGGCTCAGCCGGAAAATTCCATTTCTCCGGATGAACCTCAATCTTAGGGGGGGAGGAGTTATATATTCTAACTACCCTCTTCTTCCCTCCTTGTGTCTAGCGACTTTCGCTGACACAGCAACAGTAAAATAGGTATAAAAGCCAGCCGCTCGGCTAGGCAAATCAGTTCAGCGCTCATTTGGAAATACTGCCCGGTGACTCTACCCTAACAGGTGCACCCCTCGGCCCCAGCTAAATTTCGGTGGTCCTAGTCCAAACAGTGACTCAGGCACGAACGGTTAACCCGTGAAGAAACTACATCACTATCACCTTAGCGCAGCTCCCGGTAATTATACTAACTTTTCGGAACTTTAAAACCGGTTATAAAAATTTATGTTTTCAACTTACTACAAGCGTGTGTCTCCTTAATATATATTTTCTCACGACAATTTAACTTTGTAACTCCAAGTGTAATAAACATTGTAAAACATTTTCAAATAAATAAATCAATAAAAAAAAAATAAAAGAAAAGGAATCGTATCTTAAAAGACTATAAACATTCTATTTCATTTTGAACTTAAAACCGTACCACTATATTTTCCAGTAAAACCCGTCAAAAGTCTAAAATCTAAATTCAAACTATCCAGCGCATAACAAACCCAGCTCTGCCAAATTCCTCAAATATTTTGCGTGTTTGTCTAGAAACGATTTCTTTTTTTTAAAAGAGTCCGGACACGTAAAATATAACTTACATACTTACCTATTGTAGATAAAATAATACAAAGAAAGTGATTGACTAAATGGTTCAGACCAAAAGCCAGGAAGGGAGGGGGAAAAAATATAAGTGAGGGGCCAGTTGTATTTTTAAGTCAAGTGGATGGCCACATCAGAACACGTCAGCTTATTAAATAATAAAATGGTAGAAAAATACGAAAACAATTTCAAGACTTGGTGTGCTTTCCGAAAATTTTGAATGCGATTACTGCATACTAGGAGAGAGAGCTTCCTATTTTATAAATTTGAATATAATAAGCTATTTAATTATCAAATACGTGAAGAAAAATCAATTTCAAATATATAAAAGCTTCAATTGTCAACCATGGTATACCTATTAACAGACTTTAAGGTAGTTCTTTTACAAATGCAAAAAATTCAAGAAGTCTTCGAAACTTGGAATATAAGTCATAAAATGCATAATAAACACACTGCTAAAATTTAAAGACGATTTACCACACCAAACATGAAATAATTGCAATTAAAAATGAAATTTTTAACATATGGTAGATAAATAAATAAATAAATAAATAAATCTTTATTTCTCGACCTGCTTAGAGGCACAAGTCCTCGGTGGCTAGGTCCTCCAATTTTTTGTGTGGATTGTCGCGAAAGAACTACCTTAAAACTACTTCTTCAAAATCGTGAACTAAATTAAATCGTCTTATGTAAAACCGAGGGGTGGACCGCGATTAGAATTAGGTGTACACCGTCTTTGGAATTATTTTGGAATTCATTAGATAATCTATTGTCATCTATTGTCTTCTAATTGGAAATGAAAGTGGAAGTGGAAGTAGGTGTACACGATTTAAGGTCGCGGTTCACCCCTCGTGTAAAACAATATATATTTTCTGCATTTTCTATCCTGAAGTTGCGAAGCTAGAAAGCCCAAAATCTAACCAGTCCATGTTTTCGAAATCAAACATTTTATCATCAGAAACTAACTTTACCCCCAGCATTCTGTTTTTAACTTCTTGACCTCATTTAATACTTTATCTTTTTTCTTGAGGGAGAATGCTGTAGGTTCCTGGTGAAACATATTATATAAAGTAAAAAAAAAAATTGAATTTTTTTTTTAGAAACTTTGAAAATTTAAAATATAAAATACTAGGTAAGTTTCACATAAATAAAAATAGGGTCTTGCTAAACATGCATCTGATATTATATTTATGCAAAACCTACCTAGTATTTTATATTTTAAATTTTAAAAAGTTTCTAAAAAATATTTCTTTACTTTTAATCGAGGGGTGAACCGCGACCTAAAATCGTGTTCACCTACTTCCACGTCCACTTTCATTTCCAAGTAGAAGACAAAAGATGACAATGCCGGGTTTTTCAAAGCCTTTTCCCGTGCAAAAATTTAATTATACAAATGTAAATAAAAATTACAAAAAAAAAACTTATTGTAAAATTAAAATTAAAAAAAAAAAAACTATATTATGAAAAAAAATCTACTGGGATCCATTCAAAATGGCCCTTTTCTTTTTTCATTGTATTAAATTTAAGATACTATACCTTCTTTTGGATTGTTAGAAGTAACTTTGTAATAAATTGTATATATTTTTTTCTGGCTAATAAAACATCCTCTTAAAACTAAAGAAACTAAAAACAATAGATGACAATAGAATATTCAGGTTTTTGACTTTTTTATACATCTTTTTACATTCATGCAGGAATAAAATGGTCAACCCTTCTTCTTCTTTTCACAATGGAGGGCCCAACCCAGCACCTTTTTGGTGTAACTCCTTCTCTCGTCATTTTCATTAAAAAAATTTACTAATGAATTCCAAAGTAATTCCAAATAATTCTAATGACGGTGTACACCTAATTCCAATCGCGGTTTTAATACTTTATCATTTATTTGTATCCAGCAGATGACACTCTCTTTGATTAGGCCTTGTAAAATCATCAACTCTGCCTGCTTCTGTTGACAAAAGGAAACCTTTTAATTACTAATATCTACTCACAAAAGGGTTTTGTTAAAATTAATACTTAGTAGACGAATCTGGTTTTAACTGATTTCGGGTTTTCACCATAACATACATATATAAATTGTGTTCCCTTTACAATATTTAGATGAGAATCTGTAATAGCGAGAATTGGATGCGAAGAGACGGGAGGCAAGTGTTAATATGTTTAATAATTGCGTAGCTAATGAGAGAGGGTTCAGGCCGCATATATAGAATAGAAGGGGAGTTTATGGGTTTGAATTAGCATCCAATTGGCCATGAAATGCACCCCTGAGGGAAACCTACCCCAAGCACCCTGCCTTCTCTCATAGAGCTTAGGGCGAAAAATTATTTCTTATTGATAGATGTTTCTAAAAAGATCAATTTGAAAAAAAAGCGGCCAAATGCGAGAGGGACTCGCATACCGAAGATTCCTTACTTAATATTTATATATTAGTAAATTTAACAAATATGAATATAATTATAGTTTTATTCAACAATATTTCTCTCTTATTTGAAATCATCATATCAATTTTCTTCCAAAATCTCGAGATACTTGTTCTAGATTTACCATATATAAGATGTGTGGACCATGGCGGTTTCGTGCCGATTTTTTTTTTTTTTTATTCCTTGATTATTGCAACTTCCTGTCTACTTATTTATTTATCTATTTTTTAAATTGTTTATTTTTAAATAATTTAACAACAATTTCTTAAATCCTAGTGATATCTAAATATTTATTTTTTGTTTTATTTATTTGTTTATTTATTTATTCTTCCCAGTGTATTTATTTATTTATTTTTATTATTTGGACGACTTGCGGTATTCCTTTATTTATTATTTTTTGTTATTATTATGTTATATTATGTTCAGATGGTCGCAGCATACTAAGGTTTCACACCGTTCTGCTGTGGCCACACCCTCAGCTACCCAACCGGAACCTGAATGGAAGGATCGGAGGGCTATAAGGGGAGATGTGGAGGCCCTTAAAAAAATTAAAAAAAAAGTATTTTTGCCACACTTCCCTTTCCTTTATTTCAATTGGATTTAATCTATACACCAGTAACAACTTTCAACTTATGACACTTAATAAATACACATATCGTTAGAGCCGTTTTTTAAAAAATCACAAAAAAAACGAAAAATCTTTCATATAAATGTCAATTTCAAGTATTCCGATTTCAACCAAAAGCTTGCTGTGCTCCTAGCCCTTACCGAGCTTAAATTTCGTAGTTCTGATTGACTTACGTACATACATACGTACGCACGGACAAATGGATATTAGGTCACTTTTTGGCCTCTGATGACCACAATATCCGCTTTTTCGTTCTAAATCCGGATTCAAATTATTAAGGACATCGATTCCTACCACCTAGAAGCGACAAAGTGAAATTAACTTCAGAGATAGAAGCTCTCAAAGTGTCAAGACCCCGGGGGCTATTACAATACTTACATATTATATTTTAAAAATATAAATGTGAAAGTAAAAAAAATTGAAAATATTTGAGTGAATCTAATTTCAAGCCGTCCAACGAGCTTGATAAAAATAGGTTTCAGTAAATTTCAGATTGATTTTGTATTTTTTTTTTCTACTTTATTTTCATTTATTAATATTTTTTAAAAACTCGCTATGAGTATGAAGCGGCTTCTGGGTGGGTAGAATGAACAGAGAGATGGAAGGGATGAGTGAGAATTGATAGTAAATTGTGTTTTCACCGAAGAAGATTGTGTTTAACGAAGCTTGTTCCTGAACGGAGTAACCTTTTCAGTTATTCAGCCAAGCACAAAGATAATAATCCGAAACTAGACCCCCAGGCCAGGGGCCCGGCCCCTCCTCCACTTCTCTCTAAAACACTCAATCTTACAACCATCTCACCCGTGAATATTGCAATCTAATTTGCAAAGAAATAATATTCTCAACGAAAATTTAATTTTACATTTTTAAATATTAAACATCTCATCAAGCATCAAATAATAATTTTCAATCATCAATTAAAATTTGTTAACAAGTTCGTCTAAAACCACAAAACCTATATTAGACATTTTTATTGAAACATTCTTATCAGAATGAACTTTTTGGCACTTAATTCTGGATTCATAAACATAAGTAAGAATTGTTTAATATTATTTGTTCATATAATATTACTAAAATCCATAACTAGCAAAAAATGAAAACTAACTTTAATAAAAAACAAACAAACAATATTTTAATTAATTAAAAATGAATTTTAAAACATATATAAATCTCTAGAAAACAGCCCGTCATTTTATTTTACACTGTCCTTTACAATTCAGGCGTATATGAACTACTAAAGGACGTTCCCTAATATAGCTCAGATGCTGTTCGCTTTTTCCCCTACTCTGACATGCGCAGAAAGGCAAAAATATTTTCACTGCGTCGTTTCTCGGATCTGGCAACATTGCATTCTTACCTACGCTAAAAGACAAAGAATAAAAAAAAAACACTTCATGAAACAGCTCTATGCGAAATTCCAGATGAGAACAGTATAATTAGGTTGAGAGAATTAGCTAAAAATCTCAAGTGCAGCAGCTGCAGAAGTTTTTTAGATATGGAAAAATTAAGCAATACTAGTGCGACGTTGCCAAATCTGCCATTTCACACTTGCCATGCCATGAAGAAAACCATCAAAAGTGACTAACTTTTAACATTTTTCATACAAAACGAATACCGCTTGATACAATTATTTTAACAGAAAAATATTTATTATATGTTCAGTTAATGATTCTCAGTTTTTCGAAATAATTTCAAGAAAATTACGATTGTTATTTAATGAAACAAAAGCTTTAACATCAATCAGGATAGGGTTCGCGTGATAAATATGCAAATTTCAAAGGACTATATTTACAAATTTTGTCCCGCAAAGACTATTAAAAAAAATTTCTACGTATAAAGGACACTTATAAATATGTCTATTCAAAGTTTATAAAAGGATTGCAAGAAAATCGATTTATTTGGGAAGGTCCTTAAGGTACTTTTTCCTCTTTTCAGACACCTCCCTGCAATCAGAAAACTAATTACTACTCCTAATGAAAATATATTAAGATTATTGTTAAAATTTACAATATTATGTAGTTTTAATTTGAATTTTTATATAGCTATATTAAAAAAACGGACGGTCCTAAAACTTTTTGCCAAAATATTTGTATTTCCAAAACAATGAACTGATCATCTCATCTGCTTGGGCTTTCGAGTTTCAGAACTTTTAGTTAAAAAATACAAAAAATTGAATTTTTTATATAGAGTTCTTGAACTGTTGGAGCAGAACAGCTAAAATTCTCCTACAATTTGGCATCAATAAACTGTATCATTATGCCAAGTTCCTTTCTAATTTGAATCAATTACTGACGAAAAATTGCCAGTTCATTGTTTGCGAAGAGCATATACTTAGCGTGATTTTCTTTCAATTTATTTATTTCAATTTGATAGTATTTCGGTGACTATGTTTCTTCCTCATCGAAGTTTTAGAAATAGATCATTGAAAAAATATTTTAATTATCTTAATACAATCAACTTGTCAAAATTGTATACGTATATTTGTGTAAACTAGTTTATAATGATATATAAGATGAAACTCGGAATCTTAAACGTTAATCAATAAATGTTTTTAGGCTTTTGAGCTTATTATTCGAATTTGTAGTTGAAAAATTAACAAAAAATTACAGTTAGCATACCTAACAAAGTGTAAATGTGTCTACATACTTATGTGATCCAGAATTGAAAAATAGTAAAAGTTGGTTATTGAAATTCTTTAGCTTAATCACTTTGCAAAAACAATGAAATAATAATAGTAGAAACACATAAAATATCACTTAATCTTTCACTTGAAATCAATTATCTTCAATTGTCGAAGCTGGTTTCGGCTAATCCGAACAAATTGAAATCCGAACAGGCTACAGCCCCAATTAGTTCGGATTTGACTGGGTTTTACTGTATAATATAAAATTTGAAGATTATAATTCAAAATAGAGAAAAAATTATTTTAAAGACCCGGTACTCGCTTCTTACAGGCTCTTATAAGTCGGATTGCTTTTTGGTTTAATTTCCGAGGGCTTGAATACAAATCTTTTAGCATGTAATAAATATAACATATCGGATTAAATAGAGAACACTCTCAGTGATTTTTTCGATTATATGGTATATATATAGATACCTCTACAATGACGAATTTACATATATAGATATTTACTCGTATAAATGATATCTACCAAAAGTATTAGTCATTTTATATAATAATATAATAACATAATGGCTGATGATATTTAAGGCTGGAATCTATCTGTCAATATTATTATCCAATTCATCCGAAAAGGGCTCCCTCGTCCCAGTGGAGGGTAGGAAGGGCGCGGGGGTGTTTATTTGCCCCCGAGGTATCCGGAACGAAATTCACTCTCGTTTAAACATATTAATTTTCGATTTTCATTTTGCGCATTAAATCACACACCAACGACCAGCCATCCAATAGAAAACGACCGAGCTTTCGGGTTTTATTATTATATTACACCATCGCACCTACGCCAGCCTCGAAAGCGTTTCACGGTAATAAAATCAAGCTCGGTATCTAAAATGAGCAGAGATGACACTGATGACAATAACCTCGAAAATCTAAAATAATATATTATAATTTAGATTTTTCAAATTGCAATATTAATTTATTTATTTTATTTAGAGTTTTTTCGGTCATGAAACTAACATATTTTACTTTTTCTTGATATTTTGATTCATAATTACTTTACCATTGGAAATTGTGTAATTGTGTAGTTTGTTTCGTTTTTTCAAAAATAAATAAATAAATATATAAATAATAAAAAAAAGGGGATCACGGCAGAATAAGTATTTTATAGTGGAATCAAAAAAATAATATTTTAACTGATATTAATTATTTTGTCAAAATGTCTCTGATTTCCTATCTCTGTAGTTATCAAAACATATTCACTTAATAAATGAGTAAATCCAACTTATTTTGCATTTTTTTTTTACCTAAAAATTTGAAAATATAACTTTATCGCACCCCGACAATAATAATATAGTTTTGTGGCTCAACTATCTATAGACCGATTTCTAATAATGGTCATGAATTAAAAAATATTTTTCAATTTTTTATGATTTTTCGCATTCAGGTCGTACAATCAAGGGGACGAAATTGTCATTAGAGAATTTTGATTTGCTAATATAGGCATTGACTGGCTTAAAAATATAGAAGGTTACAATTTTGGTTACAATTCACTAAAAGTAAAACAACACTAGAAAGTTTTTTTATAATATTTTTATATGACTTGTTATCGCAGAGACGGAAATGACACTTATGAAAGTCATAATTAATCACTACCTTTATAAAGTCATTTTTCTCTGTTACCATATGAATAAAATTAACACCACTGGTTGCCATTAACAAACCAAAACTCACCAACTGACAATAGCATCTCTCTTGACCACTGCAGTGATGGCGTTAGTCAAGTTAAATACTAAAACTATATTGAGGACGGAATTGACACACTGTCTTTTTTAATAATTTTTTCTAACAAAATTTTAATAACTAAAATTTTTATATAGTCTTCATTCATCTTTTTTTTTTAATTAGATAATATTTTATTCAGTCATATCTGAACATTTTTCAAGTAAATACACATGTTTGAAGATTTAAACAGCCAAATTGGACAGTCAGGGTGGAGGGTGAACTTACGGAGGAGATAGACATACTGCCCGGAGTCCGACAGGGGTGTGTGCTATCACCGCTCCTCTTCAATGTTTATTCAGAGGAAATATTTAAATAGGCTATCGAAGATCAGGAGGGAGGAATCGTGGTGAATGTCATAAACATCAACAACATCAGATATGCAGACGACACGCTGTTAATAGCTAGTTCTTTGGAAGATCTACAGAGGCTTCTAAATAGAACAACCGTCGTGAGTGAAGAGTATGGGCTAAAACTGAATGTGGCCAAAACAAAATATATGGTCATCAGTAAGATGATAAACCCCTATGACACCTGACTAAAAGTTAGAAACAACCCTCTTGAGAGAGTGCAACAAATTAAATACCTAGGTTGCACTTTAAATGATAAATGGGATCACTCTGTGGAAATCAAACAGAGAATTGAAATGGCACGTAATGCATTCCAGCGAATAAGACCTCTGCTGTGCAGCCACAATCTCAGTATGGATTTGAGGATGCGGCTAGCAAAATGTTACGTGTTTCCGGTTCTTTTATATGGGATGGAGGCCTGCACTCTTACAGAAGCGACAAGTAATAGAGTGCAGGCATTTGAGATGTGGATATACCGGCGAATCCTGAGAATAAGTTGGATAGATAGAGTTACAAATGAAGAGGTTTTAAGAAGAATGAAAAAAGAAAAAGAATTAATAAATAACATCAAAATTAGAATATTATCGTACTTCGGCCATATATTACGTAACTCTAAATACCAATTTCTACAGCTTATTATTCAAGGGAAAATAGCCGGTAGACGAGGACCTGGGAGAAGAAGGACATCATGGTTAAAGAATCTGCGGCAATGGTTTGGGAAGACTTTCTTGGAGTTGTTTTGGCCCGCCGCGCCGTCAATAAAACAATCATAGCCAGAATGATCGCCAACATTCGCTGAGCGGATAGGCACCAAAAGAAGAAGAAAGAAGAAATTGGACAGGGGACGGAATTGACTTTTTGTAGATTATTTGAATTGGAAAAATATGAAATTGAGTAAAATCGGCGTTAAAAAATTTATGAGTGAAACAATAAATGTATACAATTAAAGACTATATTATTAAAATTGGAAAAAAACCTAGTGGACTTTACAATGCAAAATAGGTTAGATTTGCTCATATATTTATCTAAGTCCAAGTATTAACTATATTGCCCTCTCGAATTCTTTTAACTCCCAGAATAAAAAAAGTTACTTTACTTGTTAAATTCAAAATGAAAGTAATCGATCTCATAATAGACGGAAATTGATTAAATTATAGATCCCAGATCCTAAAAGTACCTAAAAATCTATTGTTTGGATCGTTCGTATGGACCTATCCCTCTGATTTCAGCAACGGTATGTCCCAGAGCTATGGATTCAAAACTGTGAAATTATTAATTAATTCTACAATTTGATGAAAGTAATAACTTAGAATTTCATCTATACAAATAAATCCACTCCATTTCTTAAAATCGTTTAAATTTTTGAAAAATCTCTTATACGCCTAGAAACTATGCAACCTATTAGATTTATCTTTTTCAACATTGCGTTAGTTTCAGGCGCTCTTATACAGATGAATATTTCTGATGTATTTCTTTTTTAATTTAATAATAATCTTCTATTAATCTTTACCTCCAAAATAATCGTTTTCTCTTTAATAATAGTAGCATACGTTACATAGTTAAGATAGCAACTAAATTTGAATAATTTTTGAATTGAAATTTGAACGATTAAACAATAGACACTATTTTGAATTGTCGTCAATTTTCTGTTTGTTATTGGGTCTTTGTTCATATTATCATTTAATTTATTTTTAAATCATTCTTATAGGTAATATAAAATTTTTATTAATGATTTTTTTATTAGTTAGAATGTTTAATTAAAATATACATTAGGCCAGTTTTTCAGACTCCGTTAATTAAGATAACCTCAAAGACAATACTCTCATTTTTAAATTTACCATATTTAAAAACATTTAACCAAACTTTACTAGCTAGTTTTATTTATTTATTTTATTCAATTAAAATATTTATTATATTATTAGCAAATCAAATCACTCTGAGATTCTTGCTAGAGGTGAGCGAATTCTTCGTTATCTTGGTACTTTTTCAAAATGTTTTTTGCTATGTATTTAAAAATTATTTTGACATTTTATTTAAAAAGAAATTAAGTGTTTCATTATTTATGTATTTGCAAAACCTCTCATTTTCACTTTAACTTTCATGGGTACTTCTCTCCTCAAAGTCTTGATCAGAAAAACTATAGAAGTTAAATCTGAACCCGAACTGATTTTTGAAAAACATTCCAACTATTTTGAAAAAGAAGATGCTCAAATCTTTACTTTTATATTTAAATAGGAGGACTATTTTAAGCTAAATTTTTTAATTTCCGTTATATATTAATGGAGTAAAGAATTTCTATGCTTATATCTTGTATTGCTGTTCAGAGAGAGGTTTTTTGTCTCGAGGGTGTGAGCTGATTGCCCGGATAGCATGTTAGTTCTCCGGTTCGACTCCTGGGGGATGAATCCCCTCTGATATCGCAATTTAATAATATTTCTATTAAAATCTTAGAATCTGTCCTAAAAATTAAATTCTTTCTCGTTTAAAATTGATTTATTAATCTGAACCGAGCTGATTTTTGAAAAAACATTCCAACTATTTTCAAATAGAAGATGCTCAAATCTTTACTTTTATAGAAGTTAATCTTACTTCGACTAATTCAAGGGATTCGCTCACCTCTAGCTCGGAATGATTTGATTTGCTAATAATTTAATAAATATTTTAATTGAATAAAATAAATAAGAAAAAAACTAAGTTAAGAAAAATAAAATGATATTTGAAGACTTCAGAGCAAAAACTCCTCCGAAAATTAATGTTATGTATGTGTGTGTGTGTGCTAAGAATCAACCAGCAAAGGTTTAGAGGTTTAGACCAAATCGAAATACCTCTTGTACCTCTTGCTTAAGGGTTGAACTGTTTTTTATCGAAACACTAAAGAAACTAATTTGAAAGGGGATGTTATTAGTGAAAGTGGTGTACCACACACACACAAGCTGATTAATATAATAATAAATTCTTTATCTTCAACATTGAACTTAACACCTGGTTCTCACCTGGTTTTACATACCTCGTCGAGATAGAAGAAAATTAATTGATTAATATAATTACTGAATTCGATTACTATACCAAAATTACCTTGTAAATTAAGGATATGTCTTTAAAGTTATATTGTTACTAGCTGCAAGGCCCGCCTTCGGTTGGTCTCTTGCTAGCCAAGGGGCTTCGCCCCCTGGACCCCCCGTCATTTGAACACTCCCTCTCTACCATCTCCAACCACTCCCCATCCCACCCCTCTCCCCAACCTCGGAACTTATCTGCCTCTGATCACTCTCCACACCAGTAAACCTACCCCCTGGACTCCCACCCCTGGACCCCGCACATCCTATATTATATATAGGTACAGACACGTGCACAAATGTCCTTTAATAGTCCCCTGGCCCCCCACCCCCCTGACTCCCGATCCCTCGATCCCACAGCCCCTGGAATTCCATGTTTCCCCTGGATCCCACCCTCCACCCGCTGGGGGACAGACATACAAACATAGGTACAGAGTCAGCCACAAATGCTCTTTAGTAGTATGTGATATTTTAATTTAATATTTATTTCTATAAAAACCATTAATTAGTATTAACCATTAGTAGTATAAATATGTAATTTATAATAAATTTATATAATTCAAAAATTTCTTTTTTTCTTTCTTCTGTTTCAGTTGCTTCCCTCTTTCCGTTGATGTTCATCCACGAATCAGGATATATATATATATATATATCTTTTACACTGAGGATAAAAAAAATAGAAAGATTTTATTATATAAAAAAATTTAAAAAAAGACATGTAGCGTTGTGAGTTTAATTTTTAGTATTTTCAAATTTTTTATAAATTTGTTTTTATAAATATTAAAATATTTTTTTTTTATAAAATGAATAAAATACCCATCATCTCAATTCCCTCCCACATAGTTAAATTCTCATTCATAATAGAAATTAATCTGATTTCTTTTCTATTTTTGTTCTAGATGATAACATACCTAGCAAAATTATAATTATATTATACATCATTATATTGATTCTTTAGAAATCACTTAAATTTAAAATAGTTTTTGCAATTCATTTCGTTTTTTCAAGAGAAATATATTTTTTAGTCACTATAAATACTTCTAAAAGATTATATAAATTGATATCGGTTTCATTTTCGGCTAAGAAATTCACAAGGTAAGTTAACTTAATCTACCTTTAAATAATAATAGGTGTACTATACATATAAAATAAAGCATAAAAAATCGCGCTTAAGACCACACGACAGAAGTGATAACTTATATTATGGCATTTATAATTCTAATATTCTAAAATTATTAAAATTTATATTTTTATAAAAAAATAAATTTTTTAAGTCAAGTTTTAATAATTTTTTGGAATTGTTAAATATATATTTATGTTGTGTTATTTTTAAATATTATATTTTTATTGATTTAATGTTTAGGTGTTTTTTTTTTTAGTTATTTTTTATTCAGGATTTTGGACATAAGTATTTCTATTTTTCGATTTAGCCGTAAAAATAACTAAACATTAAATATAACCGACAAGTAAAATAAAAAGATTGCAAAGCGCGCCAAAAGAAGTTATCATTCAAAATACCATTTGTATTCTATAAATCAAAGAATAAATTTTTTGCTTGATATGAATAGTTAAGAGTATGAATTATAGTAGGTATATAAGAGTGTACCGAGAGTTCCGTAGTTTTATCATCTTTCATTTAAACTAAATACTTCATATTAATCAAAATAATTTTGGGTCTATATGCACCAAAATCTAATCAGCTCTTAATCTCAATGAACCAAAACTACCTGTGAAATTTGGTTTCGATATTCACACTAGTTTTTGAGTCATCTCGTCCACAAAAATTTGGTAACGCACAGACTAACTAACAGACAACCAGACTAACAGACATTTTGACAAAACAATTATTATCTCGAAAAATATAATTTTTTCGATGTTCACTTCTTAGAGCTTTTTTGTAGAGCGAAATGCCATGGTTTCGCTCAATTTATTTAATCAAAATATTTTCAGCCGTTTTTGAGATATTTCGAAAAAAGAAGGAAAAAAACACTTTTTTCATGCACGATTACAATACTTGACCATACTCTATATGGTCAAGTAAAAAATTTTGTTTTTAAAAAAAAATTTCGCGACCCGGGAATATTTTTCTACGACCCGGTGCCGGGTCGCGACCCACACTTTGGTAAACGCTGCCCTATACAGTGCATATCACTTCATTTTTCTATACAATACACTTTTTAGCACTCACCCCAGGTTATTTACGAATTTTTTTCAAAGATGATTTACCCCCATTGATTTCTTTTCAAATCGGCCCTTAATTAAGGCATAATCTTATCAAAAGAGTGCGATCCTCTTAAACCTCCCCTCTTAGGATCTCAAGCACTCACACACATGTTTCGAAATCGTTTTTTTTTCCTTTTTTTATGAATACATCACAAGAGAAGACAGAAAGGGAGTATTTAGATCCCCGCTGTCATGTGCATTATGAATAGAGAGCTCCTCTCTTTCTTTTTCTATTGAGTCTTTGTTACACTCTACTGCGTTGCAAAAGAGTTTATTTATTTGCTCTTTTCTGATATATAATATCAAATAGTAGAGCGAGGGAAAATGTCTTAGAAGAAGAAATTGAAACTGAAAACTGCCTGGCTGCCACCTAAAAGAGACAAAATATCATTCAACCAACTGGAAATAATCCTCTCTGCAATATTCTCTCCCACAGCATTTCTTATAATCAATAAACGAAAGTAGTTTTACAAATTATCTTATCAGGAATATCTTATTTGAATCCCCTTTACATTCCATACCTATACAGTAGAACCTCGCTATTCCTACACAATTCGTTCTAGCAGGCAGTTCGAATGGCGATTTGTACTAATGGCGAATCATTTTTTCGCATAAGATATAATGTAATTGCATTAATCGGTTCCAAAGTCTTTATTTAAACTAATTGAGTTGAACAGTAGAAGTAAAAAAATATACAATTGTATAATTCTTTAATACGATTTTTATTATTTAAACTCTACTTACATATTACAATTCCTCATTACTTTCTATATTAAAAACGTTAGATGATTTCTCCCTTGATTCTTTTTTCTGTCTTTTTGGTCCTTTACATATTAAAAAGATATCCAATGTTGATTGTTTTTGTCTTTTTTAGAATCCTCCTAAAATGCTCAATCACATTGTCGTTAAATAAGTTAACGCTCCTATTCGCCACAGCTGTGTTTGGATGCCATTTTTGGACAATGTGTTCTATATTTTCCCAATGGTGACACAATTCTTTAATTTCCTTAGTTGAAATGTTTTCCTCTTCCTCTGAAGACACATCTTCAATCACTTCCTGCTGTTCTCTCTGTAGTTCTTGAAGTTCTCCAGTTGTCAACTCATTTCGGTGATCTTCAATCAACTCCTCCACAACATCATTGTCTACATCCAAATCCATGGATTTTCCCAAGGACACAATTTCATTCACTATAACAGCTTCTGTGGCAGTGTCTTCTAAGTCTTTCAGTGCCACACAGTCTGGCCACAGATTTCTCCAGGAGGATTTCAGTGTCCTCAAAGAAACTTCATCCCAGGCTTTGTCTATTATTCTCAAGCAATGGAGGATATTAAAATGGTTCTTCCAAAAGTCTCTGAGGGTGAGTTCTGTGTCAGAGGTCACTTCGAAACATCTTTGAAACAGTGCTTTTGTATAAAGTTTTTTGAAGTTTGAAGTGACCTGCTGATCCATGGGCTGAATAAGTGGAGTGGTGTTAGGGGGCAAAAATCTCACTTGAATGAAACTGTATTCACCAGTCAGATCTTCCTCCAAACCTGGAGGGTGAACAGGAGCGTTGTCCAGTACCGGTGTAAAGTTGCGCTCAGTGGCGCATTCGTGCACGCAGTCCGAATCGCGAAAAAGCGTACGAATGGCGATTTAAATTTTACTTGAAAAAGTTGTACGAATAATGAGTTGTACGAATAGAGAGGCGGACGAATAGCGGGGTTCCACTGTATATAAATTTCCATAAATCTAATAAATATAAATTATATTAAATATTATCCTATACATGGCACGCTAGAAATTTTCGAAACCTGTATAAAAATAATTCTCAAATATGACAATTTTGTATAATATCCCATACCCATGGTAACTCAAAAAATGAGATTCTAGAAATTACACCCTGACTCCGAAATGCTTACATTTTCGAAAAAAAGATTGATTCGATTTTTCTAGTTTCAAAATTTATTTCTGAAAAAAGCTGCACATCTTTTTTTTAATGATATTGATGTGAGAAGGAGATATACCAGAAGGTCCATCCCCTAAAGGCCTGTATGGGCTGGCCCCTCCATCGTGAAAAGAACAGAGTAGAAGGAAAGAAGCCAGGATCACGAGCCAAATCTCAGAAACTTAGATACACCTAATATCTAATTTACTAAATTTTTAGGGGCTTCGAGCAGTGGTAAATTCTCCGATCGATAAATTAGGTTTTTAAATTTATTTCCCACTTAATTTTTTTTTCAGACCCTATACTTAAAGAAAAAAAGACTGGGTATAGCCGGGAATCGAACCCGAGACCACCGGGCTGCCAGCCAGACATGCTGACCATTACACCAGGGAGGTCGACATCTGAAAAAAATTGAATCATTAAATATATACGGTGAAACTCCTCAAATCCGAACTAATTGGGGCTGTAGCCTGTCGGATTTCAATTTGTTCGGATTAGCCTAAAGTTGGTGGTTTGGTTATCCTATTGAAGAAAATGATTCTCTTTCTATCCTTGAGAAGCTGAAGAAAGTTACAAAAAAGACGTTATTAACTGGTTTGCACAATCTTGGCAAAATACAAATGTGAACTTACTCCCGAGATCTTGGAAGAAGCTTTTGCCTAGCCTCGAGTTCGAGAAAACACCCCTAACTTTTAATACTCAAATTCGTTCTCATATCAAAATATTTTTATACTGATTATATTTTGGACTCTCTAGCTCTAGACCCTTTTGTTATAAAAAAAAAAATCGAATCATTAATAGAAAACTATCAAATCAGCTTAGCTGCTGAAATTTGGTACAAAGATATTTATTTAAAAAAAAATCGAATCGTTAATGGAAAACTATCATACCAGCTTATCTGCTGAAATTTGGTACAAAAATATTTATTAAAAGTGCACAGAAAAAAAATCAGCCCAGTTTCATATTAGAAAGACCCCAGAACCCATGATAAAAAAAAAATTATTCATTTTCGACCCCACAAAAAATCTGAACCTTCCCAAATTAATAATCTAATTAAAATTTTAATACGATTTTCAATTTCAGATGAAAATTTCGATGAAAACTGTAATCTTATTTAGCTGATGAGAAACAATGCACTTTCAGACGTACATTGTAGCGAAACTAATAGGATTCCTCGTTTTACATTTGCACACAATTCTAAAAACAAAAATATCAATTAGTTTATTTATTATCCTTTTCGAATTTCGTTTTATTTCACTTATTCAGGTTGAAAAGGAAAATAATCTGTTATTTGAATGGTCCCTTATTTTGCTCAATATTATTAATTTGAATTAATCACACGCCCAGTAGAAATAAACCTCTGTTGAGTATAATACTGTCAAAGGCTGTCGGCCTAACTGTTCGGTTCCTATAAATGAAGAAAGATCTGAATGTCCAGCGCAGAAGTGCTTCCCTTTCGTCTTGAGCAGCCTTTTGACTCTTTAGAAAGCATTCTCCCTGGGATTATTAACGGACCTCGATCTCCTCCCGCACATCAATACATGTTTAATAGACTTTGTGGCTTTAGGAGGGATTCCTTCTCTCTCTTCTCTCTTAACATGAATATCCTAAACATTAGAGACTGATTAATCTTGTTATATGAAACGACATTGAGTAATCCCTTTATAATTAAACCTAAAGAATCGCTCGTATTTATAATAAAGTGACATTTAAAATGATCTTAAAATATTCCAAAAGATACTTGCAACAAATTTGAATTAATTTTAATTTAATTATTTAATGTAGAGCCTAACAAGGAACGAATTTTCTTTAGAGAAATTTATTACATAAAACAAAAAGATTATCCATTTAGATACATCCACATTGGGTAATGAAAATTCGTTCCTTGCTAGAAACGCCATTTTTTAATATTTTTGGTTTAATAATAATATTAATATTTTATATCGTGGTTTTTTCAAAAACATTTTATTGAAAAAATACTTAAAAGTTATATATCAGTCTGCCTCGGAACTCCAACGTGTCAACAACGATTATTCCTGTGCCCGTCTAATTTCCAATTTATAGGCAGATTTTTCACCCCAATAGCAGCTCTCTCTCTCACAAACTCAGGATAAACATCTGATAAGTATTTTCAGATATAAATTATATTTTTTACTATTAAAATTATAATTTATAACTGTAAATTAACATATTTCTTAACCTTAAAAAGTCTAGAGGCTTTTCTTTACTTAATAACTCACAACGCCACCAGCAGGTGGCATCCGCGAGCCGGCGCCACAATCCAAAATTTCAAATTTTAAATTCAAAACTTTGTTCTAAATTTTATTAACTAATTAACCAACTTTATTCACAATTTCTCTTAACCTCCACTAATTTCAATTCTCTCAAATATTTCCACCCGATATACTTATTTTATTTTATCTTAGAACATTCCTTATTAAATTAATTCAATTTCAACTCTTCTTAATTCTAATTAGACTCAATCTCTAACTTTATAGCTAGCCTAATTTACCTCTATCGTATCATATTAATTCTTATTAATTTATATTTTAATTCCTTTTTTTATTAAGCCTAAGTAGTAATTAAGTATATAATATACCATTTCTTTCCCTACAGGTACAACCTAAATAATTAAGTGGTAGATAATTTTAAACTAACTATCGCTCGGCGAAACACCACTGCTCAAGTTATTAAAACTCAGTAAACTAGATTTCATCTATCTTTCTGAGATCAGACTTGTGATTCCGATTTCTTTCTTTCTTTCTATTCAATAATTTACACCCCCTCGCTCATTCTACATCATGTCTACGTTGAGCATCCACTATTCCAATATTCGCGGTCTCTTTAGTAATAAAACTTCCGTTTTCCAGCATCTCGAAGACGAAAGACCCTCCATTTTGGCCCTCACTGAAACCCAAATTGACACAAACAAATCCGATACTCCAGATCTCAAATTCGGAAAATATATTCTACACCCCAAATTCCGCCGGTATAACGGCGTCTGTTGCTACGTTCGCGATAACATCCCCTGCGAACGACTTGGGTTTTTAGAAAAAAAAGCTTACGACGCATTATGGCTTAAAATTAATACTAAGACCTCAAGTAGAATTCTCTGTACAATCTATAGATCTCCAAATGATAAAAAATTTAAAGAATTTTTCGACTATCTCGGCAATTGTGTGAATGTAATTCTCTCACGTTTTCCAAATTCTGAAGTCTCTTTCCTAGGTGACTTCAATGTACACAATAAGGACTGGTTGACATTCTCCAGGTCCAACACCCCTGAAGGCAACGCTGCTCACATATTTGCAACTTCATATGACTTAACCCAAATTATAGATCGCCCCACTAGGATTCCGGACAACACAAATGACACCCCATATCTACTCGACCTCTTTCTGTCATCTGCCCCTTCTCAATTCTCTTTTATTATCTCTGCACCTCTAGGTAACTCAGACCACAACTTAATTAAAATAAAATCACATATCAACTTAGTAAAACCCACTCTACCCTGCCCAAAGCCCAGAGAAATAAGGCTTTTTCTTAAAGCCAACTGGGATGAAATGCGTAACTTCTTTAGCTCTTTCCCATGGAATGATTACTGCTTCAGAAACAAAAATGCCACCGAATGTGCCTCTGCATTCTCTGAAGTGATTCAAATGGGCATTGAGTTATATGTCCCTTTCAAACGGGTAATTGGAAAACAGGACTCCAAGCCCTGGTTCAATAAGTCTTGCTCCGAAGCAGTTAAACAAAAAAATCATGCTTTCTATAATTGGTCTTCGACACCATCAGAGGATAATCGCGTTCTCCTCACTAAAGCCCGCGCCCACTGTAAAAAAACAATCGATAATGCGATGAAGTCCTTCATTCAGAAAAAAGCTGACAGGCTAGCAGCTTGCCCCAGCAATTCAAACCAATTCTGGTCCCTTGATAAGTATGTAAAAAGAAATTTTACAAACTCATCATTTCCACCTCTCAATCTCTCCGACAACTTGATAGCCATTGACGCCCCCGACAAAGCCGAAGCTTTTGCCTCATATTTCGCGTCCAACTCAAACCTGGACGACAAAGGGCTTGAACCACCCACATACCCCCCAGTACTAATATAATGTCAGATACTGTTTTCAGGGTACCAGCAATTCTAAAGATCATCCAGAATCTAAAGAACAACTCTTCTGCTGGCCCCGACGATATCCCTGCCATTCTCATTAAAAAATGTGCCCCTGAACTTGCTCCTATACTATCCAAATTATACAATCTCTCCTATAACTCTGGAATATTTCCGGAAGCCTGGAAACTAGCCAGAATCCAACCAATTAAGAAAAAAGGCGATTCTTCCAACATAAAAAACTATCGACCTATAGCGATCACTTCTGTCTTATCCAAAATTATGGAAAAGGCCATCAACGAGCAAGTTCTACGACACTTAGAGTCAAATAAATTTATCCACGATAGGCAATACGGCTTCAGGCAATCCCGGTCGACAGGTGACATCCTAGCATATGTAACTCATATCTGGAACAAAACCTTGGAGGCCGGGAATGAGACCCTCGCGGTAGCTTTAGACATTTCAAAAGCCTTCGATATGGTCTGGCACAAAAATCTTCTTGCCAAATTGACCTCCGTCGGCCTTGCACCGAAACTCTGTAAGTTGCTCGAAAGTTTTCTTTCAGACCGTAGTATTAAGGTTGTCATCGATGGAATATCATCTTCCCCCTTCCACACCAACGCTGGAGTTCCTCAGGGATCGGTTATCTCCCCTACGCTTTTTCTTATCTATATCAACGACCTTCTAAACTTGCCCTCCAATCCGGTACATTGTTACGCAGATGACAGCACCCTACATAACGCCCCTACATCGCAAAACCGTGCAGACATTGCCTCTTCAATTAATTTAGACTTATGCAAACTTAAAAACTGGGGATCCCAAAACTTAGTTAACTTCAATGCAGGGAAAACTCAGTGTTGCCTTATTTCTAGGCGCGTCGACAGAAACCTCCCAAACATATCATTCGACTCAAACTCACTAGAATTCAGGGATAAAATTTCAATGCTAGGCGTAACTCTAGGGTCTGACCTTTCATGGAATGACCATATCTCAACCACTGCTAAAGCTGCAGCGCGCAAGCTTGGTCTCCTATTTAGGTCTAGACGCTGTTATACTCCCAGTCAACTTCTTATGCTGTATAAGGCTCAAATTCGTCCCTGTCTCGAATATGGCTCTCATCTGTGGAGGGGTGCCTCCAAGCATTCTCTTGCCACACTGGATGCAATTCAGAAGCGAGCAATTAAACTAATAGGAGAACCGGCTCTAACCAACTCACTCGACTCCCTGGCTCACCGAAGAACCGTTTCTGCCCTTTCCCTGTACTACAGATACTATCACGGTGTCTGTTCAGTCGAGCTGAAATCAATTATCCCACCTAATGCCCTCTTTACGCGAAACACGCGGTTTTCTAACGCTCAGCACCCCTTCGCTGTCAAATTGGATAAAATTCGAACAAGCGCTTTCGCCAACTCTTTTATCCCTTTGACCTCCAGAGACTGGAACTCGCTCCCTGCTACCATCTTTCCCGCGACTTATAACCTTCAGCTATTTAAGACCCGTATCCACAGATACCTTCGACCCCCGCCCAACCCATAAAATTCTTTCTTCTTCTTTTCACGATGGAGGGGCCAACCCAGGCCTTTAGGGGTTGCACCTTTTTTGGTGTAACTCCTTCTCTCATCATTATCATAAAAAAAAAAAAAAAAAAAAAAGAAGAAAAATAATATTTGCTATTTTATATTTCAAAACTCTTAATTATTATTTTTTAATGAATATTTCTGATATTCTAGTTTTGTCAATATTGTAGTAGGGTATAGAAAATACCTCCAGCAGATATGAATTTAGATTTAAAAAAAACCTTACAAAAATAAAACCGACTTCAAAAAATTAAATGCAACAAATAAAATACACTAAAAGGTATAAAATAATTATTATCTTATTTAGTTACAACTAAACGACGAAATATTAACATGAAATTACTTTTTCAAGTCGGTGCCAAACAAACTATACCTATAAGCGAGCAAACCCTCCAAACGTACTAAGTAAGATCCGTCGAGTGCGATTCATAAAAGGTATCTGTTTGGCACCGACTTCAAAAGTAATTTCATGTTAATATTTCTGTCGGTTTAAGATTATAACTAAATAAAGATAATAATTATTTTATACCTTTTTAGTTTATTTTTATTTGTTGCATTTAATTTTTTGAAGTCGTTTTATTTTTTTCTTAAAAATTATTTTTATTTTTCTCTTTTTAGTGATGTTATTAATAGTGATCATATCATCCGAACTTGACCAAATTAATATGACACCATCCCTAAGATACTCACTTTCGAATAAAAAAAGAATCATCGAAATCGGTTCATAAACAAAGAAGTTAGGCCTAAACAAACCTAACAAAAAAGGTCTAATACCTATGAAAAAAAATGGGACCAATCGGAAGGTAGACTGAACCCAATGCAAAAATGCTCATTTAATATAAAAAGAAATAAAGATAATTGATTATTTCTGCAAATTCAGCAATCTCCTTGTCACAACGACTTCGTATTAATATTCTAAAGGCGGCTGGTTACCAACCCTTAGATCTATTGCCAACTCTTTTAGATAAAGATAAAAGTAAATAAATATTTTATGAGATATTAATTCACTATGAAAAAAATAAAAGAGGTAATTTTTTTAAATATATATATATATATTTCGGGCTATCAACCTTCTCCGAAGGTATGCCTTTAGGCCAAGGGTCTTCAACCCGCGGCCCGCGGGCGCTTGCGGCCCGCCGATATGTTTTCTGGGGCCCGCCAACAGCACTCTCAATAACGACTACAAAAAAATAATTTTTCGAAAAAAAATAACCGACTTCAAAAAAATGGCCATAGTGGGCAAACTTTAACTAATATAAAAATAAATAAATAAATTAATAATAACTCAAAAATCAAATAAAATTCACTAAAAGGTATAAAATAATTATCTTATTTAGTTACAACTAAACGACGAAATATTAACATGAAATTACTAAAAATAATCTAGTTCACGAATTACTTGATTTTTTAAAAGCGTTTGAATTAAAACTCGAACTATGGATCAGTCAGTTCCAATGAAACATTACCACGCATTTTCCTCATCTGTCATTATTCCAGATTTCGAATATGGACAAATATATTTCTGCACTTCAGGATCTGAAAACACAATTCCATTTGCGATTCCTTGATTTTCGGAGAGACGAAAAGTACCTGAATTTATTTGCTCGTCCATTCAGCATTTCGGTTGAAGAAGTTCCGGAAGAATTTCAGATGGAATTGATAGAGCTACAGTGCAATTAAACCTTAAAAAATAAATTTGATGTTGATTTGCTTGATTTCTATTCGAAATACGTCTCCATTACAGATTTCCCCAAAATCAGAGATCATGCACTGAAAACAATATCACTTTTTGGATCCACATATCATGTGAGCAGTTATTTTCACGCATGAAAAACATGAAATCCAAAGAAGGACCAGAATCACCGATGTTCACCTTGAGAACAGTTTGAGGATTGCAACCAGCAATATTAAACCAGATATTGATAAACTGGTTAAAAATAAGCAGTGTCAGACATCTCATTGACCAATTGCATTGTATTGATTCTTATTTGCCCTTTTTGTTGATGTTGGCTTAATAAATAAATGTTTTCTACTATCTACTTGTTTAATCATCCTGACCATTGACAATAAAAAAATCCTTATAAAAATACCTATGGTCCGGCCCGCTGTGCAGAAAAAAAAAAATTTTGGCCCTTGATTTGTAAAACGTTGAAGACCCCTGCTTTAGGCGGTTCCGGAGAGGGTGAATACATGGCCCATGAGGTGGGGTTTTTAGTCGGTAGGAGTCCGGTACAACGTCCATGAAGGATTTTCCCCACCTATCAAAAAAAAAAAAAAAAAAAAAAAATACCAATCTTCAGGAATTACAGAAAATAACTAACTGTAAAAATTAAAAAAATAAAAGAGGTAAATTTTTTCAATATTTATTATATATATATATATATATTTCGGGCTATCAACCCATCTTCAGGAATTACAGTTATTTATTTTCTATTTACCTCTTTTATTTTTTTAATTTTTAACGTTAAACGAGTGACCTAGAAAACCTAACTCATAGTAAATTAATATTTCTTAATTTATTTACTTTTATCTTTATTAAAGATGTTTCACCTTCCACCAACACCACAATATCTATTAACTCTTTTGGATACAAGTATAGCTGCGTGGTTCCTACTTCCTCTTTTTTCCTTACATCAGCACTATACCTGATTACAATAATATAAATATTTATTTGCTACAAGAAGCATTGAATTCTATAGTTTCAATATTAAATTAATTATAATAGTGAAAAGGCTTGATTATTTACGATTGGTTTATCAATTGGGCGTGATTCACACATCCCAATACCCAGGGGCGGCACTTTTGACCCCTTTGGTGCACTCGCAGACTCCGTATGACTCAATTTGATAAGTCACTCATTCATTCAGGGAGCAAATGCTGGGCATTGTATTACAAATCTGCCCCTAACAAATTCGCACCCCAACCACATTCTCTATTATTTTTTTTATTTCGTTTTAAGAATGAAAGGGACGTAAACTATGGGGCGGCAACACCCAATGTACCTACACGTGCCTTTATTCAAGCGCTATAGGATAAATAACTGAACAGACAAGAAAAATTTAAAAAAATACATTCATACCTTTTTCTATAAAAATTTGAAATGGTAATTTTTCAAAAATGATTTTAAATATTTATGCATTTGCATTAACCCCTTAATAGTCATTATACCAAATACAGTAGAACCTCGCTTATCCGGACTAACTGGGACCAAAGGCAAACCGGATAATCGATAATCCGGATATATGGGTAATAAAAACAAAACAAATCCTCAAATAAGCGAATTTGAATTTATTACGATAAAAAAAACATGTTTATATCAAAATTACATAGAATTGTTTAAAAAAATACATACGATAAAAAATAATAAAATAACTTTTCACATCATTACTCCGTTCCGAATTCGTCAATATAAAAATGTCAAAATTAAAGCGAATTTTTGGTGGAATTATAATTAAATTCTTGCTATCAGAGTTAAAAATTATTATCTATGTGAACGATAGCCTTTTTCTTTAGGAGACGGACTGGTATAAATATGCAATTGGATGTTGATGAAGGCAGTCCACGGTGGTTGTAAAAATAAGACTATAATGGTTTTATTATATTACATTTATTCGTTAAACCGACGTTTCGGAGATTTATTCTCTCCTTCTTCAGGGTAACGAAAGTCAATGAAAGTAGTTCAAATCATAATTACTACGTCAAAGGAGACAGGAAGTAATTATGATTTGAACTATTTCATTGACTTTCGTTACCTAGAAGGAGAGAATAAATCTCCGAACGTTGGTTTAACGAATAAATGTAATATAATAAAACCATTAGTCTTATTTTTACAACCACCGTGGACTGCCTTCATCACATCCAATTGCATATCTATGTGAACATTTATTAAAATAAAAATGACTACAAATTCGATCTGGATAATCCGGTGGTCCAGATAAATGAGGGCCGGATAAACGAGGTTTTACTGTATACAGGTATATTTTAGTGTTTTATTTTCGGCCATTTTTTTCTATCAATATATTTTATTTAAATTTTAATAATTAGTAATACTTAATACACTGGTCTTAATTTATAAAAAGAAAATTAATTTAATTTGCGTTGTTTTTTCCATAATTTTATTTTAACTTTCCTTCTAACATGGTCCATATTTTAATACGGCTAAACATTACAAAAAATCTATTTATTGGATGTTTTAATAATTATTTTACAATTCTTTTAATTAATAGAATTATAAAAGTTCAAATAGCTGATTGTAGCAGACTTAATTTCTAAAGAAATCATGAGAAATTTTCATGGCTATGTGTCGAAATTCAGAACCACTGGACTGCAAAATTTAACAAATAAAAATTAAATCATTAAGTAAAATATTAACCGCGATAGATATGCATATCCCACAGGATAGCCAATCACTCTGTCTTGCTTTTTTCGCATCCGGATTCAACTCCCGAAGGAGTGAAATATAATAAACATTATCCATAGCACCCTTAAATTTACCAGTTAACAATTTCTCGTGATTTCTATAATAATAGAATTATCTCTCAACTATCAACATTTGATATCGATGCTGATTGCACTAGCTCAATTGTTACTGCCACTTAAAGAGAAGACAGAGGGAATGTCGCATTGGATTTCCTTCACTGACTTTTCAAAGTGAGTAGAATATTTTTGAATAAAAAATTGTATATAGGGATATATTAATTGTATTTGTAAAAAAAAAAAAATTGTGATGATCTTGTTTGTAATGATGGCCAAATTCCATTTTAATTAATTACAGACCCTGAAGAAGGAGGGAATAGCCTCCGTAACGTCGGTTTTTGAATAAAAATAAAAAGATAGTATAAAGTATCACTTTTTTGGACTGCCTCATCAATATCCACTTAATTAACTTATCAATCCGTCTCCAAAAATTACTCCAATCTGACATTTTTTTTTTTTTTTTTTTTTAATGCGATCGAATGCAAGAAGGGGTGCACCAGTAAAGGTGTAGCCCCTATGGATCTCGAAAGACCCTTGCATTACCGAAGAGAAGGGAAAGTTGATTAAGTGAGAGGGGTGTAGACGTAGGTGTCTATGCACCCTGGTTTTGAAGGTTTGAAGATCATAGGTGCTGGGAAAGATAGAGGCTGGGAGAGAGTTCCAGTTCCTTGAAGTCATGGGGATATATGTATTCGCGAATGAAGTGGTCCGGCACTTTTCCAATTTGACCGCAAAGAGTGTTGGGAGTCGGCAAAACGTGTGCTGCGTGCAAAGTATGCTTTGGGGGAATTATTGATTTTATCTCATCAGAGCACCTGCCGTGATAGTATCTATAGAAAAGGAAAGGGCAGAGACATCTCTTCGATGAGCCAACGAGTCGAGGGAGTCGGTGAGGGTAGAATCGTCAATTAGCCTGACGGCTCGTTTCTGAATTGCATCAAGGGTAGCAAGAGAATATTTTGAGGCTCCTCTCCACAGATGAGAGCAGTATTCGAGATAGGGGCGGATTTGGGCCTTGTAGATGGTGAGAGAGTTGTGGGGGTTTGTAAAATCGCTTGGACCTGAATAAGAAGCCAATCTTCCTTGCTGCAGATTTCGCCACAGAGGAGATGTGTTCATTCCAAGACAGGTCAGATGCGACAGAGACGCCCAACATGGATAGGCTGTCACACATTTTCAGGGTATTCGAATCGAAGTGAATATCAGGGAAATCTCTATTTTCGCGCCTAGAAATTAGACAACATTGAGTCTTATTTGAATTAAAGTTAACTAAATTTTGAGAGCCCCATTTATTCAGTTTGTCTAGGTCGAGAGTAATTGAGGAGGCAATATTGATTCGATTATT
Source organism: Forficula auricularia (assembly GCA_024734495.1). NCBI lineage: Eukaryota > Metazoa > Arthropoda > Insecta > Dermaptera > Forficulidae > Forficula > Forficula auricularia. The sequence continues at coordinate 25,753,471 of JALMQS010000128.1, forward strand.
CGGGAGAGAGGGTTTGCCGTGTAGAGTGCTATCGTCGGCGTAACAATGAGTGGGGCTTTGCCGTTTGATCAATAAGGTCGTTTATATAAATAAGGAAGAGTGTGGAGGAGATTACAGAGCCTTGGGGAACACCAGAGTTTGTAGAGAACGATTCAGATGATGTTCCATCCACCACAACTTTTATACTTCGGTTTGTCAGAAAGCTTTCTATACATATAATTATAATGTTAATAATTATTATGTTATAATATATAGTATTATAAATTTTTGAAACATAAAGATAAGATTAATAAATTATATGTAAGTAATTAAAATTACGTTATAAATATAATACCTATTAATTAATTTCCAAAGACATTTTTGTTATCCGGGGCCTATTTTTTTTTTTTTTTGCGCCTAGGGCCTTATATTGTTTTAATCCTCCACTGCCTCCGATACGGGGTTTTTTAAGAAGATGAACATGACATTCTGTTAAATTTTTTATTAGGAATTTTATTTTTAATTAACCTTGGGCTGCCTTTCCATCAATTTTTCATTGAAATTCTACTAGCCTCTCTCCAAAAGAAAATAATTCTAATAATATTCAATACCTACCCCTAAAACGACCGTGACTTATCATTTATTTTTTCTAAAAAAATTAATATATATTCAATAGTAATATATTTATTAGTGCAAAATGTAGTTTTTATATAAACTTTTCAATTTTTTCAACCAGTAAATTTCCTACCCAACTGCACGTAATTAGATATTTCAATAGTCTTATTATTATAAGTTTTGTTTAATATATTCAAATATTTTCTTTTGAATAGTTATCAAATTGATTTTGTATAATATAATTCTATTAAATTCATTGTTCTTTGATTTCTATTCGAAAATAAAATTTTCCATGAGATTGTGTGTTGATTGGATTCCATTTTCTTTTGTCACAATATAAGTTAATAAGTTTAAACAATATATATTTTTCTATTCTATGGCTTATTTATTCGTTTATTGTTTTCTTTTATGACAATAAATAAAAAAAAAGCATTCTCTGTTATTTAGCTTATTTTTCGCCAAACGTGTCCATTATTCCATTGATGAGTTCGCTCTCGGAGGTTGCTTTGTCCTGTTTTGTCTGTCCCTCTTTGGCTAGGTGAGCTGATGATGTCAGCAGTGCACAGATACAATTGCCGTCCCCGAAATAAACACTTGAAACAAAGAACCCGTTACAATTCCAACAAATCACATTTGTTCAAAAGGGTGGCCTGTATTATTCAGCTCACTTCTTAAGTGGAGTCTACATTATTCACTGCTTTTGTGTTACATCCCAATTAAATTGATTTAATAAGATTTTAAAGCAAAAGAGCAGGAAAAAGTGAAAACTGTTTCAAGAATTTGTCTATCTACACTTTTCTCGAATTTTAGTGAAATGTTAATTTTTCATATTTAAATGGTTGAACTAGAAAGGTGAAGTTTATTCATACAAACCCAGGGCTGTGTGCAAAACTAAATTTTAGGAATATAGTAATTATAAATTTAAAAATTTTTATATACTTTTTTACTTTATCATACTATGAAATGACAATTTCACCACACTAGTAATATAATTATGTGGGGAAATTACAAGAACTTAATATACCATATTAAAAAGTTTTTCCTCTTAGGGCCGGTTGTATGTCGCAAAGTAAATGCTTTTTACAAGTGACAAAGGGTAGATGGTAAATGGAGGGACTGGGATGGCCAATCAGATGACACTGAAAGTGCCTGTCATCCCAGTCCCTCAGATGACAGTGCCTGTCTTTCCAGTGTCATCTGATTGGCCATCCCAGTCCCTCATTTACCATCTACCCTTTGTCACTTGTAAAGCATTTACTTTGCGACGTACAACCGCCCCTTAGACGGACTGTTAGATTCCACATATAACAGAATTTAATGAAAAGATGATTCCCAATAAAATACTCTTTATTGGAAAGTTTTCTTTTTACATAGCTTTTGAACCAACTTTTCGGAGAAATCTTCCCTTCTTCTTCAGGGTTCAATGACGGAAGCATGTAATAATAATATTCCTTCTTGTCTCCTTGTGGAACGCGGACCTGTACAAACCTTTATCTCAAGTTTCAGCTCATTATAGCTACAAGCATTCAAAGTCTGCACTTATAATCCGTGTGCGGTCGGGGGATCCCCGTCAAAAACGAAGTTCCCTATGTTATTTTAAAAATATTAGAGTTAAAAAATACGGCCAAAAATTTTATTCCCCTTAAAAAATCACACTCCATAAATACTGGCTATTATTAGATAATAATTGTATAACACCATTATTTTCTTGAATATATTAAATATTGAAAATCAAAATGTGTATAAAATTACTATCTTTAGTTTTTAAAGTTGAGAATTATTTAAATAACGCTATATGAAATTAATATTATTTAAAATTTTTACATTATCTAATCAAAATAAATCAATAACTACTTTATGATTAAAATGCCAATTTTTGTTTTTAGTTTTTTTATTCAGGATTTTGGATTTAAATATTTTTTTATTTCCGATTTGACCTAAGTTTAATATATTCAAGAGAATAATGGAGTTATACAATTATTAATAATAGCCAGGTATTTATATATAATATCTACTAATAACTAAACACCCAAAATTGCATTGAATTTTTTTCGTTTTTTTTTCTTTGGAAATCCACCAAGCTAATAGTTTTACGTACACAATCATCGAAAAATTTAATTTCCTAAAATAAACAGGCTCTCTATGGCTATTGTGTCTTCTATTTGTCTTGCCACTTGAGAGATTAATATTTTTCCTATCAATTGTCAAGTACCCTGGGTCAATAGTTTCTCTCTTCTACGGCCAAATGTTATTATTTTTTCTTACAATACCAATCAAAAAAAATATTTTTGTCAAGATTAAAAAAACAAAAAACAAGGGGATAATTCTAAAAGAATTTCTAAATTCCAATCTATTACCTAAATTATTATTTATTTTTATCTATTATCTAAATTCTAATCTATTACCTAGAGGCGCTGATAGAGCAGTGGCTACACTGTTAAAAAATGTACTAATGTTTACAATACATATAGATAGATAGGAAATTTACAAGATTGTAAAAAAAATTACTATATTATACAGTGAAACCCCTCAAATCCGAACCCCAGAAATCCGAAATCCTGGGAAATCCGAACGAGTTTTTTTTGACAAATTCAAGTTTGGGTAGGTGTTTTCTCGAACTCGAGGCGAGGCCAAAGCTTCTTCCAAGATCTCCGCAGTAAGTTCACACTTGTATTTTGCCACGATTCTGCAACCCAGTAAATAACGTCTTTTATTGTAACTTTCTTCAGCTTATCAATGATGAGAGAGAACCATTTTCTTTAATAAGATATCCAAACCACCACCTTTCGGCTAATCCGAACAAATTGAAATCCGAACAGGCTACAGCCTAACTTAGTTCGGATTTGAGGGGTTTCACTCTATATATTTAATGATTCAATTTTTTCAACAGTTTACCTGTATTACTAAAAAAATATGTATGACTTTTTTAAAACTAAATTTTGTTATTTGGTTAATTGTTTATCAGCTAACTATTTGAGTTGAGAATCTGAAATTTGGCACCAAAGTTTATTTACTATTTGATAATAAATCTTCCTCAAGCGCCATATTCGATTCTGTGCGTTGGTGATTACTTAGAAACCTATACTCTCCATTATAATTTCTCTGGGGAAATTTTTCCACATGGGTGGTTTTCCGTTGCCTTCCTCTGGATTCATGAGCCACCTTACACTTTTTGACTAAGATTGTTCTAAGGCGAGATTCGATCTCGGGTAAACTCAAAAAGGGCCCTAGCCATTACTCTATCGGCGTCACAATAATAATAGAATTAATCTATTAATAATATTTTCCTCTAGAAAATTGATTAGATGATCTTTAGGATTATTTTATTTATTTATTTTTTGTTGTTTTTTTTTAAATAAAAAGATCTTTTTCCCGCAATAGATCTCATATTCTTTTTGACTTGTGTATGATTTCTTGACTTTTTCCCCATTTCCCTTATGTTGTCTATTTTTCTTTTCCACCCTAAACCCAATAAACAACCCCAACAGGAGCAGAGCCAATAGCACTTTATCCTCTCTCTCTCTGATTTATCCAATAGATATCTTCTTTTTCGCTCTCTCTCACATATTCGAGTGTCCACTCTTATTCTTCTTCTTCTTCTTTCTTTTCCTCGACTTATTCCATTTATATTCCGACATAAAGCGAATCGAATCGACCCTCACTGTCTGTCTCTGATGGAAAAAGAATAAATGCGAAAGCAGATAAAAGTACTTTTTTCTGAAAAATAAAAAAATAAATCTAAATAAATAAATAAATAAATATATATATATATATATATATATATATATATATATATATATATATATATATACAAATATATTCTCACAAAATTGAAAAACTAAACATATTAAGGTATCCACTTGTCCTTAGAGTCTTATATTTAAATTAATTTCTTAAGGACGTTCCCTAATAAATCTATTTTCTTGCAATCCTTTTAAAACTTTGAATACACATATTTATAAGTGTCCTTTATACGTAGACATTTTTTTCAATAGTCCTTGCAGCACTAAATTTGTAAATATTGACCATTGAAATTTGCATATTTAACACACGAACCCTATCCCGATTGATGTTAAAGCGACTGTTTCATTAAATAACAATCGTAATTTTAAATTGAAAGTTTTTGTGCCGAGAGTAGCAGAATTTTTATATATTGAAGGAGACAATAAAAGAGTGTATTCTATGAATTATAAATTGTATTTATTTATAACGAGACTATAGTTTCGTTATAAATAAATACAATTTATAATTCAGCAGAAGACACACTCTTTTATTGTCTCCTTCAATCGTAATTTTCTTGAAAGTATTTTGAAAAACTGAGTCATTAACTGAAGATATAACAAATATTTTTCTGTTAAAAAAATTGTATCAAGCGATATTCGTTTTGTATCAAAAATGTTAAAAGTTAGGTACTTTTGATGGTTTTCATTTTTTTCTCTCATGGCATGGTAAGAGAGAGATGGCGACTTGGCAACGTCGCACTAAAATTACTCAATTTTTCCATATCTAAAAAAACTTCTGTAGCTGGTGCATTTGAAATTTTTAGCTAATTCTCTTAACCTAACTATTATACTATTCTCATCTGGAATTTCCCATTGAGCTGTGTCATGAAGTGTTTTTTTATTCTTTGTCTTTTTAACGTCGGTAAGAATGTAATGTTGCCAGATGCGAGAAACGACGAAGTGTAAATATTTTTGCCTTTCTGTGCATTTGAGAGTAGAAGAAAGAGCGAACTTAATCTGAGCTATATTAGGGAACGTCCTTAAAGAGAAATCACTGAGGTTGATTTCGAAGGTTTGACCTTCTTTCTCAGTCTTTTTAAATATAAATATTTTATCTGTTATTTCTCATAGGTTCAAATACCCGTTGGAATGGCACTCGAGTTCCATTCCTGACGGGGTTAATTCACCCCTTCTGAAATTTAATCAAACATATATCCATCACATCTCGGATTCAGTAGAGAACACATTTATGCAATATTTATTTTAGACTGATTATGAAAGCCTTGAAATCAAAATATAGTTTCAAATTAATAAATCATTTTATACTCCTATATATAATTATATATACGTAAAGTATTCGCATAAACTCCGCAGCATTTTTCATGATTTCTCATTTAAAATTTCGAGGTGCAATCATTATAATGATTAAATGAATATTACTGCATGAAAGATGTATTATATTTGAATAAGGTAGTTCTTTCACAAATGCAAAAATTCAAGAAGTCTTCGAAACTTGGAATCTAAGTCATTAAAAGTGTAATAAACATACTGTTAAAATTTGAAGACGATTTACCACACCAAACATGAAATAATTGCAATTAAAAATGAAATTTTTTACATGTAGTGCCTAGAATTAGGAAAGAGGTGGGAAAATGATCATTATTTTTTTTTCCATTTGAAGGACTTTCACCATCTTGATGAAAAACTAATATTTGTTAGAATAATATATTTTGGAGTAACTTAAAAAAAAATTGAAATTATTTACCTCCTAGTTTTTGTTAAAAAATAAAAAAAAAACATATTTGGGCGATTATTTTTAGTGGACGGGATATAAGATCAATGGCTTGGAAACGATCCATTCATAAAGAGGATATAGTATTGGGAAAAGTACAGTCACGTTAAAAAAACATAACCTAAAATTTTAGCACCGTTCATATGTATAGAGTGGTTAAGAGGCTAAAACTTTTTGTGTGGATTGTCGCTGAAAGAACTACCTTAAATACAATATAAAATTATGAAATTTTATAATTAAAATAATAATAACATAAATAAATAAATCTGTGAAACTGAGAATTCTTTACCAATATCAAATCTTCCATTTATTGAAGTATCTAGGTGTAAATTAGTATACTAGTATATTCTAAAGTTCATTTTTTCTTTCTCATTAATCTTAAATATAGCCTGTGGATTTTACACGCTTTTTAATTCATAAATCATAAAATATATTTTTTAACTGAATTGGGGACTTTTTATATTTATTATTTTAATAATTTAGGTATTATTATTATTATTATTATTTTGTGAAATACAAAGAATAGGGCAAATAGAAATATCTATATAGAAAAGGTGCGTGAGCTGAATAAACATCCTTGTAATCTTCTATTTCTATTATAACGAAAAATTTTCTTCTAAAGAGAGATAAAATGCAGGTCAAAATAACAAGGGCACAATAGGGCCTCAGATGTCAAGTTATCAGCGTGCACAAAGCCATCTATTTGTCTAATGATAATCCGAGCAGCTCTCACCTATTTAACTTCCTTTGAAACAAAACCGTGTCTTTGTGTTTTTAGCGATCCACAAGAGGGAGACGTAAGGGATAGGAGCCTTCAAGCGCGTTTTATATTGCTAAATCTAACACAATCGCTAGTGTAACATTGAATTTTAAGAAACGTTTAAAAACTTAAACATTCAACCTGTTATAGCTAGAAGGAGAATCTTTACTTCAAGTTCAAAACACTATACAGTATACACGATACACCTGCTGGTTCTTTATACAATGAAACCCCGAACGCAAAAAAGAGAAACTTATTTATTTAGTCATAAAACAATTATGTATATATTCTAAATTATAACCTTATTTTACATAATTAGTTGAAAAATTAACAAAGAATTACCTAACAAAGTGTAAGTGTGTCTAGATACTCATGTCATCCAGGATTGAAAAATGGTAAAAGTTGGTTATTGAAATTTTGTAGGTTAATCACTTTGCAAAAACTATAAAATAATAATAGACACACACAAAATATCCCTTAATCTTTCGCTGGATATCAGTTATCTTCAATTGTCGAAGCTGCTTTCGGCTAATCCGAACAGGCTACATCCCCAATTAGTTCGGATTTGAGGAGTATCCCTGTAACTTGTTTTTCCATTACGTTTCAATTAATAGCAATATTGTAACCTTGAAAAAAATGTCAAGATTTAAATCAATTGCTTAGTTGATTTCCATTGAAAAAACTTTTGGTGTTTTTGCAAAACTTTTTCGAAATATTTTACAAACGGCTTACACTCCCAGTTAGCACAAGAGATTCTCGGAATGTTTTAACACGGTGTTTAATTGTTCCTTTTTTCCTCTGATTTGTCACATCTAATTATTTTTTATCAGATTATCTTTCTGTGTGGATGGATTATGATACCCATGATAAGTAGATATAAGAAATAAAGTCTTAGAAAGCTCGTTCTGGTGCCAAAATATTTGTCCTTTGTAGGTAATTAGCTAGAAATCTAAATAGGCCTTAGATTTGATTTGATATTAATTATTTATTTATTGTGAATTTTTTTAGCTCATTTTAGTATTCATAGATATGTCTAGATTTAACAATTTTTCAGCTATAAAATTTATATATATATAAAAAAAAACAATAATATAGCTCATCTACTTTTTAAAGGCTCGTTAGCGACTAAAATAAAATTTTCTTCATTAATGACATCAACTAGTCGACTTTACTCTGTTATCAACCAATTTTTTAACATATTTTATTTCGCTTAGGTATATTTAAATATTAATTTTTTATAATATATAGTATTTAATTGTTTATATAATTTTTGCCCCATTCTGAAAAAAATTTCAAGGTTGCACTATTTTTTTAACTTTGAAAAAACTTCTCCTTATGCTTACTAATACAATTATAATAAGGTAAAATTGACAACTTCTTTTGTTTACATTTTTTTTTCTTATAAATTAACCCACTTGGAATGAAAAGATGCTTAGAAATTTTTTTATGTAATTTTTCCCAGCATTTTCCTTAAAATTGCAAGCCTTTTATTATATATAATATTATATATAACAGTCATAAATGAATAAATAAATGAAAGAAAGAGGTTGACTGAGGAGTGACTTGGTTGAAAGACACTCTATTCTTTTTCCAATACAAAGACGGTTCTTTTAGTCTTTCTTTCTTTCTCCTTTTATATAAATAAAAAAAAAAAAAAAAATATATGATATTCAAAATCAACAACGAATTCTCTTTTTGTCAATTTTATCAATCAAATGCCTGCGCACCTTGTCGTCCTAAAGACAAATATTTAGTTTAAATAAGAGGCATTCACATTCCCTATATTAGTGGATTGGATAAATAAAATTATAAAATACATCAAAGGCCTATTCATGTTGATATCTATTTTCAAATATAAATAAATATCCAACTCTGTTAGCAACAATACTCTGATGATGGCCAAATCGGGCCGAAAAGTTAGTACAAAAATAAATAAATTGACGTGTTCTGATGTGGCCATCCACGACTTTACCATACAACCCCTCACTTATATTTAATATTTAATAAAATTATTTATAATCATGTAGGGGAGGGGGTTAGTTTTTCCATTTTTAGACTCCTCCTAGGGCCCACTGATTATGTATACAAAATTTGGTTGAGTTTGATACAAGGGCCTAGATTTTCATTTTTTCACCCCCCCCCCTTCCCATTTTGGGCGGTTAGTTTTTGCATTTTTAGACTTCTGGGGTCCCACTGATTATGTATACAAAATTTGGTTGAGTTTGCTCAAATGGCCTAGATTTTTAATTTTTAACCCTCCATCTCCTTAATTTTAAATAAATAAATAAATAAATAAATCTTTATTTCTCGACCTGCTTAGAGGCACAAGTCCTCGGTGGCTAGGTCCTCCAAACATCAATACAATCTAGCTACAATACATTAATAAACATCAATACAAATTAATTACAACAATTAAACAAATAATAAACAAGTAAAAAAAAAAAAGAAGAAAAAAAAATAGAAATGTATGCTCATTAACAAATAACATGACCATAGATTTCCATCAAAAGACAAAAAGTAATTTAAAAATTCCGCGCAAAAACCCGATACCAGGAGCAAGCGACGCATTAGCCATCCCGGCATTTGCCATAAGCTGTTAAGGAAACCTGGTCAAAACCTTAACAAGGATGGTATGACCTCTCTCTACCTCACCTAATCTCTGCTTGTGAGAACTAAATAAAATTTTGCACAACTCTAGGACATTAGGACTTGACAAAATTTATAATTGATTTAATCATAGGGGGCAGAGGACTATAATCCCAAGTAGTAACAGACAGACTGTTCCACAAATCAATGCCAGATCCTACAAATGAATGTAAACCGATATTTTTCAAGAATCTTGGCTTACGAATCTTTTTCTATGATCAGCTCTACCTAAATAACTTGGTTCCTGAAATCTATTCGTTATTTCCTCCCAACTCCTAAAACCCTTATAGGCTTTGAAAATCACTTTCAATTTAGCCCATTCCCTTCTCTCCAATAAACTAGACCATCCTAATTCATTAATCATTGAAGTGACACTACTAAACCTATCAAATTTACCAAAAACAAATCTAGCCCTCCTTTGTACCATATCAATTTTTTCTCTAATCGTTGTGGATGTTTGTCCCAAACCACAGAACAATACTCTAAATTAGGTCTTACATAAATTAAATAAACTTTTGACTTGACTTCTCTAGATGTACCCTTCAAAATTCTACCAAACATCCCCAATTTCCTATAAGCCTTATTGACTATATAACTAATATGCATGTCCCACTTCAAATTTGCCTGAATATGTATGCACTAAATATTTATAAAATATAGATTCATTGACAATATTTCCACCATTGTAATAATTTTGAGGACTAACCAGATTTCTAGTACTAAATCTAACCAAATGGGTCGATATGCACCAAAATCTAACCAGCTCTTAATCTCATTGGACCAAAACTACGTGTGAAATTTGGTTTTGATATTCACACTAGTTTTTGAGCTAGCTCGTCCACAAAAATTTGGTAACACACAGACAACCAAACAGACTAACAGACATTTTGACAAAACAATTATTATCTCAAAAAATATAATTTTTTCGATGTTCACTTATTAGAGCTTTTTTGTAGAGCGAAATGCCATGGTTTCGCTCAATTTTTTTAATCAACATAGTTTCAGCCATTTTTGAGATATTTTGAAAAAAATAAGGAAAAAAACACTTTTTTCATGCACGATTACAATACTTGACCATACGCTGTATGGTAAAGTAAAAATAGATTATTAGCTTGTTTGCCGCAGTACACATTTCGGCAAGTCTAAAGGGGTGTTTAACTCCTTCTTTCTCAAGTTGACTTGAGGGTTTTAATGGATTGAAAATTATAAGGCTTAAGAAAGACGGAGGCACGGAGAAAGTTCCAGTCCTATAAGTCATGGGAACATATGTGTAGTCAAATAAACTATTTTGGAACTTATAATTAAAGGAGGTTTTTGTGGAGAAAGATTTTAAAATTTGTTATAAACCTAAATATATTTCGTCTATAGTCTTATGCACTCCTGATGGTGGGTTAACAACCCGAGACATATTGAGGTTTTTTATAACAACTTTTTAAATATTTCATTTCCACAATCAATTTTCTTAAATATTAGTGCCAAAATAGTTTATTCTCCAATACATAATTTATGTTCCCATGACTTCTAGAGACTAACTTTCTCCCTGCCTCCTTCTTTTCCTAGTCTTACAATTTTTAGTTATTTAAGACCCTAAAGTCACCTCCACTCCTTCTCTTGATCACTCTTTTCTTTTCGATAATATCTGTCAAGATTTAAGGAGCCATGGGTGTCCGCAGGAATTTTATCAGGAAGGGGGGGGGGGCAGTAAATCATCACTATATATATAAATGTTTAATATAATGACAAAATACAAATCTTTATAAAACAATCTTGGAACGTTTATTTTGAAACTAAACGTTTAGGAAAAATTCTCCCTTTATCAATAGAAATTTTCAAAAAATTGAAAAAAGAATTTTTTTTTAAATTTCTATTGAAAAAAGAAAATGTTTTTTTTTTTTTAATTTCTATTGATAAAGGGAGAATTTCTCCTGAAACGTCTAGTTTCAAAATAAACGTTCCAAGATTGTTTTATAAAGATTTATATTTTTTCATTATATCAAAAACAATCAATAATTTATTTTTATTTTTAATTTTTAATGACATTTTTCAACATTTCACTCTTGATGACATAAGTTATCTTAAAATTAAAACATTAAATATTATTTTCTTTTACATTAATAAATTTAAATTTAAAGCTTCTGAAATGTAAAAAACAAAAGATACATCTTACCTTGATTCTTACAAAAAACTAATTAATTCAGTTAAATAAAAAAGTGAAATAGAATAGTTTCGTCTTGTTTAACGAGCTATATTATTCTAAAAGAATGAGGTGTTATTATAGAAATAGAACAATAGATACACTGATAGACAGCATCGAAAAATCAAAACTTGAAAGCCTCTGGGAACGCCCATGATAGGAGCTATATCTTCTCGAAACGCCTCTTCGATTTCACAAAAAAGAATTTAATACATCTTTTATTTTAATGAATTGTCTAAGGGGCCATTTATGGGGAAAAAAGTTGAAATAAAAGCCAACTTCTATTTAATACTTTATTTTGGGCAGACGTAATCGATATTTTACAACGTTTCGAGCGCTACACCGCTGCTCTTCATCAGTGCACGTCAACTGGAAAAGATTATTGCATGTTTTAAATTTTTGTTTTAACTTTTTATAATAAATTTTTAAAGGGTGGAATTGAGGATTATATACTACTCACCCAAGTCACAAAAACACGCAAAATTTATCTCCAGCAGACGTTTTACATTTGGAATCATTACACTGGTAAACTCTCAAGTGGAGTTGGGATGATGGGTTCTATATATGTAAAATGAAGGCAGAACGAAGGACAGTAATTGAAATTGTTTAGTTGAAATAACTTGTTTACTTAATCTTTTCCAGTTGACGTGCACTGATGAAGAGCAGCGGTGTAGCGCTCGAAACGTTGTAAAATATCGATTACGTCTGCCCAAAATAAAGTATTAAATAGAAGTTGGCTTTTATTTCAACTTTTTTCCCATAACTGGCCCCTTAGCCAATTCATTAAAATAAAATAGGGCCACCAAACACGGTTCTTTTTAAATTAATGCATGTTGTTGAGTCCTAGTTTTTTATCGAATAACTTGTTCAAGTCCTTTCTCGTAATCTTGTTAATCTGTATATGTAAGTATGAATTATGTTATTTTAAATAAATATTTGAAAATTTGAATTTAAATTTTTAATTATTGGAAACGTTACTTATTGATAACAATACTTTACACTATTAACATGTCTCCTGCCATCCCAATGCAATATTTATCAATTTTTTTTCTATTTGCAGATAATTAAACTACGATAAGTTTATAAAATGAACTTTTCTTACTATTAAATAATGTGAGTTGAAATTATGTAGTATTTTCTACAAGAAAAATGAAATACTAAAAGGTGATATACCATAATTGCTTGATTCCACGACTTCATCATTTTAGAAGGTAAATATGAACAGAATTTTATTCATTCTTATATTAAGAAACTAGTTTAAATTAGTTTAATTTTTAATGAAAATAAATCAAAAAGTACGTTTCTCGCTTGACGCAAATATGTATTTATATATTTTTAATAATTTGAGACTATATACATATAGTTTTAATGGCTTCCCAACTAGCAATTTCATGTTTTATAAGAGTTGAGAGAATGTTAACACGGCGATTTAATAAAACATAAAAATAGTCTCAATAACGTTTTAAGAACGCTTATACAACGAACAATGGGGCCACTTTATAAAACATAATAGTTGTATAAAAGCTTGTGTAAGGGTATTGGGTAGCTGTTATACAGGCTTAATCCAAGTAAAAGAATACCATTATAAAACTGTTCTTTAGAGGTTTTATAATTGCTGCAAGGATTGAGGTTTGTTAGTTGTATAAAAGCTGTGTAAGGGTATTGGGTAGCTGTTATACAGGCTTAATCCAAGTAAAAGAATACCATTATAAAACAGTTCTTTAGAGGTTTTATAATTGCTGTAAGGATTGAGGTTATGTAAATTCAATTTATAAATAAATAAATGTTGTTGGCTGCCAGCTTGATGAACTAATAGATCATTCGGAATATAAGTTTCTTTTGAAAAGAATTTTCCAATTATGTAAAACTAAACTAAAGTTATTCTTAATGGAAAATATTCATACCAAAAGTCATCTTCCGGGTCAACTATAATAGTTCTCTCCAAGCTGATGACCAACAAAATATTTATTCATTCATAAATCCAATTTACCTAGAAAAATAAAAAAATAATTAATATTAATTTGAAAAAATAGAATAAAATTTATTAAATATATTTAATAAACATATACAAAATCAAACATTATTCTACATATAATTTATAGTTGCAGAGGTAAAATACAAATAAAATATCCAATTCGAGAAAAAGTCTCGATAAATTGATTAGCTTCTAATATATTTCATCTGCATAGTCTTCTTCCTCGTGGGTGATGTGGTAGGGCGTTTTTGAAATAAGAATAAAACTCAGCTGTTTTTTAACTTACAAAAATTTTTATTACCAAAAAAGAAAGTTAAGATATTATTTACCAGTGAAAAAATGAAATTCATGAACAAAAATCATGTTCTGAAAATAATTAGTGTTGCTCATGTTATTGGTTACTTTTGAATGTCAAAAAAGTGAAACAATTATACAACCATTATATCACTAGCTGCTTAAAAGTCGTGTAATTTTGCTTCATAAACGTTCTATTGGCTTAAATCGCAGCAATTATGTTACTGTGTCAAAATGGTGATTGCCGAGACTCTAATATAACCAATTTGCTACTGCGGAGCACTTATATAACAACTAAAGAACAAATTAGTTCTTTAACTTTAAAATTACACAGCTATTTTGCTAGTTGGGTTTGAGACTACTGTATGATATATTTTTTTGCTAACCTGGGAAATCATTTAAGTTTGCATTTAAATAAACTGCTTCTTCTAAATTATTAGTAGTAAACTGAAAATATGCTTTACCTTCACAAAGCTATCAAAACTATAGCCTCAGATTAATAAATTATTTACGCATATTTGTATACTTATTTGCACATCTAGAAGTCTTTCAGTTGCAATTTTTGAATTATATTCTATGAATATTTTGTATGTTTAGATGGTTATAGTGAAGTATTTTGAATTATTTTTTTGCCACTGACTAATTTAATTGATTAGTAATAATCAAATTGAAAAATATACAAAAATTTACATATCAATATGGTGTGTTGTCTATATGTCAGGGTATGATTTCATCTGAAGCAAATACAATTAAGATATTAATTCTGTTTATTTTTTCAGATTAACGTCCACACTTTTCACTCCAAATTTTAAGATCACTTGAGAAATAAATCCATTTTCAAATCAACCCTTCAGAGGATCAAGTGTTCTCCTTCGTTTTTACTTGTATTTTGAATATTATGCTATAATATAATTGCTTGAAACCATGACTTCATCATTTTAGAAGGTGAATATGAATACAAGTTTAATTCATTCTTATATTAAGAAACTAGCTGAAAGATGGAACTGTTTAACTCGGTAAATTAGAATATTAGTCCCTGGAACACCGAGGAATAAATAATCGGTAATTTTTTGATTCAGTTAAAAGTATATATTTATATTATTTTTAATTTAAAATTCTGATAAAAATGTCGATTTTTATTTGGATTCAGAATTAAATAAAAAAAAGTGTGTGCGTGGAATCCATGCCCGAGAAAAGTGAAACTTTTTTCTATTGATATATGTACTTTCTAATGGGTGGAGGTCTACAAATTATATCGAATTTCGTAGCTCTGAGATTTATAGTTCCGAAACGCAGAGAGGGGCGTACATTCTCAAGTACGTAAACATCAACTTCCGGGTCTTCTATTTTAGCCAAAATCTTGTGGTACTTCTTGTAGCCTAGATCATTGTTCCGCAAACTTTGGCATAGATAGCTTAAGTTTAAAATTTCAAGGTTCTGCGACTTACCGAAGACGAGATATGATTAAAGACACGCTGATAGACAGCATCAAAAAACCAAAACTTGAAAGCCAGGGGGGGTCAAGCCCCCTCTGCGAACACTCATGGTAGGAGCTTCATCTTCTAGGAACGCCACTTCGATTGCACAAAAAAGAATTTAATTCATGCTGTTGAGTCCTAGTTTTTAATCGAATAAATTGATCAAGTCCTTTCTCGTAATCTTATTAAGTTTCCTCTAAGGTTTTAATGCAGTAACTAGTGCGATATTTGGTTTCCATTTGAAGAAGGAAGTGTAATGTCTATAAATCAAAATATCATAACCGTCTCCTCTGGTTTTTATTGTCGCCTCACTTCCTCCACTCCTCTCTATCTTCTTTACTAAATCTACCACTTCAATTTGCACTAAGGATAGGAATATTTCTAAAACGGATATTAGGTGCATTAGATCTCATCCTGATATCTATCGAATTTACAAAGGAAAACAATAAATGTTATCAGATCAAATTGCATGGAGCATTTAATTGAATCTTTTCAACAGTATTTTTTGAGAATTTTTTGTTATATATAAAATGAAAATTGAAAGTTTTGTCTCAAGTAAAAAATTTAGCGTTTTTCAATAACACTTTTATCTTTATTATTAATAAAATTTATAAATTCTATGGTGGAAAAAGTCTAACTTTAAAAGCTGGCAAATCTTACATAATCAGTGTTTCCTAAACTTTTATATTTGAAGGAATCCTCAAAATATTGTTTTGTTCTTAGAGAAGCCCCACTATTTTACTGGTGATTTTTACTGAGCAATCACCAAACTATCCACTAATTTGCAATTCTTTTTCTACCTTGAATGTGAATTTTTTATAATGATACTGATACAAGAAGAAGTTTCACCGAAAAGGTTCAACCTCTGAAGTCCGCGGTGGACCCTTGTATTTTGAAGAGATTTAGCGATTGGATCGGAGTTGAAGGTGTTCGTGGATACGTGTCTTGAAAGATTGAAGGTTATATGTTGCTGAGAAGACGATCGGAGGAAGAGAGTTCCAGTCTCTAGATGTCATAGGGATAAACGAGTTGACGAATGCGTTCATTCGGTTAGTATCCAATTTAAGCGCGTAAGGGTGTTGAGTCCTAGAAAATCGTGTATTTCGCTCAAATGAAGCCTTTGGAGGGTTTATTGATTATATCTCTTCAGAACAAAACCATGGTAATATCTATAGAAAAAGAAAAGGCGGAGACGGATCTACGATGGGCCAGGGAGTCGAGAGTGTCAGTTAATTTTTGGATCTCTTGTCAGTCTGATAGAGCCCGCCTCTGATTTGCATCTAAAAGTATTAAGAGAAGTGCTTGGAGGCTCTCCACAAATGCGATCAATATTCGAGACATGGGCGAATTTAAGCCTTTGTAAAAGATAAGAAGTTGAGTGGGGGTGAAAAAGCGTTTGGTCTGGAAAAGAAAACCAAGCTTTTACATGCTGCACCTTTCGCTACTGAGATAATATGGTCATACCAAGAAAGGTCAGAACCTAAGGGGACACCCAACATTGATATTTTGTCACGAAATTCCAATGAGCTCGAATCAAAGGAAATGTCAGGAAGGTTCCTATCTTCGCGCCTAGAAATTAGACAGCATTGCGTTTTGCCAGCATTAAAGTTTACCAAGTTGTGGGAATTAAAAGTAGGTGTGATACATGAATTAAAATAAAGTTGTACCACAGACATTTCAAAGCTTAACCTGTTTTTCTTTTTTAGAATGCTTAGCAGACACGTAGTCAGAGATGTATTTTCAGTGGGGAAATTTTTTTAGAATATAATCTAAATAAATATAATAATATTGTAATAAAATTAATATTAAATAAAATATTTGAAAATATTTTAAATCGTGAATTTGCTTTAATATATGTATATACTCATTAGTCAGGGGTGCCCCCTCCCTAGTTTCATAACTCACTCCCCCCTCCCAAGTTTCCTGAAAAGTAACCCGTCTTGCTGTAAGGCGGTGCTGCATTTCGCTGTCATTACAAATTTTGGCCTACTAGATCTACAATATATTATTAACTTCTAGAGAATTAGAAGAGGTTTTCATTACCTTTTGTTGAAGTTATATAAAACTTGGTCGTTTTTATTTTTAGCAAATAATGCTAATTTTGCAACAACTTTCAACCGTAGAGCAGTAGAGTGTTGAAGTTCAAATTGTGAAGTTGTGCTTCAGTTTACATTGAAGTTTTCATTGTGATTTGTTGGCCATGTCTACTGTACTGTAGTGTGTAAACATGCCGCACGTATTTACACACGCTGAGTATGCCGATATTGGGTTATATACTAACAGCTGTATCTCTGCACTCAATAAAAATTGGACACTATTATATGGCATTTTTTATTGCAATTCGTCTATACTATCGTCTTAAAGCATTTTTCTTCTTCTGTCAATTTATTGAGTAATATACAGGAAATCTCATTTGAAAAAACGAACTTTTGACCCCTTTTATGAATAACGGAAATAACAGTAATCTTAGCAGTCGATTTTTCAGTGTAAATTAAATACTTCGGGTGTGTCTAAACACAAATTATTTTTTATCTCGAAAACCGACAGAGATAGGTATAGTACAATATTAACAAAAAAGTATTTTAATAAAGGGCGGATCTAAAAACGTGTTAATATACAGGGTGTTCCATTTAAAAAAATAAAGTTGCTACGACTTTTCGATGGAAGCCGAAACGTCGCAATCCTGAAAATATTTTAGATCGATAGAACGAGTTACGAAAATGTAAGATGCTAAATTTTCAGAAAAATCCTTCGTTCCGTTTTCCATAAACGTCTAACGTACCATCGACCGTGAATCACCCTGTATAACTACTTAAAATTTGAGCTATATCTATCTTCAGAATTTCCGGATGAAAAACAGAATAAATCGAATTGTTAAATGGCGAATAGGAATTTGAGCTGAAATTTGGCATACAAGTTAGTATTAATAAATTGCATCTCTATCCCATGTTTCAATTTACTAGCTCAAAATTGTTCGCTGATGAAAAAATTACCAAGTTCTGAAAATGTTTTCATAATATTACTTTTATTTTAATTTTTTTACCGTAGGTAATGGTATGCATGCTTAAATTATTTTTTGAAGAATTTTGATTTTTTTGAGTATATGACCTTTATTCATATTGCTTGAATTAATTAAGGGTTCAAGTAAGAGGAATGATGAAAATAAAAAAGTTAAATACCATTTTTCTTAATTTTTTTTTATTATTATTCACAACAATATTTTTTTTTACAATTTTTTATATATTTTAATTTTTGTTTTAAATATTCATTTTTTAAATTTAATATTGAATGATATTTTAATCGAATATCAATATTCAATAAATAAATTTATATGAATTACATAAAAATGAATTTGTGTCTCTGTTCATTTAATAATAATAATAATAATATAATCTTTTATAAGTAAAGTTTAAATTTTTAGATAAAAACAAAAAAAAAACAAATAAAACCATTTTAAGTTTTTTCATGACGTATTTATTTAAATCATATTAATAACCACTATATATAAATATATTGATATGTTTTAATGTATTTACATTTATAAAATGATATAGTATAATAGGTAATAATAATTATCAACTTAGAAATTTTTAATCTCTATACAAAATAAATGTTTTTAAGTAAAACAATCAATGGCCTGATTCAACATTTTTAGAGCCATGTATAAAATATTTATATTCAAGTTATAAAAAAAATAAATAAATAATATTTTGATAAAATTATTTAATTAGATAAAATGAATGGAAACCAATTTTCTAATATATTTTCATTACCCAGCAAAATAATTAATAATAAGATATATTTTTTCCTACACTTGCTAGAATATTAATTTTTGTCCTTGCACGCGAAAGATTGGCTGATCTTGGTTGGCTAGCTATATTGAAACGCTATAGTAGATGGTATTCATTATGGGTCTCGATCGTGTGTATAAATAAACTAAGATTACAATTTAAAAAAAAATTGTGCTGTTGCTACGAAAATTATTTTTTTAAAAAGTGTGAGATAAAAATCGTAATTTATTATATATAAATAATAAAAAAAATCTTGTTCTGAATTCAAATTCTTTCTCTGGATCACTATACGTTAATCGCTTGACTAGGGTGATTTTTATGAAATATGCAGGGAATATTTATTTCAATAATTTCTTAAGGACGTTCCCTAATAAATCGATTTTCTTGAAATCCTATTAAAACTTTGAATACACATATTTATAAGTGTCCTTTATACGTAGAAATTTTTTCACTAGTCCTTGCGGCACTAAATTTCCAAATATTCACCATTGAAATTTGCATATTTAACACGCGAACCCTATCCCGATTAATGTTAAAGCGACTGTTTCATTAAATAACAATTGTAATTTTCTTGAAATTATTTTGAAAAATTGAGAATCATTAACTGAAGATATAACAAATGTTTTTATGTTAAAATAATAGTATCAAGCGGTATTCGTTTTGTATGAAAAATGTTAAAAGTTAGATACTTTTGAAAGTTTTCATTTTTTCTCTCATGGCATGGCAAGTGAAAGATAGCGACTTGGCAACGTCGCACTAAAATCACTCAATTTTTCTATATCTAAAAGACTTCTGCAGCTGGTGCATTTGAGATTTTTAGTTAATTCTCTCAAGCTAACTATACTGTTCTCATCTGGAATTTCGCATTGAGCTGTTTCATGAAGTGTTTTTTATTCTTTGTCTTTTAGCGTCGGTAAGAATACAATGTTTCCAGATCCGAGAAACGACACAGTGAAAATATTTTTGCCTTTCTGCGCATGTGAGAGTAGGGGAAAAAGCGAACTGCTTCTGAGCTATATTAGGGAACGTACTTAAGCCTAGTCCACACTTGTATACAAAGTCGAGCGATTGTCTCTAGATGTATAGGAACTGTCTATAGACAATGTATATAGACAAATGGGGAATGTTCTGCGATTTTGTTACAAAAACGAGTCTTTAGACATGAATTTCGCATTGAGCTGTTTCATGAAGTTTTTTTTTATTCTTTGTCTTTTAGCGTCGGTAAGAATACAATGTTGCCAGATCCGAGAAACGACACAATGAAATTATTTTTGCCTTTCTGCGCATGTGAGAGTAGGGGAAAGAGCGAACTGCTTCTGAGCTATATTAGGGAACGTACTTAAGCCTAGTCCACACTTGTATACAAAGTCGAGCGATTGTCTCTAGATGTATAGGAACTGTCTATAGACAATGTATATAGACAAATGGGGAATGTTCTGCGATTTTGTTACAAAAACGTGTCTATAGACATGAATTTGTATCTCGACATTGTCTATACACAGAAATCGCTCTACTTTGTATCCAAGTGTGGACTAGGCTTTTCTTATGCCATCATACTTTTGTTTTGTATGGTAATTTATTTTTATATAGTGTAGAATAAAAAATATTTTTATACAATTGGAGAAGTCATTTTAAGGGTCTGAAAAAAATAGTGAGACTATTTCATTCATTAGTAACCAAAAAACAATCACTTTCCCGTAAAATTACTAGTTGAGACCATTCGATTGTAAGCTGGATTTTGCGGGTAATTCCTATTTTAAAAACAATGACAATTATATATGTATTTATTTTATGTACATGTTTTATCATAATATCTAGTATTATACAATAATTAATTATTGCACATGCAATATCATTTTTTACAAGTTTAATCAATACTTGAGAATTAAAACTTATTTTTAAATTAAATTTAAAAAATAGTTTTGATTTTTGATTTTTTTAATAAAAAGATTTTTTGCTGAGATAATAAATTAGTTTAATTTTTAATGAATATAAAACAAAAAAGTACTTTTACCGCTTGACGAAAATATATATATATATATATATATATATATATATATATATATATATATATGTAAATTTTTAATAATTTGAGACTAAAATAGTTTTGATGGCTTTGAGACTATTGTATGATATATTTTTTTGCCAACTTGGGAAATCAATTAAATTTGCATTTAAACCAACTGCTTCTTCTAAATTACTAGTACTAAACTGAAAATAAGCTTTACTTTCACAAAGCTTCCAAAACTATAGCCTCAGATTAATAAATTATTTACGCATATATACTTATTTGCACACGCAGTAGTCTTTGAGTTGCAATTTTTGAATTATCATAAATTCAATGGATATTTTTTATATTTTGATGGTTATAGTGAATTATTTAAATTATTTTTTTACTGGTTAAACCACTGACTAATTTAATCGATTAGTAATAATCAAATTGAAAAATATACAAAAATTTACATATCAATATGGTGTGTTGTCTATATGTCAGGGTATGATTTCATCTGAAGTAAATACAATGAAGATACTAATTCTGTTTATTTTTTCAGATTAACGTCCGCACTTTTCACTCCAAATTTTAAGATCACTTGAGAAATAAATCCATTTTCAAATCGACCCTTCAGAGAGAGTATCAAGTTTTTAACATCGCTAATAAGGTTTGTTTTTGCGTTTTTATTTATTTTTTATGGATAGCTATAAATATTAAAAAAAAATTCATTAAACCATTAAATGCTAGAAAAGTTTGTTACTCGTAACTTCGTTTTACCAACAAATCTTACAAAATTATTTGGTTTAATGAATAAAATCACATTTTTTTTAAATTAGTTGTTATCATACATAAAAGTTGTTTCATTTGAATTCTGATCATTTCATTTGATGCACTTTT
This sequence comes from Forficula auricularia, assembly GCA_024734495.1. Lineage (NCBI taxonomy): Eukaryota > Metazoa > Arthropoda > Insecta > Dermaptera > Forficulidae > Forficula > Forficula auricularia. Next base: position 25,775,607 of record JALMQS010000128.1, read on the forward strand.
TAAGAATTTCTTTTCTTTTTATTAACTGTATTGTTCTTATTTGTTACTAATTGATTCAAATTATAGCTTAAAGATACGTATTCACCAAAGAACAATGAGGAATTTTTTTGGTTGCTGGTGTCTGTTTTTGAAAATGTTCGAGTGAAATGCTCATTGCTGAAGAAACAATGGGGTTTTATCATAAGTTTAGAAAAGATTTATCAATTTAATTATTTGAACTCCACAAAACTGATGCTGATGAAAAAGAACAAAAAAAAAAAAATTATGTGACTATAGGGACCGCGCGTCTCGACTTTAGCGCCAACTGGCGAGGAAAATGTAAGCTTTGGGGGATGATTTATTAAACGACAAAGAAACTGGCTCACGCTTCCCTAGGCTCCGTGTACACTTTTATCTATGATGTACACTATAATACAATATTTGCCCCAATTCTCCCAAATTATTTGAATAAATAAACACAAGAGAGCGCTACCTTCGTCGTTATTGCTGTCTCTATGTTTCAGACACGATCCCTATTGAAATTCATACATTCAAACAAACAAAATTATAATAATATATAAAAACATTTTATTGGAGTATTTATTTCCTGAAAAATTCTATAAATCGAAAAATATGACAGGGGAGGGGCGCTAAAAATGCTATGCTCCGGGGCCATATAATTATGTTATATGTAGTACTCTCGCTACTTACGATATATTACATACTTGTAGCATATTCTTCATATATGATATTGCTTATTTTGATACCCCTATATTTGTAAAACACAAATATTCTAGTCTAAAAACTTAATAACACTTTTAAGGATAGGTTTCTTTTTTTCAAGCATACTTTATTATTAATTAATTAAGATAATCCATCGTATATGTATTATACGATGAGCAACAAAGAAGTTCCTCATTATTTCTTTAATCAGTGGCGGAATAACAAATTCTCCCAAAATTTTAGCAAAAATTTAAACGAAAACAAATGTTAAATTCAATGTTCAATTGCATTTCTGCATTGGTAAAATTCTCATCTATTTAAAAAATAATTTAAATTGTTTTATTTTCAAAGATTTAAAACTTTACTTATCTTTGCTTTAAATTTATAAATCACAAAGGACTAATTTACAAGATGCATAAAGCATCGTCTGTCTCATAATGTATCTATTGTCTATTGTTTAAAATTTATTACACACATCAAGGTAAACTTAAAGATAAATTATTTCAAATTATGATATCAAATATCAAACTTAAATATTACTAAAATAATTCTGCTATATGTTTCCATAAATTGATATTCTTCCAGAAGGAAATAAATATGTATATGTGTATTATGTATGTACTTTAACTAATTTACTTTGCAAGTGGGTCTATGCAAAACGTGAACCAAAATTATGTTTTTTGTCAGTGTATTTTTATTATAATTTAAATTAGGGAGAATTTTTGTAAAATTAAAATAATAATTAATTAAAACAGGAATAGCTGGGAATTGGACAATAAATAAAAAACAGAGTTTTTCATATAGATATCTAGTTTCAATTGCAAGTGCTTTGTCTGTTTAAAAATAAAAATAAAAACAACATAAAGGATTTTTATAAAATTTTGATTTTTTTATTGTTGAAAGGAGAAAAAAGGTTCAAGATTGTTGAATAATTGAGGCCAATAATGTATTGTAGTTATAATAAAAAAGATTAAAGATGTTTCATCGCATAGTGGAATTGTCTTTTGACAAGAGTGATAAAATGGGCCACTGAGTGAAGTCGAAATAAATCGACGAATCGTCTGGCCCATTTAATAAAACACTGTTTATTGTCCAATTCCCTGCTATTCCTGTTTTAATTAATACTTACTTATTATGGATGCGAGTCATATACCGTTAAAATAACAATAATCCAAAAAATTTGGACCCCTTCCAACCTCGTGCCCCATCGCGTTGCGGGCTCGTTAAGTATTGTAGTTCCACCACTGCCTTTAATACTCGGAGTATATACGTACCTTAAGAGTTTTTAAACATTTCTATTTCTCTGTTTGAACACATTCTTTAATTTACAACGTCAGCTATTATATAAACATGATTAAATCACTGTTGTCTGAATTTGGCATTTATTTCCCATCTATTCTATTGACTACTGCTGTCAGTGGACATCGGTCTTGGTTGGAGGAGATGTTCTTCGGGGGCGCTGGAGGAGGCTGCAGCGGCCGCGGCGGCGGCGCCCTCCACCAAACCGCCTCCAGGTTCTCCTGGACGGGAGAACCGGAAGCGGTCTTCAGATAACATGTTGCGGGCCTGTGTAGAGGGGCGGGGGTGGCGGAGGCGGCGGCGGGGGTTGTGTCTCGTCTGGCTTGACAAGCACATAGGCGACGGGCCTCTTGATGCCATCCGGGGTGGGCGTCCTCGTGCCTGCGGGGGTGGACATGGGCGTTGGGGTGTTGGACGGTGAGGAACCTCTTTCCAGAGAGAGAGGTGGAGGTGTCGATGGGGTCATCGAGAGGCCGGTTGACGTCGGAGCCCCACCGGGCGGACAACCGCAAGAAGTCATGCATCCTGCAGCTGCATTGCTCCAGGCTGCAGCCGCCGCCTGAGAGTAAGAACGAGTTACCGTAGAAAGCCTGCAATACAAAACATTCATTGAAACATGGAACATTTCGTTGGGAAAATTACCTTTCAAATTGTAAATAATTTTTAAATTAAAACAGACTTCTTTAGTCACTTCAGAGCAAATATAATCTTTTCACTTCAGAAAAAAATAAATATTATACTGACTTGTGCCCACCAGGTAACTAAATCTTTCCAAAAAAACTTATATAACTTTTTCCACAGTGGAGGAATTAGCACTTGGGAGGCCCAGGCGCAATTCAATTTTGAGGCCTACTCTAAATATTTTTACTCTGATAACATTAAATATCATTACATTAATTAAATTAAATATTTTTTTTGTTTTGAGAGCTGAATTTTGATGCCTCTTGCACTCTGGCACTGAGTATAAATTAGGGTGGCCCCAAAATTGTAAATTTACCCTATACCCCAGGGCATCCACTATTTTTTTTTTTTTTTACTTTAGTTGATAGTAGTAAAATGCCAAAATTTTAATGTCCTAGGTGGAGTAGAAGGCAGTGCTCAACGTCTCCAAAATTTTAAAACTTTTGTTATTTTCTTATTTTTTAAATATTAATTTTTGGGATTCTTCTTTTTGAGCAGCTAGATATGCTATTTGACATTGCTCACAATGATGCACTTACCATGTGCAAAGTAGACGAAGACAGACAGTTTTTAATTGATTAGAGGACGGAAAGAAATATGATTATTTCATCAGAAGACAAGAAATACAACAAGAAACAAGAAAGAATTCTTCAAAGAAAAATGAATGAACAAAAGAGACTTGAAAAGGGGAAAGAGTAAGGTACACCACACTCGTTGGATGGCGAAACTGTTATACGCCATTAAAATCCACTTGTTTCGTGAGGAAGACGGTTTCAAAACTTATTTATTCTTAATATTACATGTCTTTGAGCACTGTCTTTCAATTAGAATATTATCTTCAAACTTTGCCAGAATACTTGTTTTATTACTAGTAGAATAGTTAGAGGGTGCCCAGATATGTAAACTAGTTTTGAAATTTTGACTATATAATGTGGGCCACCCTAGCATAGTTGGTACATATTACGTCTTTTTAATCTTTATAATAGACGTTTGATATTTTCCAAAAAAGAAAAGAGTATATATTCAGAGTAATTTATTCATCTTTATATAAAAAATATACATTAAATATATTTTCTATAACTAGGCTCATCTTCAACTAGTTTTACTTTTATCAAACACACATATTTTGAAATAATTTATTAATTATTTTTATTGTATCGAATAAATGTACCTATATATGTATACATTTATAATTTTATTTATTCCATACTACAATGCAGACTTTTGTTCAGGTTTGTTATATGTAATTACCTGTAGTGCTAGGTCGGCAGCCATTTTGGAGCCCAGCTCCTCCGCATGTAGCTTTGCAGCGTGATGCAGTGAAGGATAAAGCGATGGAAGATGGAAAGGCGGGAAGAGGCTGCGCGGCAGCTTAAGCTCGGAATCTCCCCCGAGTAGCGGGGGTGGCGGCGGGGGCGGATGCTGCATCCCCTGGGTGTCCCGCAGACGGAGGCAGGAAGCAGCCCTCTTGCCAACAATGGGTGACCATCACCCATGGGGCCCAGCAAAGGAGGCAGCGAGAATCCGAACTTGGGCTCTTTTTTGATTAGCGCCTTTGGTTTTCTTCTGGGCCGGTATTTGTAGTCTGGGTGCTCCTTCATGTGCAACGCTCTGCAAACAATCACATCAGTTAAATCTATAATTTGCTCCCTTTTTGAAAATTATTATAATTAAAGAATTAACTTTAATTAAGGGACAATTTCGGCTTTTTATTTATCATATGCAATATGGACAAATATTGTACACTAATTATACAGAAATTAATGATGTTTTGTCTTCATTTTTTTAAATATCTCAAGAAGGGCTATATTATAGCGATTCTTAACAGGGGGGAGTTTTTATATCTTTACAAATAAATTAAAAAAAATATATTACTAGTTTTTATAAGTGATACATTTGTAAGTGACAGATGAATTTAATGACATCTAAATATTCTTAAACATGGTTATACTAAATGAAAACGTTGAGCGCATATGTAAATTTGACCCAAACAGACAGACAGACAAAATTACAAGTTGGAATAAAACCGTAGTATGAAAATATTTTCTCAGTCTCTAGCAGAGGTTCCCAACCCTGTGTGCCCGCGGGCATATGGCGCCCGCGGAACATTCAGTATGTGCCCGCCATAAAAAATTAACAGGCTAAAAGCTTGAGGTGCGTAATTTGTTGTATTCATAAGCGATTGATCTATTAATAAACTATTATTATTGAGGAGATAGTTATAGTTCTTGTTATAATATATTTATGCATATAATGCAGAACAGACTTGCGCTATAACATTGATATTATATTGTGGATTCAATTATTATTTTTTATTAGTTATTTTGGGTCCTAAAATGAGTGGACCAAGTAAAAAGACAACGAACCTATAATTTTAACACTGATCTGGGAAGAGAATCATATTGTTTCGTTAATTTGAAAAAATAAATGCGTTTGTTTGTTTTGTGGTAGTAGCATTGCAGTGCCGAAAAAAAACGCAACGTTGAACGACACTTTCCAGGCAAAGTCAGTGGCACTTTTAATGTGAATTATCCTCTTAAATCTGAAGTAAGAAAAGAAAAAATGTGTAATCTAAAATCAAGTGCTAACAGCACAACAGACTGAATCACTAGACATGTGGAAAATTCTAAAAAGGCCACTATTGCTTCTTTCAAAATATCTCACGCTCGCAAAAAAAGAAGAAACCTTTCATTGATGGTGAGTTGTTTGAGGAACCATTTTTGACTGGTGCCGACGTTGTTTTGTTTGATGGATTTTCTAACAAACGTGCAGATTCTCTCAGCAATACAAGACTTACAGTTGTCAAATAACACAGTCACAAGAAGAATACATGCAATTTCAACAGACATACAAACTCAGTTAAAGACTGACTTGGAAATATGTGACTGTTTCTCGCTACAGGTTGAGCGAGTCAGCAGATATGTCAGACACCGCACAGTTAGCGGTCATGGTGAGAATGGTGTTTAGTGACTTCACAGTAAAAAGAGGATACTCGTTGTACCAATATATTACGTATGAAAGGACAGACAAGGGGTGAGGATATTTATAATACATTCAAAACATACGCCAAGTCAATAAATATGCCTTTACTGACGTCTGCAATAATCACTGATGGGGCGCCAGCAATGATGGGTAAAAACAAAGGATTTATTGCCCTCTGCATGAAGGATGATTCATTTTCAAACTTCATGTCCTACCATTGTATTATCCACCGGAAGCTCTGTGTTGTAAAATTTTGCCATTTGAACACGTCATGAAATAGTTACAAAAATAATCAATTCTATTCGAGCAAGCTCCTTTGCAACACCGACTTTTCAAGGCCCTGTTAGAAGATACTGAAGATCAAGAACATGATCTTATTCTGCATACTGAAGTACGGTAAGGCTCGGTAAAGGAAGAGTTCTTACAAGATTTGTTGAGTTTAGTTGAAGAAATATAAAAACATTTATAAACGATAGAAAAGGAAAATTATGATGGAACTAGCTTGACTCTGGCTGGCTGATTGATTTGGGATTTCTCACAGACATCATGGAAAAATTGAATTCTTTAAATTTGGAGTTGCAGGGTAAAGACAAAAGCATAGCTGAAATGATAAGCTCTGTAAAGTCATTTAAAGCTAAATTGGATTTGTTGATATCACATCTGCGAGATCCAATATCTCTCGTGCACATTTCCCACATATGAAGAAAATGCTAGGTGACAATGAATTAAATGGGACATTATTTATTAAGCATCTTCAAGAGTTAAAAAAACAGTTTGAAGAGAGATTTTTGCGAGTTTAAACATATTGAGCAAATAGTTTCCTTCTGTATCACTCCTTTTACTTGCCAAATAAATGTTATGGAAATGGCCGCATGTATTGCAGATTTACGTTCAAGGTAAGACAGAAAGAAGGTGAGACCAGAAGAACTAGAGTTAGAAATTTTGGACCTTAAGAATGATATTTTGCTAAAATCACCCAATGTCAGAGGACTTTTGGAATACAGTGGATGAGAGAGAAAAGTTCCCATTTGTTGAAAAAAGCGGCATATAAAAATTTGAATCATTTTTCGGTTCGATATATTTATGCTGAATCGTTGTTTTCAAACATGAATTTAATAAAATCAAGATATTAGATCTTTCTAGACTCACCGATGAGCGTCTTTATGATTTGTCTGCATTAACCAGGATTATCGTCATACGCTCCCTAATTATGAAGCTCTGGCCAATGAAATGCAATGCCAAAGATCACATTGACTTTATTATATTTTTTAATTAAATGTTTTCTTTGTGTTTGTGTGTTTTGTTTGCTTTCTTTACGTTTTTTTTCATTTCTTTTTCGTTTCTTTTCATTTCTCGTGTTGTGTACAATTTGAAAAAATGCAGCGTGTGTAAAATAATTTTTATTATTTTGAAACATTTTTGTTTATTATTTATTAATACATTATGACTATAAGAAAATAAGAAAATAAATTATGGGAAAATGACAAGTTATGGAAGGAGTTTGTCGATTTAAAATAGGTGGTGCCCGCCACCTACCGATATTTTAGAATGTGCTCTAGAAGTAAAAAAGAGGTTGGGAACCCCTGGTCTATAGGTTTACAATATTTATACCATAGCAAATATACTTTCATTTGCAAATGTAATTATTTTTCAAGAAATATGTTATTACTGGCAATCTGACAAAGCATTTTTATTAGTGATGAGCAAACCAAGACCAAGACCAAGACTGCAAGACCAAGACCAATTCTGCTCATCACTAATTAATATAGGCAGAGGATGTGTTTGTAAAGTCTTCTATAGGGTGTTTATTGTAAAGTCTTCTATAGGGTGTTTAGAAAGTCCTGATCACTTTTAAGAAAAATATTATTATTATTTTGTTTTTGTTTATTAATATTAGTGATGAGCAAAGAAAAGTCTTGCAGTCTTGGTCTTGGTCTTGCTTTGCTCATCACTAATTTTTTGTTAATTAAAAAACGTTTAAAAATCTATATATATAAATGTTTTGTTAAGTTCTGCTTTTTGATTTATTTATGAATTATCGTTATATTATGAGTTTTTTTTGTACGAGTAATTAAGAGTATGTTACCTAATGTTGGGGGGGGGTACTGGCAGCGAAAATATTTTAGTATTTTAAGGAGGCCGCGAACATACTTTCGGATTTTAAGGGGGGCGCGACTAATAAAAGGTTAAGAACCACTGCTATAGTGTATGGCTAGAGCATAAAGAGAGGAATATCTGACAAACAAGAGTTGCAGCATGAGCTTCTGTTGCATTCACCTGACTATCAGTGTGAATTCAACGCAAGAAACGTAAGGAGTACAGTGATTCTCAGGTGGTCAGGTGAATTTATTATAAGCCAAAGCGAATGCTATAATCTTGCTTGTCGGGTTTTCCTCAATTTACGCCCATTCTATACATTAGATTTTTTATAATTCCAGCGGAGAAAGAACGATTTGAGAGATAAAAATGAACATATTGTGGAGTCCTAGTTTTTAATTGAATAGATTGATCAAGTCCTTTCTCTTAATCTTATTGAGTTTCATTATATAACTATATGTGTATATGAAAATCTGTATACCATATATAAGTAAACATCATATGAATTCTGTTATTTTAAATTCGATATACCTATATTTGAAAATTCGAATTTAAATTTTTAATTATTGGAAACGTTAACAATCGATAACAATACTTCACTCTATTAACATGTCTCTCGCCATCTCAATGCAATATTTATCATTTTTTTATTTGCAGATAATTAAACTACGAGAAGTTTATAAAATGATCTTTTCTTACTATTTAATATTGGGAGTTGACGAATCTTGACTTCTATTTTGAATATGCTATAATTGCTTGATTCGACGACTTCATTCATCATTTAAGAAGGTAAATTTGAATACAATTTTATTCATTCTTATATTAGGAAACTAGTTAAAATTAGTTTAATTTTTAATGAAAATAAATCAAAAAGTCCATTTTTCGCTTGACGAAAATAGGTATTTATATATATAAAATATATGTACATTTTTAAAAATTTGAGACTATATACATAAAGTTTTGATGGCTTTGAGACTATCTACTGTATGATATATTTTTACTTTACCATATAGGGATGGTCAAATATTGTAATCTTGCATGAAAAAAGTGGTTTTTCCTTCTTTTTTTTAGAAATATCTCAAAATCGGCTGAAACTATTTTGATTATAAAAATTGAGTCGAAACCATGGCATTTCCTTCTACAAAAGGAGGTCCTAATAAATGAACATCAATTCAATTCAAAATTCAATTGAAACTGAAACATTAAAAAAAATATTCGAATTATTTTTCTCAGTTTTTATTTTTACTTTACCATACAGTGTAATCGTGATTGAAAAAAGTGTTGTTTTTTTTCGAAATCTCTCAAAAACCGCTGGAACTATTTTGATTAAAAAAATTGGGCGAAACCATGGCATTTCGCTCTACAAAAAAGCACAAATAAGTGAACATCGAAAAAATTAATATTTTTCGAGATAATAATTGTTTTCGTCAAAATGTCTGTTAGTCTGTTGGTTAGTCTGTGCGTTACCAAATTTTATGGAGATGAGCTAGCTCAAACACTAGTTTGAATATCGAAACCAAATTTCACACGTGTTTTGTTGCATTGAGGATTAAGAGCTGATTAGATTTTGGTGTCACATCGACCCAAAATTAGAGGAAATTTGAAAAATGAAAATCTAGGCCATTTCAGCAAACTCAACCAAATTTTGTGTACATAATCACAGGGACCCCAGAAGTCTAAAAATGCAAAAACTAACCGCCCAAAATGCGGTGGGGGGTGTAGGGTCAAAAAATGAAAATGTTGGCCCTTGTACCAAACTCAACCAAATTTTGTATACATAATCAGTGGGACCCCAGAAGTCTAAAAATGCAAAAACTAACCCCCCTTCCCTACATGATTATAAATAATTTTATTAAATATTAAATATAAATGAGGGGCTAGGTTGTATGGTAAAAGTCAAGTGGATGGCAACAGAACACGTCAGCTTATTTCACAATGATTTTAATTATAAAAATAAAATCAGTTTCTATATAATAAAGAAAAATATTATATAGGTTTTATAGATAGATACATATTTTATTTTTTAATTTTCTCTAATAATTGTTTAAAAATTTAATTATTTATCAAATATCAAGAGATTTACTTTAATAAAAATTGTTCAACCCTGTTAATCCGTTTATATCTCTATTAAGTGAACTAGTCGAGCATAAAAAGTATAATCAATAACTACTATTATTTGTCCTGCAGGATTCTTTCCCCTATAGGCTTTATTATCCTTTTGAGCGATTTCTCTCAATTGAAATAAATGAATGGAAAAAATTCATTCAACAACAGTAGAGTAACAATTAAATATGTTCCATTGCCCTTTGAATTGTGATTTTTCTAGTAAGCTCAAGCAATTTCTCTAAAAAATATAACAATATTTTGGATAGGCTTTATCAATTATTTTTATTAATATTTCTTCAATAAATTGTTATTTATTTTTTTCAATTTATCTGTGGAAATACTTATATACTTGGTAATTTAAAATCTGTTTTGAAATTCTTATGTTATTGAAGTAAATTCTGGCTAAAAAAGAAAAGAAAGAAAAAATAATGGTTGAAAATGATTTTTCTTAACGATCCATACATTTTTCAACACAATGATTTTTGAATGATTTTAATACTATGCTCCCCAGGCAGGCCTCTCCTGCCTTCCGGGCCTACCGAGTTATTTATAATTTTAATTGGTTTTCATAGAAATTTTTCTTTTCTTTTAAGGTAGTTGTGTCATCATATGAGTTTTCTTAGGATTTTTTTGAATTTTAGATAGTTTATTATGTAAATACTTCTGCATCGATTGGTGGCAAAACGAAATTTATGCACAATATAGTTCCGGAGATATTAAATTCCAAAGATAGATTTTTTCAGACTCTTATACATTGCACTATACGGGATATCGGAAAGTTTACATACACATTTAATTATAATTAAGAAACTCTTCTTACCATTGTTTAAAAACTAAACCAACATTAAGAAAATTTTAATTCATAGTTACAAACTACAACATAGTTTATGAGATATTAATGAAAAATGTATATTGAAAAATTTACACGAAAAACAAGCTGGCAACAACGCATTTATTTAACCTAAAAAAGTGGGTTAACTTTAGTACTTTTTTGTCTTTTTTTCACTTCATCCATTGCCGCAATAGCTTTCAATCGATTATTAAGAACTTTTTGTTTTATAAATCTTCCTTTATAATGTACTTTATCTATTTCTATGATAAAATATATACAAGCTCGGACAGCGTTGCCAGATCTGTCAAACGAGCACGGGATTGGCTAGTAGTGGTACATAAACAGCAAAAAGTTTTGGGCTTATGAATTATGAATCCTTATTGTCTCTACTATATACTCTAGTATTAACTTTTTGCTAGTATTGTCGCTAAACAACTACCTTAAATATATTTTTTTAACTAAACCTTTTAATGAAAATATGTAGTATTATATTTAATTTAAAATAAAAACCAAGTACCAAGTAGATTAATCTTTCAAGATGCATTCTGTAATAGAAATTTGTACCTTGTTGTTGATCATCCTGAAATATTAGCAATCATTAATTTTAATCATATTAAGTCTATATACTTATATTAAAGAGATTCACAATGTTTTTTGAATGCATTTAATTTATTCTTTGCGCTAATTCAAGCTTAAATCTTTTCAAAAATTTATTTGTTAGGGTTCTACTCTCTTTTCTAACAAATGATTTATTATTGTGAATAATGAACTATTATTCATATTTATTAAACTATATTCTTTAAAATTAATTATAGTTGAATAGTGAATGATTTTTCTCCTCTCATTAATAACTTCCTTTTCACTTGGCTGAACAATTTGCCCCCGGGCACAATAGAAACAACCCCCTAAGTTCAGGGGGTGAATTCTAAGTACATCTATAAGCAACACGTGTCTAACTTTAAATATTAGTCTTGGGATTCTAATAAACAATCAAAAAGAGATTAAAAGATTTTCACCTGCATTTTGAAGGGTTGTTCTTCGCCCCTTTTAGCAGAAATATTAACCGAATTTTCTCGAATGAAAGTGGAATTATTGTTGAATATTGTTGCTAAACAATCGGGAGGGCTTTCTATCTCCCTCGCCCACTTCATTATTCTCGTATAAACGTCACTTGTGTATTAACTGCTTTGTCTGCCAATAGATAATCTAAAAGCCTCTATTTTATGGGTAACAAATTCGACATATCCACATAATTTATAAAGGGCTTTGTGAGCTTATTTTTCGAATACGAAATACCAAAAAAAGTCTTTGAAATTATTTTTATTTGTAAATAAATAAATAGGATTATGAATAATTGATTATATTTTTGTAATACTTTAATTATAAAACAAATACAGCTAAAATTATTTTTATTTATAAAAAGATAAGATATTCCAAATTCCCGACTGTATCTGAATCTGTTTTCTATCACGATTATTCTGTACACTCGACAATCTTTGTTCACCCGGTAGTTGGCATATTAAATTCACAAACAAATTTGATTTAATTCAAATATTATTTTTTTCCCGACTCTTTATCTAGATAGATAGAAGATAGAACCGGAGATTGTAAAAAGCTCTTCCTGGTTGCAAAATGTTTGTATTTCCAAAGCAAAGAAGCAATTAGATTTTGGAGGGTTTTTAACTTTAGAACTTAGGATATAAATGCAGAAAATTATAAAAAAGACCAATGGTTTGTTATATGGAAGGGTCATGAACGAATGTAACTTGTGAACTTTTCGCAAATATTATATACTTTAACCGTACAAATGTCATCGTTTAAAGAAAACGTTTTTTAATTGATTTAGCGACATTTCTTAATTTAATTTAGACTTTTTCAGGTTTCTAAATTAAAGAACAAAATGTTTTAGATGAAGGAGGAGGTATCAGCCAGAGTTGGATGCGCTGGGTTCAATAAAACACCCTGAATAAAACGTTTCGACCTGAATTTATTTGGTCATCTTCAGTTAATTGGGAGTTTTACACAAAATGCGGTACACATATGTGATCGAACCAAGCCTTGTCAAAAATAAAAATTGTAGCTTCATGCAAATTTATAACGTGCCTGCGCCCCTATAATTTGCATGAAGCTACAATTTTTATTTTTGACAAGGCTTGGTTCGATCACATATGTGTACTGCATTTTGTGTATAACTCCCAATTAACTGAAGATGGCCAAATAAATTCATGCCGAAACGTTTTATTCAGGGTGTTTTATTGAACCCAGCGCATCCAACTTTGGCTGATACCTCCTCCTTCATCTAATACAGTTTCATTACAGCCACGAACTCTAACAACATAAAGAACAAAACGTCACTAAATCAACTAAACAGTGTTTTCTTCCCGATAAACTACATAATTAAATCTCACTAAGAACCATAATTTGCAACAATTTATTACAAATATGTGTATTGATAAACTGCATCTTTCAGGGAAGTTTCAGGTTTTTCGCTCAAAAATTTGACAAATCTCCTTTGTGGAGTGTAAAAAATACATCTTAAAAATATATTTCACTTTTTCGTCTAATTTTATTTATTTATTTTTATGTCAGTGATACATAAAGTAGGTACATACTTACAAGACCTTTAGGAATACTTAAGGGTAGAATTAGAATCGAAGAACGTATTCGTAAAGCCGGGTAAGAGATTAAAGATTGTATGGAAAAGATAGAAGCTATTTTAGTTATAATTCTCTAATCCAGGGCTAGTGAAGAAAGAGGGAAGATCCTCCGAAACATAGGTTCAAAGGGTAAAAGGAAAAGTTCCCAATAAAACTTTTTTAATATATTTTCCTTGGACTGCCTTCCAGTCAATCCTCAATTTTATTTTATTTTTCATTTACATTTTTACTTGTATCCATGCGAAGCAGATAAAAGTATTGTAAACGGTCTTTCGCCAAGCGCGACTTAAAAAGTGCCCTTGGGACAAGACTGCGGAACCCATGGTCTCAACCAAAGCCACAAATTGTAGTATTCATTCAAGATGAATTTTAGGACCTTACCATTTTGCTAAAAATTACATGGGCTCTCGCCCAAGGCCCAAAAAGTAGGATTTTTTCATTTAGTCCTTGGGAATGTATATGAATAACTGCATGTTATGTTACGCCTTTTTTTAGTCAACGATTTTTTTCCACATAGTTCAAGCGATTGAAATGAAATTTAAAACCTACCATTAAGTTAACAAAATGAAGCGCTGATTAGTTTTTGGTACATATCGACCCACAAACATTAGTACTTTATTCCAGTACTTTTTTAGTTTTTACTAAATATCTTGAAAATGTCTTAACCAATTTTGATCAAATTTAAAATTCTGTTAAAGTAACATGAGAACCACAAAAAAGATTATATAAAGTTTTTAGGAAAATTACATTTTAAAGTAGTTTACAGTAAAATAGTATCTAGTTTTTTATTCTTTAAAATTTATTTGCTCAGTTTATCTGATTAATAGTAAAGGAATAAACATATTAATATTTAAAATGACTAGTGATAAAGTCTAGCAATGATTCGTTGCAGTTAATTTTTAACAATAACTTTAAAAATACATTATTTCTCATCAAAAATTAAATTAATAAATAAATTGACACGTTCTGATGTGGCCATCCACTTGACTTTATACAACCTGGCCCCTCACTTATATTTAATAAAATTATTTATAATCATGTAGGGGGGTTAGTTTTTTAATTTTTAGTCTTCTGGGGGTCGACTGATTATGTATACATATTGTTTGGTACAAGGGCCTATAGGCCTATATTTTGATTTTTTGACCCTACACCCCCCATTTTAGGCGGTTAGTTTTTGCATTTTTAGACTTCTGGGGGCCACGGATTATGTATACAAAATTTGGTTGAGTTTGGTATAAGGGCCGATATTTTAATTTTTTGACCCCCCCCCCCCACCATTTTTGGCGGTTAGTATTTTCATTTTTAGACTTCTGGGGGTCCACTGATTATGTATACAAAATTTGGTTGAGTTTGCTCAAATGGCATAGACTTTTAATTTTTAACCCCTATACCCCCCTTAATTTTGATTCGATATTCACCAAAATCAGATCAGCTCTTAATCTCAATGCACCAAAACTACGTGTGAAATTTGGTTTCGATATTCACACTAGTTTTTGAGCTAGCTCATCTACATAAATTTGGTAACGCACAGACTAACTAACAGACTAACAGACATTTTAACAAAACAATTATTATCTCGAAAAATATAATTTTTTCGATGTTCACTTATTTGAGCTTTTTTGTAGACCGAAATGCCATGGTTTCGCCCAATTTTTTTAATCAAAATAGTTCCAGTGGTTTTTGAGATATTTCGAAAACAAAAACACTTTTTTCATGCACGATTACACTGTATGGTAAAGTAAAAATAAAAACTGAGAAAATAATTCTATGTTATAGAATATTTTTTTTAATGTTTCAGTTTTAATTGAATTGTGTATTTATTATTAATTCACGAATTAACGTTTGAATAATTTTAATTCTAAATCTTGGCCTGAGTGCCGCCGCGCCGTCCCTAATCAGCCACTAGTGCAATGCAGCCGGGCAGCGATTGTTCTATCCGTTCCCTTTTTATTAATAATTAGATTCCGTACACATACATTTTTTCTTAGCTCAGTTTTTTGCTTTCTATCCAATCTCTGATATATTAATGAAATGAATAATTATCTATTTTAATTTCAATCGCAAAAAATTAAAACATTTTACAAAAAAATTACAAATAAAATTTACTATTTATATTTGAAGAAGATTATATTTTTTTTAAGAGTTGTATTTATTTATCTTTTCTTATTGTACATAATTATTTCATATCACTGGTAAAAAATTAAATCATCCCACCAAAAAATTACAAATAATTTCTAATAATTAATTTTGAAGATTATTTATTTTATATAGTAGTATTAATTTATTTATTTTATTTTTTTAATTTTAGAAAAAATGACGCCTCTTCGCGAGCTCTCTTACTCTTGGTGGAAATCGGATCAGCTGACCTCGCAAACAACTCTCTCAGTTTGATGCAATTTGATTTCGAAATTTTTCGTAATTTCACATCCATCAATAAGTTTAAGTGTTTTAAAGTGAATCTCTACTTGTAATCATTAATCGGTGTCAGTTTCCCGAGTCCTCGAGCATCAAATCAGGTGCAAATTCACAGGTGAGATCGTGGCTGCTTTGTGATTTTTATTTTTAAATTTCATAAAGTATAAATGGATTTTACTATTTAATTTAATTCATTTTTAAACGGCATTTGTCTGGATTCAATCTATAAGACCAAATTAAATATACTCCTTATATGTTAAGGTTAAGAGATAAAATAGATTTTATTTCTAAATTGGCCTTAGCTAGGAATTTTCATTTTTATTTTCTATCAAGTAATACGTTATATCCAGGAAGGGTTGTTTGAAGCTGCTACCCCTTTAAATCTTTTATTTTGGATTTTTCTAAGCGTAGCCTGGAGGAGTGTACGGGGCTGAAACTCTGTCTGAAAATTTGCATTTTCTAGAATTTAACCAAGAAGGAATTTTTGAGGCTACGACCCCTACTGAAACTTCTAGAAACATTTTTTTTCAAAGACGTAGCCAGGAAGAGGTCGGTTGAGACTGAAACCCACCAATGAAATTTTTTAAATCTGTTATTTTTGTATTTTTTCTAGAACCTGGCTAGAAGGGATTGAGACCCCCCTCCCAAAAAAGTCCACTTTACGTCCATAGCTAAAGAAAAGGTTTGGGGATGCAGACCCTTAAATTAAAAAAATATATATATTTTAAGTGCAATGGTAGATGTGCTGCTGGATCGGCCCCTCCCTGAAATTTTCAAAAAAAAATTACTATTCATCCCAATGGGGTAGCATCAAATTTCGCCCCCCCCCCCGCTAGAAATTCAGATAGGGCTTTAAAAATAATAATTACCCTCCGCGGCTGCGAGCCCTATGCTAAGTCCCTTATTCATCCTAGCTTAAAATCAGAGTTTGGGTGCTGCTGCAAAGCATACCACCTAAAATTTAAACTTTCACTTAGAAATTTATTTAAGATTAAGAATATTTTTTATATAGAGAGACATTTTTATTTAATTGAATTTAGGAAACAAGGGTTACTATATAGATATAAAGTAACTGAGAGAAAAAGACCCATTTCGAAAAATCTTCTGGCTAAATATATACCGTATGTATAGACATTATAGCGATTCCATTGCTTTCAGTTCTATATATATATATATGAATTTTGAATAGATTAAAGTGTTTTAACAATCGCCAGCAATCCAATCCTCTATTAATATGACTCCCTCATCTCAATGAAATATTAAACAAAATTTTCTCTTTATTCGCAGATAATAAACATCAAAGTGCTTCGAAAATGATTTTCAAAAACTAATAAAATTTGACCTGAAACTGTATATTATTATTCAACGAGGAAGATTAAACTTGAAGATAAACAGCAGAAAGTCCTCATTATTTGGTAAGTAAATTACATCTACCATATATTAACACTTCTATTGATTAACTTTGAAATTTTGAACTATTTTATTTTATTTTTTTCAGTCGTTCATCTTTTACTCAAAATTTACTTCAAAATTTACTTGAATCTTGACTTAATTTTACGACTTCATAATTTCAAAAGGTGAATATAAATCCAATACTAATTCACTATACCTACATAATACTTGTAATAGAATAATATAACGAAATATAATATTAATTAGTAGAGAGAAACAAAGAGGTTGTTCTCTGCTTGATGTAAAGGAACATACACACATTTATATAAAATGTATATATTATTGTTTAGTGGCGTAGCCAGAACTTAGTTCTGGGGGAGTTCTAGTTTTTTTTTTAACAAAATGTTTTTATTTTCAAATTAAAATTTACATATTTATTTTTCATTTTACAATTATTTGAGCATCGAACAATAAATACTCCCTACCCATGTCCATATTTACAACAATGTTCTTTTTTTTAACCATTTTTTAAAATTTTAGTGTTAAAATTTTGAAAAAAATCCACGACTTGAATACTAGTTACCATAGTTAAAAGGATATATATAGCCCAGTATATAGGGGGATTTCAGCTTACATTAATTGCGGGAAAATATTTTTTTCTAGGATCGTTTGGTATGTTGTAGGTATGCCAAATCTAAGTGTTTGCGTCCTCGTAAGTGTGGGGAACTTTTGGTGGCTGAAAAACCTCGAAATTTTCGGTCTTTTTCCAATTTTCGCTTATAACTCGAAAACGGCCCATATTTTGTAAATAACCTTCCTATAGTAAATTAAATAGGACAAAATTTCGAGTCAATTAAAACAAATTGGTCGAGTAGTTTAATTTTTTATCAAGATCCAAAAAACAGCCCCCTGGATCACTTTTGAATATCTCAAAAACTCACACTTTTTTCGATTTTTTCCCATTTTGAACATGAAGGAGCACGTTTTCCACAAAGACTATTCTATACATTTTTAAACTAGATTAAATTTGCTACAAGTCAAACAAAGTTTCATCTTAATTGGATAATGGTAACCTGTGCCGAAATGAGGTTGAAGTTTTGAAAAACTGCAATTTTTTGCAAAAAATCGCAGTTTTTCCTTCATAAAATGAAAACCACTCATCCTAAAAACTTGATTCCTATCTCATGCTGTTAACTTAACTTTAGATTTGACAGATAGATAGGGTCTTCATCTTGGGGGGGGGGGGTTCTGACTCCCCCCGTGTACACGTCACTGCATATACATATATATATATTTTATATATATGTGTGTATGTTTACTTGCATCAAGCAGAGGACAACTTCTTTGTTTCTCCCTATGAATCAACAACTCTGCCACTCTCGGCAAAATAAAAACTTTTCAATTATATTAATTAGTACCTACACAGAATAAGAAGAATCTTAATTAGGATATATCTACCGATGATTATGAAAATTGTCTAGTCAAAAATATAAAAAGAATGAATTCTTTCGTATATTTTGTTTTGCGTTCATTTAAAATAAATATTGTGAAATCTTTTTTTACAAAAATCGCAAAAAATTGCACCGTTTAATGGCTTAGAAGTTGTATCATTAATATAGAATTAAATATCTCGAAACCAACAACATACGATTTAGTTCAGTTTCTTAATCACTAACACATATATCGAATAATTCTCATATTAATAAAAGTAATTTCTTTTTTCAGATCAACATAAATATTAGAATGGATGAATTTTCGGATTCCACCTCAGCTCAGGACTTCCCTTTAGCAGTAAGTTTCAATTCAAGGTTGAATTTTATCAAAGTATTGGATAAAATGTGTATAATATTAACTTGAAAAGTATCTTAATATATGTCAGGACAAAGGGCCCTTATCTTTGCCTGGTCAAAATCGAGCTAATGGAATCTCCAATTTCTAGAGAAACATTGAACAAAACGCCTTTTGTCCCGCCCAAAAATTCCAAAAATTGACTCATTTATGAATTTTTTAATATTTAGAAGTTAGTTATAGCCGTTTAAATTTTGACAATTTTTAAGTAGACAAAAATAGGGCATTCTTCGATTTTTACCCTCGCTATTATTCTATTCCGAATGAAAATTTGCTGCCGTGTATACATATGTAATAAAAAATTATTCCATCTTATAACTCACATTTTTGCCATTTCTGAAAAAATTGCTAGGTGAAGATAAGGGCCCTTTTCTCTAACACCATCACATATTATATTATAATATATAACGGTAAATCACTCGTATCCATAATAAGCATTAATTAACAGGAATAGCAGGGAATTGGACAAAAATTAAAAACAGAGTTTTTATTGAATGGGCCAGACGTTTCGTCGATTAATTTCGACTTCCTCATCATCTTGTCAAAGAGTGATAGAATGAGCCACTGAGGAAGTCGAAATTAATCGACGAAACGTCTGGCCCATTCAATAAAAACTTGTTTTTAATTTTTGTCCAATTCCCTGCTATTCCTGTTAAATAATATATAACTTTCTTTTGTTTTACCCCTTTTATTTAAAAAAAAAACTTTCTTAACAAGCATTCAAGTCTTAAAACTAACCTTCATACCAAATTCCAAGTTATTAGCTCTAATAGTTCCGGAAAAATCGTGATATCTTAAAATCAAACTGTATTTATCTAATTTATGAGTTTTTAGCAATTTTCTATCTTTTTACAATATCCCCACTGGGACGTATATAATGCGTTTTGTAATCCTAAAGATCTTTTCTGCTTATATATACTTTTGTTTTAAAATTAATAAGGAAAATTCGTTCGCCAAATGAAAATTTTAACATTGGATTGGACATAATTTAGAAATTTGTATTATTAATTATAATGACTCATTTACGATAATAAATCTCCAGAATTAATAAATTTACGAAATTAAAAGTTATCTTGCAGTTAATGTAAATGTATATAAAGTTAAAATGAATTTTTCATTACGTTAAATGCATATCAATATTAAATCAAAAATGGGCCATTGTGAAATAATGAATACTCATTTCTGCCTCAATCTTTCATTTGTTTAAGGTCGAATCTTGAACGTTAGGTTACATTTAAATTTCAAACTCATTTGATTCATATTTTATCAGCATAATTATATAAGGTATGTTTAAGTCAATGCAGTCAAGTTCACTTTTGGAATACTTGTTCTTCTTCTTAGGGCCGGTTGTATGTCGGAAAGTAAATGCTTTTTACCACTAACGAACGGTAGATGGTAAATAGAGGTAATTGAAAAGTTTTTGTTTTGCCGAGAGTAGCAGAGTTGTTGATTCACAAAGAGAAACAAAGAGGTTGTCCTCTGCTTGATGCAAATAAACACACACATATATATCTAGATGATATATCTGTATATATATTATTTATTTGTTTGAGACTATAGTTTCGAAGACTTGGTCTTCATCATCAGTCTTTCTTCAATTATAAATGTGTTTTCAATATCCATATGATATTGACTCCATGAAAAAACATTTATAATTGAAGAAAGACTGATGATGAAGACCAAGTCTTCGAAACTATAGTCTCAAACAAATAAATAATATATATACAGATATATCATCTCGATATATATGTGTGTATGTTTATTTGCATCAAGCAGAGGACAACCTCTTTGTTTCTCTTTGGTAAATAGAGGGACTGGGATGGCCAATCAGATGACAGGCATTTTCAGTCCTCCATTTACCATCTACCGTTTGTTAGTGGTAAAAATTCGGGCTGAAATCAATTATCCCCCCTAATGCCCTCTTTACGAGAAACACGCGGTTTTCTAACGCTCAGCACCCCTTCGCTGTCAAATTGGATAAAAGTCGAACAAGCGCTTTCGCCAACTCTTTTATCCCTATGACCTCCAGAGACTGGAACTCGCTCCTTGCCACCATCTTTCCCGCGACTTATAACCTTCAGCTATTTAAGACCCGTATCCACAGATACCTTCGACCCCCGCCCAACCCATAAAATTCTTTCTTCTTCTTTTCACGATGGAGGGGCCAACCCAGGCCTTTAGGGGTTGCACCTTTTTGGTGTAACTCCTTCTCTCATCATTGTTTAAAAAAAAAAAAAGAAGCATTTACTTTCCGACATACAACCGGCCCTTAATCTTCTCAATTGTTTCTCCAAATGAAGGACGTTGTTCCATTTGATTTTTAGTGAGGGTGTATATTTAGGCCCGCTTTCCATCTTTTTTTTGGCCTTCCTCGGCTTCTTACACCCTGGGGACGACATTCATTTTCTACTTTTGCCAATCTGTTCTCTCCCATACGATCTGCATGGGCTGCCCATTTTCTTTTTCTAATACCGACCCAGTCGACTATATCTGGTATGCCGCTTATCTCCCTTAAATGTTCACTGCGGACTCTATCTCTTAGGCCCGGTTGTATGTCGCAAAGTAAATGCTTTTTACCACTAACTAAGGTAGATGGTAACTGGATACTGGATGGCCAATCAGATGACAGGTACATTCAGTGGCTGTCATCTGATTGGCCATCCCAGTGGCTCCATTTACAATCTACCTTGGTTAGTGGTAAAAAGCATTTACTTCGCGACATACAACCGGGCCTTAGTGTTTTCCCCTGTATGGTTCTAATTATCCTCATCTCGGTTGTTCTGAGACGTTATTGGGTGGAAATTGTATCTGCCCTTGTCTCTGCAGCATATGTCAACACTGGGCGCACGATGGCCTTATAAATGCGAACTTTGCTCTCCGCTGACATATATCTGTTTCGCCATATTAAATTGTTCAAATAGCCGGATATTATGGCTCCTTTAGTCACTTGAGTTTTGACTTCTTCTCTCAAATTCCGATTGCTCGATATGTCTACTCCTAAATAGTTGAATTTGGAGACTTGTTCTAATATGGTATCTCCTAGTTTTATTTCACACTTTTGGTTTGTTTTAGAGATTGATAGGCATTTTGTCTTCTTTAAACGTTTAGATTTCCATATTTAGTTTTTTACCCGTCTTGGCCGAATTTGATTAAAATCTTTTGCAGGTTTTCCTCACTATCCGCTATTAAAACTGCGTCGTCACGGAATACTTCTAAATTTTTATAAATTTTTATCAATAAATTAGGTTAATTCTTTTTAGTACAAAAGATTTTATTCCTTGCTTCGGTTTTATTCTTTAGGGTCCTCTTTTTATATCTTCTGAATGTGTTTTCTTAAGGGGATGGGATTTAAACAACATCAATCAATTTTTATCGATTTCTATTTTATATACTACTTAAGACGCTTTGGTTTCTGAGCAACTCATATGATTTAAGATTTAAGTTAATATATATATATATATATATATATATATATATATATAGGCTCTCCACATTTTAATTATTTTATTAGCAAGCTTTTAATTCAATAATTATATATATTTTTGATGACCCTTTGGTGATCAAAGGTATCAATTGCGAGACGTTTATGGTGAAATATTTATAATTTTAGAATATAAACATTAAAACATTTGTCAATAATGTTAATCAATTTAAAAATTCGCTTGAAATACAAATTATGTTTTCTCCTCATTGGTCAATATTGAATTGAATTAATTAAATTAATTAACTTTATTAAATGTTTAGTGCTGGAATAACATTCGAAGAAATAACATTAATTCTTATCAGGTAGTGGGTTGATGAAATAAAAACTTTTTAATGTTCAAATTAGAAACTTATTCTCGTTTATTCATGAACCCAGCCAAATGGGGGACAATTTTTTAACTTTTTTTTTATTTCACCATTGGCGTTCAACTCGAAAGAATCCTTCATTTCATTGATTCTAACATCTAAAAAGATCGATAATTGAGTGGATTATAATACTATATAAATCAATTTATCACTATTATCAGAGTAAAAAACTGAAACATCCTAAAAGAACTTAAAAAAATTGTAAAATTTAACTAGTAAAGTCGGGTGTCAGAGAACACTAAGACACCAGTCCACTTCAGCATCGTCTGATGACGATGTTCAAGCAGGAGGCCCAGTTTCGGGCCTTGCTCACGTTAAACACATGATAGAAAATATCATATCCAATGGAAACTGGCTAAATGGACTTAGTTTCCGAAGCCAACCAAATAAAAAACAAAAAAATTAACCAAGTGTGGCCCAAATTAAATTTAAAAATGGATTCTTATTAAACACTAGAAATAAATCAAAATATTTTCTAATCTTAATATTATTATTTTTTTATAGCCGACTCGTTTTACTAGCGGATTCTACGATATCTTCGAGCTTCGTCCGATCAACTTGGCTTCGAGATTTTCGGCCAACTTCACTATTCATCTGGACAACTTAAAAGGTTTTTACTCATGCATTGGCGCAAGTTCATTCTGGGGTGTCAAAATATCAAAATTTAGATCAATGAATATATTTCGGTCTTGCTATTTTATATTAAATTTAGTTAATGTTAGTTTAACTTCAAGTTTAGGAATAGGATAGGATGTGTTTGTTCTTTTTCATCATTTCTAGCATCTAACCCTCCTCTTTTTATTAGAATTAAATATGAATGATAGTATTCAAGTAATAGAGACTTGGATATAAAAAAATATCATGGAATATAGGTATTTTGAAAAATCGAAAAGATTCAAAATTATATCACATACTACTAAAGGGCATTTGTACTTGTGTCTGTTTGTAACTACTTACCTATTTCCGTCCCCTCGGGGGTTGGGAGGTGGGGTCCAGGGGAAAGGTGGGGCTCCAGGGCTTGAGGGGTCCAGGGGGCTATTAAAGGGCATTTGTCCCTGTGTCTGTACCTATATCATCACATACTACTAAAGGCCATTTGTCCCTGTCTCTGTATGTATCGCCCCCCCCCCCCAGTGGTGGGGGTTGGGGTCCAGGGGCTGTGGGGTCCAAGGGTGGGGGTCGGGGTCCAGGGGGCTACCAAGGGGGATTTGTGCCTATGCCTGTACATATATATAGGTTATACCTATGTGGAATTGCGAGGTGGAGTCCAGGGGAAAGGTGGGGGTTCAGTGGATGTGGGGTCCATGGGGAGTCCAGGGGGTAGGTTTACTGGGTTGGAGGGTGATCAGAGGCGCGGGTGAAGTTCCGGGGTTGGAGAGAGGTACGGTGGGATGGAGAGTGGTTGGAGATGGAGGAGAGGGAGTGTTAAAGTGACGGGGGGTCCAGGGGCTTCCCCTTGGCTAGCAAGAGGACCACCGAGGCGGGCCTTGCAGCTAGTTTTATAATAAAATTATTCAATTTACAACTAGGATAATGTTTTGATTTTTAGAAAAATTTTAGGATTTTTTTTTTTTTTTATCTAAATGAAATTAGACTGAATAAAATTCAATAATCAGTTTAAAATTTTAAAATTTATTTTATTTCAATATTACTCATTAATCATTTTCTCCACAGGTATATCGAGGCTATAAATAAATAAATATAAAAAAATAAACTAATGGTGTCATTTCTTTCTAAATATTGAAATAAAATAAATTTTTGTTAAATTAAATATTCATTTTTTTTTTCTAAATATAATAAATTTTTAGATTGAAGTATGATTAGGTTTCTTAAATTAGTTTTATTAATTTTTGGATAAATTCAGAATGTAGATATTTTATATTTTAATATTCTCCCCTACCTACCCTTAAATAATAAATAATACCTACAACAACCCTTTTTCCTTTGAATATTAAAATAAACTATTATTCTTTTTCAAAATTGTAAATTCTTATTTCGAGAATTTTATAGATAAAAATAGATATAGGATTTCCAGAACCGGCGTCTTCCTGGACGTTCTCCGAGATACTACTTCGAGACTGTGGATTGGTCTTCGCTTCACAAAGTAAGACTCTCTTTAGGGCTCATACTTAGATTATGTTCTCCGTTAGGGCGTTGCATTCTAATGTGCTGCAAAGATTCTCTTTCAGGTTCATCGCCTCTCCCGCCGAGGGAAACATCTTCATCATCGCCAACAACCACCTGTACCTTAGCTATGAATAGATTATCCTGAGATGTGCGTAAATCCCGTATTTAAGGGATTCCCTTTCGGACTAACATTTCAAAAACACTATCACAGGTGACGCACATCTCTTAGCCAATAGACTTAACATAAAGATATACTAAATAAGGGAATGGGGGATGCGCCAATGCCTACGAATGAAACAAAATAAATAAATAATGAATAGTACCTAAATCAAATAAATAATAATTACTTATCTGACAGACCGGTCCAACGTTTTGATTCCTCAAAGCAAATTCAAAATCTCCACATTCAAATCAACTAATATTAATGAAAATTATTGTTTTAATTCAAGACTTACAATTATCAAATTTAATTTAATTTTAAAAGTTGATACTAAAAATTATCACATTTGATAATAATTGAATTATTTTTAATATTTACTAAATTATTCAAATAAAATTCATTTATTTTTATTAAATTAAGTTGATCCACCATTCATATGAATTTTTTAAATAAAAAATGTCGTTTTTTGATTAAGAAATTAATCTAAATTTTATTTATTTTTTAAAGATGGAAGTAGATGAAACATAATGAATGATTCATGCATATTATAAAAGAAAACACTAGCTAAATATTATTGTGAGATATATAATAACAATTTATTTATTTTATTATTGTGAGATATATAATAACAATTTATATAATACAATAAAAATTTTAATTAGACTAAAAAATTTCTAAATTTCATATTATTTGCGTTTTACAAAGCTATTTTCAATACTTAATATATATAAATTAAATAAATAAATAAAAACAAAAATAAATTCTTTACTTTTTAAGAAGATATATAACTAAATTAAGGAAATTAACTAAAAAAATAACAAATAAACTGTGTGCTTTGAGGATTCATTGTCGCATGGATGAGTCTGTCGCCCGGAGCCTGCAGGCTCTCCTCGTGGGTCCATTAGTGGTGAGATCATGCATAGTGTTTTCGATATTGGGCCTCTGCTGGATTTACTTGTTTAGATTTAAGTTAAGCTCTCAGGTTGCCCTCTAATCTAATCTTAGCTAGTTCGCTTTGGTTAGGCCTCATCGTCGTGCATGTCTTAACTGTAGGGTCCAGCAGGGAGCTAATATCGCAAACACTGTCTTGTTCTCGCCATGAACGAATCACGAGGGGCGTCGTCCAGACCGGAATGAACGGTTGAGGTCCAGGTCTCCTCTAATTTTAAGCTCCGATGCGTTTTCGGTAGATCTTTAAGATCTTCTACACAAAATGCCAGTGAAGGTGGGCTAGAGGTGGCTCTCTCAGGGAACGACGCCAGGAGGAGACGCCTCTTCTTTCCGGATCGGCCCGGAACAATTGCACTTTTATTCTCTAAGATTTCTGAAAATACTTTCGTGATGACTGACAGAAAGATCTTCTACCTTTGTAAACCACTGTACATCTCTCTGACAGTCGTTGCTTGTTCGGCCCTAGGGACTGGTAGAATATCCAGGACCGACAACCTTGATCCCTTCGAAATGATGATAATCAGATTAGAATGGGATTGTCTGTTTTGGGGTATTTGAGGCTCTCCTGTAGCTAGGGACTCTGTGCGATGCTTCACCCACCTTGGTGTCGGTCGCCTCACCATTTTCGTATCTTATCATTCAGGATAGGTAGGATCTCTTTCAGGAAGCCCTGGTCTCATTCACTGGAATCCTATTGAATCTAGTTCATCCCCTCACTGGCCGGGTTTCGTGTTACGCGATTTCCGTTTCAATAAAAGTCCAAACCGTCGTTTTCGAATTCAAATTATGAGAATTTGGTTCAAAGCGATTGGCCCTTGGACTTCGCGGCTTACTTGAAATTCACGAGGCACATTTTCTATTATTATACTTTTATTTTTATAATAATAGAACAGGGCAAAATAGAACAATGTTTAACGCCTCATTTTCTCTCCACTTCCATTTAGAAGGAATTCTTTGTATTTCCTTATAATTGGAAGTTTTTACTAATATATTTTCTTTGAGTTTGTCTAGATTTTATTCAGATCTTCCTACATTCTCGGATGCTTTTGTTCCGGCATGACGTCATTCGGATATGTCATTTCATCTTGCCTCAATGTAAGTTATATAGTTATAGTAATTTATAGAAAAATGGCCCTATCTAATTTGTATATACTTAACAGTAAACGACCCTCCGTCTGGTGGCAATATACCTCTGCTTCCGCCTTTTTGGGTTCCCATTTAAACTTTAAGGCTTTCTGTTTCTACACCCTCTTTACATTTCTGCCATTACGTCGATACCTATCATATTAGTTTCGTAGGGTTCTAAATAATTAAAATTTGGTCTAGGCTGGTCAAAGGGCCTAAATCAATAGGTACAAATCTTATATAGATTCGAATACCCTGAAAATGTGTGAGAGCCTATCAATGTTGGGCGTCTCTGTCGCATCTGACCTGTCTTGGAATGAACACATCTCCTCTGTGGCGAAATCTGCAGCAAGGAAGATTGGCTACTTATTTAGGTCCAAACGATTTTACAAGCCCCCACATCTTCTCACCATCTACAAGGCCCAAATCCGCCCCTGTCTCGAATACGGCTCTCATTTATGGAGAGGAGCCTCTAAATATTCTCTTGCTACCCTGGATGCAATTCAGAAACGAGCCGTCAGAGTAATTGTCGATTCTACACTCACCGACTCCCTTGACTCACTAGCTCATCGAAGAAATGTCTCTGCCCTTTCCCTTTTCTATAGATACTATCTCTGCAGGTGCTCTGATGAGATAAAATCAATAATTCCCCCCGAAGCATGCTTTGCGAGTAGCACGTGCTTTGCCGACTCCCAACACTCTTTCGTCAAACTAGAAAAGTGCCGGACCACTTCATTCGCCAATACATATATCCCCATGACTTCAAGGAACTGGAACTCTCTCCCACCCTCCATCTTTCCCAGCACTTATAATCTTCAAACCTTCAAAACCCGAGTGCATAGACACCTACGTCTATACCCTCTCACTTAATCAACTTTCCCTTCTCTTCGGTAATGCAAGGGTCTTTCGAGATCCTTTACTGATGTACCCCTTCTTGCATTCGATTGCATTAAAAAAAAAAAGAAGATAACATTATTTTATAACTTAACATTTTTGTATTTTTTTCAACCCCTTAGTCAAATTTTTAAATCGTTTATCTCCCTTTTTTACGCTAAAATATTATATTCCGACAATTAAGGCAACATTTTTTGTTAAGCTTTGTTGGTCATGTTTATTTGGAAAAAAAATTGATTGAAACACCATTTAAAAACTTTTAACAAATTTTCTAGTTTATAGATCTCATTCGGCTTCTAATGAAATGAAGGGTTTTCCAAGATTTGGTAGAAATAGAGTCAACTCAACACATCGACTTTATTATTAATGAAGCCGAAACGTCGTGAATTCACTATTATAGTTATACTTAATTAAATTAACTAATATTCTAAATGCAACAATTTTTATTATTTCATCCAATCCAAATAATTAAAAAAAAAACGTGTCTTACTAGTTTTTAAGGAATTTGGCGTTGGTACTTGGTGAAACATTTTTTAAATTATTGGATAAAAAATACTTAGTCAATTACTTTTTGTTGCTTCTGAAGATGGGTTAGGCACCCGAAATATATTTATATATATATCGAGATTAAAGTCTCTCCAAAAATAAATTCGTTTTATTTTTATAACTTAATGTGAAACCTACCAAGTATTTTTTATCCAATAACTTGTCTTGCTTATGAAAAAAAAATATTTTATTCAATAAATGTCCCGGGCTAACATATGTTACATAAAGATTTTGCCAATCAATAATAAATATATATAATATTCTAAAGGTAAGTTTTTAGGGTTTTGTTTAAACATTAAACGGGACCTGTCTATTCGTCCATCTGTATGAGCATTGTAGCTCATAAATTAAAGAAGGTGCAAAGTTGAAATTTTCAAGTTATATGTATATATTTCCGCCGAATCAATAATTGTATTGAAACTAGTCAAATTTTTGTAGAGTCGAAAATAAAAAATATTTATTTATCATAGGGTATGAGGTATCTCTGCAAAGATCTCATTAACTAAATAAAATTATTGTATTTTTTAAAGTTTATTTCACTTGAAAATTACGGTGCATATTTCACACTTAAAATCATTTCCGAACCACTTAAAATTATGAAAAGATTTAAAAATTCATCTATTTTCTCCCTATAAACGAAAATAAGAACGAATTTGATATTTAAACTATTTTGGAAGAAATAAAGTATGGAACCCTTGGTATGCAAGTCTGACTCGTACTTTGCGGGCTTATTTGTATTTTTTCAAAAATTTCTTCTAATCAAATTTAATCTAGTTGAGAGCAGCTTTTAGTTTTTCTGCACATATCAGGATTGGATTATATATAGCTATATGGTATATATTATATATCGTCGCTTGATCTTACAAAACCTCGTAAGTCCTAAATTCAAAGTTACCTAGGAAACAAGAAAAACCATTTTAAACACAAATACATACAAATACAATGCATATATTTTTCTTGGAATAGAATAATAAGGTTTCAATAGACAGACGCGCTGTGAAAAGTTGGTCGGTATAAACGTATAATCGTATTTGATCAAAAATCGGTCTTAAGAGGTTTTGTAAGATTAGCGACGATATGTATATGTTTATTTGGATCAAGTAGAGGACAACCTCATTGATTTCTCAATATATATCAACAACTTTGCTACTCTAGGCAATATAAATAAAGTCTTTTCAATCAAAGTATTATGCTCGAATTCGGAAAACCGGCTGGAAACCTGAACCGATCCAGGATATACAAAGAAGAAAATATGCTGTCTTAAATACTAACTATAAATCATCGTTTTTCCTCCCCCTCTCATTCCAAATCCGAAATTAAGTGGCTCTGGATTGTTTTAATTACCCCCTCGGGTGGGTCTCTTTATTTCAAGTCAGGATGATGGGGTGGTTCGGCGTCGGCGTCGGCGTCGTTGGCTCTGTTCGTTTGGTTCCAACGATAGCACAAACACCTCCCCCATAATCCGGAATAAAGTGGACAAAGGAGCGAGAGAGACGACGTTTGCCTATTCAATTAGCATGAACGTTGAAATCTGGTTGCGGGGAGGTCGGCTTTTTCGAGAGCGGCTTCTCTCGGCAGATAATCCGCTTTCGCCTCTCGCGGGCTTATGGAATTGTTATCTGGCACGCTCTAGGCGCGCAGAATTACCACCACACCCCTCCCGGGGGGACTCTCTGTTTTATATACAATTAGCGTATTAAGCGTGGTTCAGGATCACCCCTCGGCCGGGGGTGACTAGAAAACTATTGAACGCAGTCAGCCAACTTTGTAAAACACGTTTAATTCCATATACAGGGAGGGCATCAATGATGATGATTAGTCCGATGTATGCGGATTAAAATAACGCAGGTGTTCTCTCACGGTTTCTCTTCCTTCCAATCTATACTATACTAATAGAGGACAAATATTCTAATCACTCATTGTTACTTTTTACACTGTAATCGTTTTATCTTATTTATTTACTTAATTTTAAATTTCAACACTATTAAAGTAAAGTTGCAGATATTACAAATAGTTTAATTTCTTTACCATATAGTATGGAAAAGTATTATAATCAGACAGAAATACAAAACAAATGATTTTCTATTTTACTTGACCATTCAGGGTATGGTCAAGTATTGTAATCGTGCATGAAAAAAGTGTTGTTGTTTTTGCTTCGTTTTTTCGAAATATCTCAAAAAGAGCTGAAACTATTTTGATTAAAAAAATTGGGCGAAACCATGGCGTTTCGGTCTACAAAAAAGCCCTAATAATTGTTTTGTCAAAATGTCTGTTAGTACGTACGGAGGGGGGGGGGGATTAAAAAAATAAAACTATCATTATATGGTATGTTAAAACCATTTAATGGAAGAAGAAATTTCATACATGCACTCTATACGACCTTATGAAAATAACTCACTATGTGAAATTGATAGTGATCCAAAAGTGTGTGTGTGGGGGGGGGGGGGGTCAAAAATATATTCAAACAAAAATCGAAGAAAGGTGATATTTCTAATTAAATAGCCTTATAATTAAAATGAGATATTATTAATTGCTAATGGGCCCAAAATTAAGACGGAGGGGGGGGGTTCTTTCGTAAATAATTATAAATTATATTAATTAAATATATATATAGAGAGAACCCGGGTGCAGGGACGGCGAAACCGTGGGCTCAGGGGGTGGGTCAATGGGGTTAGCGGATCTCATGAAGAAAGAAATTTTACCCTTACTTTACCCAAAAACAACTTTGTTGCCAAATTGTTGGTTGTAAAATTAATGTTATACTATTATCAGTTTTCGTTAACAAAAGCTAAAAACCTTGCGCCGTAACGTTAGCCTAATAATTACTCATTTTACTAGGACTCGATGGTAGAATCGAGATTTCTAAAAAACGTCATTTATGATTTCGATGAAAATCACAGATTAGAGGGTTTTTGAGTCGACAAATTGATCCTCCACTGTCTCATCTTCGGTTAACTTTAATTTGATTAGTTTTCTCTTAATTAAAGTGTCAATGAAAATTTCTTCTTATTTTTTTTTTAATTTTTAAATCAAGTAATAATTCATTACTATATATTAAAATTGTGAAATTTAAATAATTAGTGGAATTCTCTATTAAAGATGGAGTAGTAGAATTCAAGACTAAATTAAGAATAATGAAAACCACCAATTCCGAATTCAAGAATTTATTAGAACCTCATTTTCATCCTCTTAAAAAACCTGATGATTTGGAGGATCTTCTCTCCTTCTTCAGGATTTAAAAGAAACACCCAAAGGAACCTCCGTGTATATTAATATTATTTTTAATTGCAATTAAGTTTAAAAATAGAAAACATTCGACTCAGGTTTCTTATCAAATTTTAAATGATTGTAGCTAATGGGCAGATATTTGATATACTCATAGACTGTACCTATCTGCAAATATTCGTCTTCATAACTCGAACTGTTGGTTGAAAAAATTAAATCACTCAAATTTATCCAAATGGTACCATGTTTGAAAAGGTTTCATTTTTCCCTTCAATTTTAATTTCTAAATATCAAATCAAAACAACTGGTCTGTTAAATAGTACACATTTTACTAACACAATAGACGAGAAATGCAATTAATTATTCAATTTTTCCATTTCATTTATTTATAATAAGATACGGTTGTTTTATTGTGTGATATAACAACGCGGCTGTCCCATTGGTTTTGTCTGGTTTTGTTCAGCATCATCTGTCATCATCAAGATCATCATTTCACATAGAATTAAATGATTTTAATTAAACAAGAGAATTTTTTTCTCGACAATTTTTGGTTAGTACATTTTCAAGTATATTTTAATGAGAGAGAAATTTCTATTATTTCCCAAATGTTCCCACCCTCGCGCCCTTCTCTTGCATTTCTACTCGATTATCCGTTATGAGGGTGCTTTAAAATATATTATGAAAAGAGCCTAATTACGAATTCATACAAATATGAAAAAAAATTACTAAAGCGATTTAAATATAACAAAAGTATTAAAACAAAATATTCAAAAAGAAAAAAATAGCAAATAAAATCTATATACGTAGAATTAAATTGAAAATCGACCTTCTTTATAAAAAACAACAACATATTTTTAATTAAACTTTTGGCCAATTTATTGTCATTATAAAGATAGTAATATACCTACATAAATTGACAAAAGAAAATAGAAATACATTTTTATCTTTACCAACTTATTTAGCCAGTCAAATACTAACTTTTCTTGACATATCGTCGCCTCGCCCTTTTTTCTTCCCTGGCATTATTCTTATATTAAAATTTAATCAAAATAAAAAAATAAAAAAAAATTGTTTTTATAAAAATATTTAAATATATGCATTTATTCACAAATATAAAAAACAAAAATGCAAAATAAAAATGGGTTTAATTTTGTCTAAATCTTCAGAAAGATATTAGGTCAACTGCTTAAAAAAAAGCTCAACTTAAATATGCAACTACATAAATCAGGTCTCTGGTTATTTCATAAAATGTATCCATTTAATTCAGATGAAGAAGCTAGAATTTTAATCTTTGTACCTGATCCTCGATTTCGGGTAGGTGATTTTTGCTTATATTGTATTTTGTCATCCACTGGGTGTGCGAAATATGAGCTCGATAGCTTATCAAGAAATAAAATTAATTTAATATAAAAATTAAAAAGTTAAAATAGGGGAGAGGTGGCATGAAAGAGACACGTATTGAAAGGGACAATTCAAATAACTGGCTAAATAAAGATCGTCTCGGAACGACATTATTTTTGTTCTGTGGCAAAGCCAAAGTGCATACATTGACATCTTACTTCACACTCCTATCATTTCAAGGATGCCGATGACGTGCATGTATTTGTAATCCTGTACCAAATTATTTTTTGGCTCTTCTTTAGAAACGTTTTTCCAGTACTGTAAACTGTTAATTAAACAGTTTAGGGTTGTTTATAATTGGTAATATACATGCAGATACAAGAAAAAAAAGATCAGTATACTATTATTTAGAGTTGTACATTTTGTGGCCATCTTTTTAATTTGTGTTTGATAGTTATGAATGTGACACATGTTATGAAAGAGACGACTATTTCATGACTAGTATTTCATAAAAAAATGTTATTGTTACTTTTTACCATATAGATAAAAAACAATTATTTTAAAACAGAATTATTACTATTAAAAGAACTATTATTGTTTTGTTTTTTTAATTATATGAAGGTAAATGTTTATTTCCATGTTAATGATCTTTTAAGATGAGAAATTTAAGACCAATATGCTATTAATTACTTTAAAAGATGTGATTTTAAACTAAAGATAGTTAATTGTATCCGTGCTTCCTAATATTTAGTATGTGTGTAGCAAAGTTTACGGTGATTTCCTTATATTAAAGCGCTGTCCCTTTCATAAATGATATTGTCCCTTTCAATACAACCCATTTTTGAAAAGGAAAAAATAAACTTTTTTTTTAAATGTGAAAACATAGTATTAAGAACAATTGAATGTGTTTTATTGTATTTTATTTCGATAGCCAAAAAATTGAAGTTTTTAATTCTATTTTATACTCCTTTAAAATGTTAAATTATTTATTTGCTAGAGCCTCCACAGCAAAAATATCCCTTTTGTGCCACCTCTCCTCTACTAGGTGGTATTTGTGAAATATGTTTCACCTAGAACCGACACCATGCTCTTTAGAAATGATCAGGAAATAGTTTAAAATTCGATGGAAAAGTTTTGACCACAACATGAGCGAGTTAATTACTCCTAAAAGCGTATAAAAATTTCATTTTTAATTTATTTGTGTTGTATGGAAATGAAAAACTAAAGGTAAAAAATATATTTTGCTTTTTAATAACTAACGTCATTATAATTGAATCGCATCAAGGGTTTTATTTCCAATTCAATGAAATAAATCACTCTAAAATGCATTATTTCTTCCATCCTTTTAAGAACAACCCATATTCAAAGTGGTTTCTATATAAACCCCATAATTAACCACCATCATCATCATGTCATCAATTAATATAAACAAGCTTAAATCTCTAAATTTCAGCCCCTAACTCATTTTATTATTTATCTAAAATTTTAATGGAATTTCCATTCAATTGGTGTTCATTTTAATGATTCCGAATCTGATGATTCGATGACGGTGATTACCCTCTTCATTTTCGATTTATTTTCCACACAGGCTAGACTGTCTTTTTATTTATTTATTTATTATTTCTAGTAGGTTTATGGGATGATGATGGGTAGGGGATAACCATTATAGTTTAAGTCCCAGAGTGGATTTATAATTAAAATCATTTAAATGACATCAAATTTAGTGCAATTTTAGAAGCTAATAAGTTTATTAAAAATTATTATGATTTTATTCAAGCGTTTTATTCATCACTTTAATTAATTTTACAAGAGGAGCAAACTAATTTTTTACATTCTTAATCATTTTCTATTTAGATTAACCAAAGTGAAATATTGCCAGAAAATTAAAATATTTATATCAAGAAAAAAGTAAAAACTTTTTCAAGACTCGGTACGCTTGCCAGTTGCAGCAAATAATTAATTTTTTACATTTTTGTTTGAATTTTAGTGAAGTCCAAAAGAATATTCCTTCTATACCTCTCTTGAACAGGTGTCGTTTTGGACCATGTGCAAAAGGCACAAAGCCATTTCTAGAATAATAGAAATTAAGAAATTAATCTCTATTATTCTGAAGCAGCGCTAAAATTGTTTTTGATGGGTTTTTTCGTAATCAAATTAATTATTCTCAGGTAGACAAATCCCATTCTTAGGGTTTTAATAAAAAGGTTTCCATTTTCCTTTTATACCCAGGCAGACAATGGGTTGTTTGTTTCATTGTTCTAAAAGGCCTTGAAGAAGTATTGTGATTGTGGATTTTAACATATTTTGTTCTCCCTAAACGTTAGAAATATTAATAAACGTTTTATAATTGTTTTTATAAAGAACTTTATTTATTTAATAGAATAAAAAATAATCAAGAATTTATTTAAAAATATATTTCGCATAAGCAGGTCTCAATTTTCTGAAAAAACAACACATTTTGATAGGTTTTATTTATTAATTGGATGAATAAAAATGAATCATATGATTGAATCAAAACAGGTGCAGAAGGTGGGGCGCAGTGGTGGGGAATCCGGGGGTAGGGAGAGGTTTCGGGGATGGGGTCGAGCGGGGTGAAGGTGGGGGGGGGGGGGGCTACATTGGGCGACTATTATATATTTTTGTATTTTTTTAATTTGAAAGCGGCTCTCAAATAAAAATCGACCTTTTTATCAGAATTTTAAATTAAAAATAATATTAAAATAAAGCTTTTAACTGAAGGAAGAAGTTACCGAGCATCGCTCGGTGCCTCCAGGTACTAATATAAAAAGGAAGAACGACTTGGTACACTAGAGCACTAAAGCGCTTGATTTATTGGGGGTATCGAAATCCTGACACAAATACACACCAGCTCACAAATATTAGGCATAAAAATTAAGACCGGAAATGATTTTTTTCCACGTCACAAAATTGTTTAAGCAGAATGAGCATTTTTTGCATGAATTCACTACTAGGGCCACCTGGCAGGCAGGCTAATTAATCATAAATGGCTATTGAAGGAGACAATAAAAAAGTGTGTCTTCTGCTGGAATTATAAATTTTATTTGTTTTATTGTTTATTTGTTTATTTATTTAATTGTAATAGACTGATGAAGAGGGCAAAGCCCTCGAAACTATAGTCTCGTTATAAATAAAATTTATAATTCCAGCAGAAGACACACTCTTTTATTGTCTCCTTCAATATATAAAAATTCTACTACCCTCGGCACAAAAACTTTCAATTTAACATAAATGGTTAACTCCATAGGTGACTAGATAGAGCCCCCCCCCCCCCCCATCGAGTCTGATCTGAAATAAATCTCTTTTTAACCTATAATAAAGAGCGACTTCAAAGATTACAAAACTCATATGGCCTCAACCAAATTACAAATTTTAGTATTTATTCAGGTTGAATTTTAGGACCTGATGGCTTTGCCAAAAATTACATGGGATCTCGACCAGAGCCTGAAAATTGCAATTTTTTCATTTAGTACCTACCTACGTGTGGAATTGCGGATATACGTACTAGTATGTTACCCTTTTATTTGTCAACAATTTCTTCCACACCGTTCAACCAATTGAAATGATATTGAAAACCTACCATTACTTTAACAGAATGAAGCGCTGATTAGTTTTTGGTACATATCGGCCCACAAATATTAGTACTTTATTCTAGTATTTTTTTTAGTTTTTTTTTAATTATCTTGAAAATCGCTTGACCAATTTTTATAAACTTTAACATTCTAATTAAATAGCTCGAGGACCTCAAAAAAGTTTATATGAAGTTTTTAGGAAAATTACCTTTTAAAGTACCTACTTTGCTCTACAGTAAAAAGTACTTTGCAAAAAGACCAAATTCTTTTTATCCGATTAATACTAATAAAGGAATAAACAGATTAATATTTCAAATGGCTATGGATAAAGTCTATCAAAGATCAATTTTATTTAAAATACTTCATATCGCAATTTAAAAAATATAATTCACCCGTTACGTTTGATATGCTTAACTTTTTTCAGCCATTAAGGGCGTAAACCGGAGTATAAATGTATTTGTAAACATTTGAAATTATACCATTTTTTTGCTTGGCTGCTGATCTTGGAATCGGTGCCCATGGCGTATTCTCTGTCAAAGTCATGCCTTTCATCTTTTGATGTTCATCAAAACACCTGCTCTAGAATGTAAAACACTTCATCTTATACCCAATAAATTTATACAATTTGTTAATATACATTTGGAAAATAATTTATTTTTATATTTAGACTTTCTTCTTCTGTTCCTTTCTCTCGTAGAGTATTATTCAAAGAGGGATAGAGACAGAGATGGAGAGACATTATTTTGTTGAATAGACTCCTAAATGTTAAGATGACCCGCTTGTTCTGTTCTCCTTTGTATTCCTTTTGAATGGCGTCCAACGATAGACAGAGAATCAAAATCCACCCCCGCACCCGCACCCCCTCCTATTCAAACCCATCCCACCCACACATGGGATTCCTTTTGTATAAGAGACACAACGTTTATTGGGCAAAGGGCTGGAACAGAGTGAGAAGTGAGATAGGGCGCAACACCCCCAAACCACCCCTTTCTCGCTCTCTCTATCATCCGAGGAGGTTTTTTCTTTTTTTTTTAAATTCATCCAACCATTCAAAAAATATAATATTTGCGACTTGCTTTTGTTAGAAGATAATTCGTAAAAAAAAAAAAAAAAAAAAAAAGGAGGGGGAAATTAATAATCAAAATGTGTGTCGAAAATAAGCCGGACACAATTGTTAATAATTAAAAAACCAATCAAAATATTTTTATCCAAAATTGATACCTGGTAATCTATATTCTGAAATATGATTATTTTTTATTCTATTAAATTAATACAGTTCTTTATAAAAACAATCAAAAAATGTTTTTTTCATGAACGAGTGTAGAAGTTAGTTTCTATGACATCAAAGTAGGGATAGAAATGTCACATTATTTCCTACGGGAGCTAATATAGGTACATTATTTCCCGTGGGAAATAATTATGTTAATACAAATGAAAAGCAAAATTTGAAAAGTTGTTTATTTATTTATATTAAGCGATGCTCGGTAACTTTTTGCTTCAGTTAAAAGCTATATATTAATACCCCCTCGCCCCACCACTTCATCCCCCTCCACACCCACCCCACCCCCGAAACCTCTCCCCCGTACCCCTCCACCACTGCACCCGCACCGTCACCTCCACCCTCGCCCCCGCCCCCTTGTAGTGGCCCACAGATTATGTGTATATGTATAGGTATATAAATATATCCCCTAAGTATCATTGATAATAATTTTTTTTAATTAAATAACAATTTTTTTTTTATAAATTTTATTAAACCAATTATTTTACATGAATTTATGCATAACATTGTTTTTGAGCTTCGATTCCGAGATTACTTCTCCACCATCGAGTGATGTCCTTGATCATCTTGTAGTCCTTGTTTTTAATAAGAGGAAAAAACTAATTAAAGAAAAACCTTTTTTTCCTATAATTATTTCACCATTATTCTCTCGATTAAATAACATTTTTTTTTTTTTTATAAATTTTATTAAACCAATTATTTTACATGAATTAATGTATACATTGTATTTTAGCTTCGACTCCGGAGATTACTTCTCCACCATCGAGTGTCCTTGATCATCTTTTAGTCCTTGTTTTTAATAAGAGGAAAAACTAATTAAATAAAAAAACCTCTTTTCCGATAATTATTTCAATTCCATTATTCGCCTTCCATCCTTCCCAATCCCTCTCCATTAAATAACAATTTTTGAGTTCATCAATTAAATTCTAATATAGAAAAAATACGTTTGTGGGATTTAAAACTCGATTTTTAATCAATTAAATTTTTTAAATTTTATTAAGCCAATTATTTTACATGAATTTATGCATACATTGTTTTTGAGCTTCGACTCCGGAGATTACTTCTCCACCATCGAATGTCCTTGATCATCTTTTTAGTCCTTGTTTTTAATAAGAGGAAAAACTAATTAAATAAAAAAACCTCTTTTCCGATAATTATTTCAATTCCATTATCCCAATCACACCAATCCCCATTCCCAATCAATTAAATTGTCTAACTTTTAATATATATATAATAATATTTGTATTGATCTATTAGTGGAATTTAAAATTAAAAAAACAATTAATAATTAAAAGGAAATTGAATAAAAATGTAATTATACATCTTCCACAATGAATCAGCCTGCGTCCTATAAGAAAATCTTCAATTTCTCTTAATTCTATTGTTATAGC
Source organism: Forficula auricularia (assembly GCA_024734495.1). Taxonomy (NCBI): domain Eukaryota; kingdom Metazoa; phylum Arthropoda; class Insecta; order Dermaptera; family Forficulidae; genus Forficula; species Forficula auricularia. Next base: position 25,815,096 of record JALMQS010000128.1, read on the forward strand.
AAGCTATAAGTTGTATATAGCGCTCTTAGTTACTTCCGATCTTATATATTGAGAGTTCTTAGAAATAGATTAGTCCAGAAATTTTCGAATCATCTTTATTTATTCCCTTTTTCTATTATTTCTATTTTAGTAGTTCCTCAGCGAGAACAATTTTTATTCGACTAAAACTCGTCAGGACTTGTTTTTGACATGCTTGAACTGGAAGATATACCAGGCAGAGACTTCAAACCTTCTATTCGCGCCCTTTTCAGAAAAATCATTCATTTTAATTGTCCCTTGAAACTATGCATCAATTTTATTTCATTTCGAGAACCAATATAGATACTTTTCAAAACACAAAATGTTTTTATAGAAATATTTGAAATAACAGATAATAATTTGAAAATTTAAAGATCCTCCTGAAATTTTGAAATCGACCTTATATATTTATGAAAATACTCTAAATTTTTGAAATTTTAGAGATGCGCCGCATCCACAGCTGGACACGCCACTGATATATTACCTATATATAAATTTTCGTAAAATGTCAAAAAAAATGTTTTGACAATTTCAAAGTTAAATAATTTAATTTAATATTATATTTCTTGTCTTTAAATTATTAAACTTCGAAATTCTCAAAATTTTATTTTTGGCATTTTACGAAAATGTTGTCATTTTTTGTCTTAAATAGTCAAAATATTGATTAAAATTCACCAAATTTTTTTTTCATTTTCATTTGTTAATTTATTAATTTTTACTTTTAATTGTTTTTATTGTCCTGGGGTGGGGTGGGGGTAGGCTTCAGTCCCATTAGCCCCCCTGTGGCTGCGCCAGTATGTATAATATACTATTTAATAATCCAAACGTTACTGGGGAAAAGAAAATATATATTTTTTGTAAGTAGGTAGGTAATACCAGAAGCGAAATTGTGATTTTCAATAGTTGTTTAATGGGGGTAAATTTATTGTTTTCTGACTGACTATAAAATAAACTTTTTTCGCATGAGGTGTGTAAAGTTCCATTTTACCGTATGTTTATTATTTATTTATACATTCACAGCGATTTAGATTCTTGTAAATACTTCAATCTATATAACCTGTTGCCATTAAGTATTATTTATATTAAAGTGATCATTACTCAGTGCCTAAAATAATGAATCAAACGTTAGATCTTACTGAAAAAGGTATAGATTATTTTCTTTTTCAAATCGTTCATTCTCAGGTGGTATTACAAAAAATATAATATATGGATTGGCCAATGAGGAACACTCCACCACCAAGGTTCGGCATTCGCTTCGGGTTATACTATATTCATCTGAATACTCGTGTGAATCAGTGCGCTGGATTTACAATCGTACTCAGGTGAATGTACCATAAGCTCTCATCTCATGCCGCAACTCTCGCTTGTCGAATATTTCTCACTTTACGCCCTTGCTATGCAATATACTATATGGCAGAGATTCCCAAACTGTGCGCTGCGGATTCGCATCTTCACAAGTGCGCCGCGAAGCATATTAATAATTAATAGAAGCAATATATTTGGCCTAACTAGACAAAAAACAAATTGAGATGGTAAAAATTTATTTATTAATTATTTTTATCTCTTATGATTAGACATACATAAACCCAAAAAAATTAACATTGACACCCTCGAAAAAAACTGAAATATTATACAAAGGGTCTCCCCTGTGGTCTGAATTTTGGATTTTCATAGAAAAATAAACTATTATTTCCTAAAATATTTTTATCGATTTTAATACAAGACTATTAAGAGAGACCAAATACGGTATTTGTTTTGATATATTATGTGCTTTTACTTAGGCCACATCGAAAAATTTTAATTGAAAAAAGGCGCTGCGACTAGTAAAAGTTTGGAAACCCCTGCTATATGTTTTTTTTCGAATTGAAAAGTCGATTAAAAATGACAGGGGGTTCCGTACCTATTATAAATATAGTCCAAGAGCTGGTGACACATTTTTGAGTACGGATTTGACCCAACTAGAAATATTGCGTAATAGTACCGTCTATGATAGTTGTACAAGGAATGGCCAGTCTGGCTGGCCTAAGCAGGTGGACCAGGTACTGCGCATGGTGTGATTGCGGTAAAAAATACATATGTGTTAAAAAATATTTTTGACCCACAATGAAATTATAAAAAATATAATTTATAATCAATTATAAACATAATATATTCACTCCAGACCATTTGAGAGGTGGGACGTGGAACCAGACCACCCAAAGTGTATTTTTACAACATGCAAAAAAATAGCATGATGCTATATGCGCAGTACCTGGTCCAACTGCTTAGACCAGCTAGACTGGCCATTCCTTGTTCAACTATCATAGACGGTACTATTACGCATTATTTCTAGTTGGGTCAAATCCGTACTCAAAAATGTGTCACCAGCTCTTGGACTAATAAGTTTTCTTCCTGTTCTCATTTTCTTTATAAACTTTTGTTGACCACCAATTAATTTTCATTTATTAAAGATTGTTAAAACTTCTACTTGCTCTTTCTCACTCATAAGAACCTTCTTGGGGATTCTGGATTTAAAGTCAAATTAATAAATTGTAAAATCATATTTCTAAAATCTGAATTTTTTGGAATATTTTTTATTCCCTTCTCTTACCGTCTTTTTTTTATTTAGTGAAATAAAATATAAATTATTTTCAATATATATATAGGTACCTATAGCCTATATACATATAATTTACTATATTTTTATCAATAAAAAAGTGGGAGATAAATTTAACCTAATTTATCGCGCGGAGAATTTACCACTGCTCGAAGCCCCTAAAAACTTAGTATTTTGGATTATATCTAACTTTCTGAGATTTGGCTCGTGATCCCGGCTTCTTTCCTTCTACTCTGTTCTTTTCACGATGGAGGGACCAGCCCATACAGGCCTTAAGGGGATGGACCTTCTGGTGTATCTCCTTTTCACATCAATATCATTAAAAAAAAACCAAACTGCTACCATTACACATTTATCATATAAGAAAATCAAGAAGTATTAGGGACTTAAAAAGACGGAAAATCAGATTCCTATGGTTAAAACCTTTCAATATAATAATCTCAAAAAATATACATTTTTCGATGTTCATTTTACAGAACTTGATAGTAGGCCGAAACGTCATGAATTTGCCCATTTTTTTATTAAAATAGTTACAGCCGTTTTGAGATATTTTGAAAACTCAAACCAAAAAACCTTTTTTTCATACACGATTATAATATTTCTCCTTCCCCTTATAGTAAAGTAAAAAATTAAACCTAATTTTATTTAAAGAGATCTTTAAAGGATTCTTCTTTGAAAATATTAAATAGAGTATTATTATATGTTTTGTTTTTCAAAAAGTTCTAATAAATAAATAATATTTGCAGATTTGATGCTTTGCAATTTATCAAAAGAGAAGTTTCGATTTAAACCACATAGATTTCAAATTATTAATTAAATAAACTCATTAGAGTGCATGACGTTTCAACAAATAGCTCTGAAATTTTGTTTAGATTGAGCTAAAGGACTAGGTGTCGAAAAGTCGTAGATTCCGACGAGTTCATCTAATTAAAAATATGCATTCTAGATGGTGTCACCTGAAACTTCTTTTTCAATAATTACTATCTATTAAAAAATATTTCTTTCTTTTTTAAAGTTTATATTTCGAAAAACAAGGCAAAATATATTATATATAATATCTATATATATTTTTCTTGCATGATACTTTAATAGTAAAGTAAATATGTAATCTACTGCCAACTTTGTATACAGTAAAAAGCCTTTCTAGTCTAAAATTTAGGTTTTTTCTTCGTTGAATCTTACAGCCTTGAGTCTTCATTCCTTTATATAGATACTTATAAAACTTAATAAACTTCTGGTTTACGCTTAGGGGTTATATCGCCTTTGCTTTTCTATATAAAGGATCGCATCTCCTCTCTTGTATAGGTCTACCCATTCAATTTCACTGGCAACTCTACTGAAATTGGAACAATTACCCATTCAAAAATTGAACGCACCACATGTATCCTAACTTCCGAAATCAGACTTTCGGATGCTTTCAAATTTAAATATAGATAATTAATAATATAATAATAAAAAAATTGATAAATATTAAATTTTCGCGAAAATACACCTTAATTTTTATACTAGTATCTACCTAAGTGGCACAAGAGGGAATCTTTTCATGGAGATTACCAGTGGAGGATCATAGGGTAAGCGGAATGAGCAGCTGCAGGGGCCCCAAAAAGGCCGATTGTGTTAAAGTGTTTTCTTAAACAGTGTTTTATAATACTTGTATTCAATTTTGTTATTAAGTAGTACTAAAATTTTGATATAATCGTTCATGCTTCAGAACTTTTTTATTTTTTGTTTAATTGATTTTGAGTGCCTCGTTTTTTTCCGCTTAGGGTCCCCACTTGACTTGATCCGCTATTGGAGATTACTTATATACATTAGGTATACGTACACAGATATCAAATTAATTATTATGAAAAAAAAACTTTAAAACTAGAAATATTTTTTTTTATGTGTAGGAAATTCGAATCAAGAACATAGTTTGATTCATATATTGAATGAAATATATTTTTATGCTAAGTCTGTATACAGTGTATATATACTCTTTTACCACACAAATAATTTGGTAGGTATATGTTTATTTGCATCAAGAAGAGAACAATCTGAATTGGACTGGCTTTTCTCATCACATGTTGCAAGTGTCTGATTCTATGGTTTAAAAATCTTGACTTATGAATTGAAACATTTAATTTAGATTTGAATTTACTAATTACTCAGTACGTTCAACCAGTGCAACTCGCCGAGTTAATTAATTCATATTGTTTATTCGCCATTAAATATAAATGTCTGAAACGTGGAATAAAATCATTTCTAATTGTTTTAGCTTATCTTTCTCTTTTGGTATTTTTAGTAATATGAGAAAGGAAGGCCGTAGAATGTTCAAACTGTTATTAACTGTTTTTATTTACTGATTAGATTTTAGGCTTTTTAGCTTCAGAATTATGAACAATTCAGAAAACGACTCTCTATATAGGATCTCTTGAACGATTGAAGCTAATGAATTGAAATTTGACGATTGTAGCTAATGAATTGAAATTTGACAAAAAATTTGTTTATTAAACTGCAGCTGTCTGCCAAGTTTCATCTCTCTATCTCAAATCGTTAGTAATTTAATTCATATAAATCGGTGTAGTCTAGGGTGGTCCTTATTTTGGGTATTTTCGAATTTTTACGCTGACAAGGGCTCATATGGTTCAAAATAAATAAATAAAAAAATATCTCCCAAGTTTCAAGTCTCTATCTCAATTTATTATAACCTGTGCCCCCAGCGATTAAGTTTCTCATCTAAATAACTCGGGGTTTTTTCCATTAAAAGATCAATTTTTTATTCCGGCCAAAGTAATGGTTCAATAAATTTGAAACTCTGTAGACTCTATCCTTAAAATACTAGCTATCCATCAGAATTATTACAGATTTTTAGCTATTATAATTTTGGAGTCTATAACTTAGTAACACATATAGCAGTATTTTATCTAGCTGTAACTCCAAAATTATAATAGCTAAAAATCTAATAATTCTGATGGATAGCTAGTATTATAAGGATAAAGTCTACAGAGTTTCAATTTTTTTGAACCATTATACTTTGGCCGTAATAAAAAATTGACATTTCAGTGGCAAAAACCCCATGTTAAAGATGAGAAACTTAATCGCTGGGGGCACAGGTTATAATTGAGATAGAGTTTTGAAATCTGGGAGATATTTTTATTTATTTATTTCGTCCATATAAGCCCTTGTCAACGTAAAAATTCGAAAATACTCAAAATAAGGACCACCCTAGTGTACACGGTCTTATGAATCCTAAGTTGTAATATTTTATCGTTTTTTTTATTTGGCTAAATTTCTATAAAAACTTTTGACAAAAAACTTGTAAAATTTTAAAACATTCTGTAGGTATGGGTATATTTTTTAGAGTTCTGTAACATTAAGTTAGAGAGCGATTTAATTTAATCATACCCGTCTGTCACACTCTTGAAGTTCCTATAACTTACTTCTTAATGTGATGATATTTCATGAGCGTATGCTTTTAAAATTAAACTGTGTAGAGTAATCATAAAATAAATTACCTATGAGACACATTCTCAAACATTGAAAATGCTGATGAAAAAAATTTCGCGCACCCTATTGAGTGAGTTAATAGGTCTTTTCAAATCCTATTAATCATGCTATTTTGTAATTTTAATTTTGTCACCTCAGGTCACAAGTCTATAAATTAGAGTAGTGTTGAGTGCTCTCCCCTCTAATTTTGCAGCTCTTTGATTTAAAAGTCTATAATAATTGTTAAGAGTAGATTAATAGATAGTACATTCAATGAAAATAATTTTAGTTGCTTTATAGCTAGGATGACATGTCAAAAAACTACATAACTCTCTTTGTGGGACTACCAATTGTACTTGACGGCTTTTAACTTTATGAACATTCTTGCTGGCCTATGACGATCACGATTTCTTTTCAAAGAACTAATTATTACTAAAGACCTACTTGGAAAAAATCACGACGACATTATCTTCTTACAGAAATTGAGTTGTTATGGATGATTTTTATTATTATGGATTTTATTTTGTCTCGGAGAACAGGTATATTGCCCCGATTACTTCTCGGCACTTAGGTTCAATTACCAAGGTGGTGAATACAACCCTTGATAGGTACACGTAATAAAAATTACCCTTTTAGTAGAAGATAATCCATCCCAATTTACTTCTCTTAGAAAATTGAGCTTCTATATTCCAAAAGCCTGGTTGTCCAATAATTACAATAAAACTATTATTAGCAAAATTGCTAACGCTTATTTTATAAGCACAGTCGACCTTCCAAAAAATAACGAAATTAAATCTATTATTTTTTTTAATGTGAATGTTTGGATAGCTAATAAGTTAAAAGATATCGAATGCCAAGAGTAGGTATATAGCATTGAAGAATTATGATTCTTCCGTTGTTGAGTTATTTATCGGTTGAAAATTCTGCCGAAACCCCAAGAATAGACATTTTTCATTTAATGAAATAAACTCATCAGAATGATTGAGAGGTTTTTCAGTGCTTGGAAAATCATCCTAAAAGATTAACTTTGATCAAGGGTTAGTTGGCGTAAGCTGAAATCTTCCACCAGAATTAATTAAATACCAAGGATGTTGCTAAGAGAATGTATTCAGAAGGAACATTTAAAATTCGAGCATCATCAGTAGGTACTTAAAAATATAAAATTTTATTTTGATACTTATTATTATTGGTTCCTACAATTAATCATTGAAGTCAAGATAAAAGGTGGAAGAAGTCAGGGAAGGCTTCTTAGCTATGTAATTTGTGACAGTCTTACGGATTAAGTACTTTTTCACTTTTCCGTATGACAATGAACATGGAGCAGATTTTGCATCTATAGTGGCCAAGGTTCTTGCAGGACAAGAAGAAGAAGATTAGTTTTTAAGCTGAAGCGCCAGAACATTTCGAATCATGAACACATACATTCTGACTAAATTATTAATATAACTTTTAAGGAGATATGTGTTGGTTCAAGGTAAAACATTGCGTGGGTTTCACATAAAATAAAACAAAAGTGAGTTTAGATTTCGATATACGTATTTCGGGTTGTCAGCCTATCCTCAGTTAATTTTGCTTGACTAGCATCATCAATAACTTTTAAGGAGATAGGTGTTGGTTCAAGGTGAAACATTTTTTAGTAGTAAAAAATTAGGTAAAATTGCGAGGTGGGTTTCACATACAATAAAATAAAACAAAAGTGAGTTTAATAGATTTCGATATATTCCGGGTTGTCAGCCCATCGTCAGACTATTAATAGGTATCTGTTAAAATATCATTTCTTCGATGTTCACTATATAAGGCCCCAATGCCATGATTTCGCTTCAAAATAAAATTTCAAAAAGCATGTGCGGGCTACAGATACTTTCAACTTAATTAAAATTTCTTCAGCGCCCATGAAGCATTGCCGCCCTGGTTTCTTGGGCCACTTGGACACCAAGTAGGTAAAGCCCTGCATTCGTTCGTTATGTGTCGTTTATTATAATAGTGGTGTAACTCAGTGAAAGTGAATTCGGAGATAACGAGCTTTTTGCAAATTGATGTATAGGGAAATAAAGACAAGTATTCATTCAGTGTTTTTTATTTTTTATTGTTTAGTACAAATCAAAGATTTTATTTGTTGTAACTTACAAAATAAAGCTAAAACTAATTAAATAAGTGAACTTGAACTTTTTTCTGGTGTTTTAGTTCTGCACTTCCCTGAGTAAACTAGTACCTAGTGCCTTTGATGGGTTTTTAATGCAATATTTGGAGTTGCTTCTCTTTTATAATGCAAGATATGACTAAATGTGATACTATTAAGCAAAAAAATGGAGTTACACCACTATTATATTAAACGACACATGTAGTAGTATGATTTCGAGTTCACTTGAAAACTAATCCAGAATTATTAGGTGTCGAAATGTTATATTATACATTCTAATGAAAATAACTCGTTAAGGATGGTTCTAGGTGGTTAGCCAAAATCACAATAAAAGAAGGGGATAATTATTAGTGTTTGCTGCTCACCTGAGTCTTTTTGCCTCGTCGATGAACGGCCTCTTCTCAGCCTCGCTCAGCAGTTTCCACTCGGCGCCAAGTCGCTTGGAGATTTCGGAATTGTGCATTTTAGGGTTCTCTTGTGCCATCTTCCTCCGTTGTCCCCGTGACCACACCATAAATGCATTCATCGGCCGCTTGATATGCTCCTGTTGCTGGTGGTAGGCGGCCGCCCCCGGCTTCGGGGTCTGCACACTCGACGACGACATGTCGACTTCTAGCAGACCATCGAGTTCTTCGGCGGACGGGTTCAGTCCGTGGGGGCTGAAAGCCATGCGCTGCACTGAGTAGCCACCAGATGAGCGGTGCGGGGGCAATCGATGTTGAGGCGGTCCCACCGAAGACTCCTATTGGCCATTGGCCCGATGTCTGCAAGCGCCCCGCCCCCGCCGAAGACACCCTCCACTTGCCAGCCAGCAACAGGTGGGATCCTAACACATGGGATGCCCAACCAAGCTCGTTTCCGCTTAATCTGCCACTGAATTGAAACAACCTCCGAATATTTCTCATTTTATGCATGTTTTCAACCAAAATTAGGGGAAAAGTGAACATTTTTCAAGTCTGGATACGGTGTTTGCATGTGAAACAATAATTTTAAATGATAAATACGGTAGTATACGTCTGCTTTAGAACTCGTCCAATTCGGAATACGTCCTGTTTGGATATGACAAATTTTGCTCGGTATACGACTTCTGTTCGGTATACGATATAAATTTTTTCTGTGAATGTTGCGCCATTTTGATTAAATAATTATCTCAGAGGAAAAATTAAATTAATAATCAATTATATTCGGAGTTGATGTATTATTAACTGACTCATCATACAAGTAAGGATATCATGTAACAAAATTTACGGCAAAATAGGAGACAATAAAGTTTATTCCATTTGGTTTGTTAATTTAGAATCTATAATTAGTCATTAGATTATATTTAAATTAACTACAACAAAGTTTTTTTGGACAAATTTTTAATATAAGTCAAACCAGCTGAGCCTAGCTAAGAGTGACAGGAGTCGGTAATAAAAAACCCATCAGAATGTCAGGTTTTATTGTAGGTGGACTCTTCTTGCACAGAATATTGATGATTGTATTTTAGCATTAACCAGAGTTTAAATTTAAAAATATATAATAAAATCTCATTGTTTATTTAGGTGTTTAAACAGAGTTTAAATTATTTTACAACCCCATTAATGTAGGTGTACCTAATAACAATAATTTTTTGTTTTGTTTTTTTTACATGAGAACGGATTAATCATTTTTACATTACTTCTAATGGGAAAAGTTAGTTTGGTATAGGTACGTCCTATTCGGTTTAAATCCAAACATCAGGAACGGATTAAGGTCGTATACCGAGGTTTTACTGTATCTAAAACTGATATTCATTTCGATTTAATATTTTCTTACATAGAGTCTAAATAACTTTTCTAGAATAATAGAAATTAATTTCTAATAGTCTGAAACAGGCCAGGACATATAATGTCTTGCTTTGTCTTGAAATGTCTTAGCTCTAAAGTAATAGATCTTAAAAAGAATCAAAATCAAAACGTATTTTTTTATATTCCTTATTCCCACAATGCTATATTTTTTGAATTTTTATAGTGATTCTATATTTATAGACACATAATTTAATTATTTAAATATGGAAGATGGAATAATTAAATCTATATGTATATACTTTTTTGTATCTTTTCTGGTAATAATTAACCGTCTAAAAATGACTACTGATCAGGAACGGATTAACCCACTTTGGGGTCCTAGACATCTTCTTTTTACCGGGCCCTCTCCCACACATTTTCATTAGATTTTAGAATTCACAATAACCATATAAAAAGCAATATATTTTGCTTATTATATACAGTTATTCAACAGAAAAGAAAACTAACTTATTTCAAATATTTTCAAAATAGGCAGTTTGATCGGCCTCTTCAAAAAACCGCGCCCTAGCGCCCTAGACATTTGTCTTATTTGTCTATCCTATGGTCCGGACCTGCTACTGATATTTAAAATGGTAATTTTAAAGATAATTAAATTTTGATTTCGGTTAAAATTATAAATTGTAAATTTAAGTTTAAATCTTATTTAGTCTAAAAGCTGCATTGGTCTGACAAACAAACATACACACAGTATATTATAGCAGAATAGCGTTTTACATAGTTCGGAATTCTAAAAAATGTCTTGTGGTAAAATATTTAATTTATTAATTTAAAATTTGTAGAGAATTTATATTATTTATTTAAACAAACATTATTTTCTTTTGGAGCCAATCCTCTATTTTAATTTTGATTATTTTAACCCAATTATGAACAGTTTTAATTATTTTTGCAATTTTTGGGGTTGGCCTCAAGTATCTTAAAGTAAATAGGGGCCATTCGTAGTTTTGAGTCTAGATTTATATAGCTTGGAAAACTTTTAGTATTATTTATAAAAAAATAATAATAAAAATAATAATGAATCTATTTAAAATATAATATCTATAGAATAGAATAATTTAGAGATTGTGCAAACATACCTATTCATTTATTAAATAGAAAAGTCAATTCACTATAATAGTGAATCACTTCCTATTGTGACTCAGAAGATCAATTCAAATACCTGAATTACTTTGAAGATATGTTACGCTAATAAAAATAATGTATTATTTAATTTTTGTAATATTTCGATGTAGTATATATTGTACGATAAAGAGGCCTAACGGCCCTATAGATACAATTAAATAAATAAATAAAAGATATGAAAGAAGAAGAAACAAAAAGAATATTTATTTTTCCACCAAAGGTTGAAGAAATTTTCGAGTTAGGCCACCATTCGTAAAAATAGAAAATTAATTGAAATTTTACCTTCTTATTCTGAATTCTCATCAAATAAGTATAGACTTCGTTAATTCATTTCATCGTTAGAGTTCATTCTGGTGACAAAATTTTTCTATTTCAAAAACTAATAACCTGGAGAGTAGGGCGGCCACGCATGTAGCGTCACTGCTTCAGCATTGTCGCCTTGATGACGACATTAGAGCGGGAGACCCATGTTCAGGCCTCACCCGATACAGAATAAAATATTTTCTGCTAAAATCCAGCTTCTCCACTAATACTACTAACAAATAATAATGTAATCATACTACATACCCTCTGGCTAAATGGAATATGGTATCCGAGGCCACTAAAAACAAACAAAATGAACTAATTAGTTTTGGACCTTCCTCTCTCCAAAATCTGCATTTTTTGTAAAAAGCTGGCAGAGTCTTTAAAAATTTTCATTTTCTACTATTTAAAAATATGTAAATTATGAACCACATAAACTTAATTTAATTGGAGGAAAAAATAAAAAAAAGACATTCTTGAGGGTATTCTTCATTAGGGAAATAAATGAAGAATTTTTGTTAGGCAATTTATATAAATTTTAAGTATTTAAGCAAGTAAATCTTCTTTTATTGGAAAACGGAAGTCGCAGATCATAAATTAGCCATTCTAATTTTTAATCTTGGCATAAATATCTTTTATTAATAAAAAGAATCCTCATTTTTGAATTAAGGGAGAATAGTGTTCTAAGGGATGCATTAAATTAAAACAATCCCTGAATTTACATTCACGGGTTCTTTAGAAATCTCTATTTTATGAAGATAATATATCTTGGGATTCAATTAAAATTTAAAGAATGCGGAAAAAATGGAAAAGAGGAATAATAGATAGGGAGGAGATGGAGGATTATTTAAGGGATGACACATATTAAAGTAATCTTAAAAGGAACTAGCTTCTAATAAAACATTCGATTAAACAAGAATTGTCAATTTTTTTTATTTTGAATTTAATAACCTACTATATGTAGGTATGTATATATATTTTATAGTTTTGTTGATTTTCATTTTTCAACTATTGACTAAAAATTGTATTAAAGGAGACAATAAAAGAGTATGTCTTCTGCTGGAATTATAAATATTTAATTTATTTATAACGAGACTATAGTTTCGAGAGCTTTGCCCTCTTCATCAGTCTATTACAATTGATTCACAGGAATTAATGTATGAATTCATACATAAATTCCTATATTAATTCCTGTGAATCAATTGTAATAGACTGATGAGAGCAAAACCTCGAAACTATAATCTCGTTATAAATAAATTAAAAATTTATAATTCCAGCAGAAGACACACTATTTTATTGTCTACTTCAATTTATAAAAATTCTGCTACTCTCGGCAAAAAACTTTCAATTTAATCAAAAATTATTTGTTAGTTTTGCGGATAAAAAAATTGTCAAATCACTGAAATTCTAGGACGTCGTCTTTGTTATTATTTAAGTTCTTACTATGGATTAATATTGTTAGGTTTTTCATTTAACAAATACAATTTTATACAGATTTTACTTTAATTATTTATTAAAATACAAATAAGTTTTATATCTTATAGAAGTTTTTTTTTTTTTAATTTTTAAATATAAATGAAATTAATTTTAAACTAAAACTTTAAATTTTATATACCTACCACCTCTAGTGTATATAGCCCTTGAGAATTCTTTCACATTGGACCTCCCATAGTTAGAAAATCTAATAAAATTTTCCAGTTTATTCATGACATCTCGGCTTCTAATTCTGATGACAATATATTGCTTCTGAAAGCTTAAAGAAAATTAGCTAAATAAACCAGACAGGCCATCTCAATACTTCCCCATTACATTCTTTAGAATATAAATGTGAAAGTAAAAATAAAGCGGTGATTGGGACTCCGAGAGTTGCCACTTGAGATTCATAATTGTCTTTAATAAGCAAACAATTCATTGTTCTATGTCGACTGGTTTGTAAATTCCATTAGGTACAAATGCTGTAAAATTCAGTTTTTTATCCCTTCTTATGACATTATTTTAAAGAGTATATATATATATGTTTTTAAATTTGAACTAATTCTACTTAATGAGATAAAAAATAGGTACCTAAATTTTTATCACACACTCCACAAAAAAAAATTGGGCCCCATGAAAAATTCTACTCTTCCCAAAATAATTAGCTGATAATTTTAATATGATTTTAATTTCGGTGAAAATAAATACCTATATACAAATCAGTGGCGGTTGGTGACTTATCCAACCAGCTGTCCAAAAAAGTAGGTACACCCTCCATTTTTGAAATTTTATTTTAATCATCGCTTTTTTATTTTTTTGCAAATTTCATCGAATATTGCATCATTTTTGTTATTTTTCAAATTTAACATTAGATTTTTTAAAAATATATTTTGAGACCTTCGCCCCTAACGGATACTGCTTTGTGTGAGTGAGTGTAGGAGTCAGAAATTAAATCTTGTGACTTCAACTTCTAAGTCCCTGAGATGGAAATCGACCATCTTCCACAATAAATCAGCCTGTCCTATAAGAAAATCTTCAATTTATCCTAATTCTATTATAGCACTCTTAGGTATTTCCGATCTTATTATTAGGAATGGATTAGTCCAGAGAATCTGGAATCATCTTTATTATTTATTCCTTTTTTGTATTATTACTATTTTAATAGTTCCTTAGTGAGAACGATTTTTATTCGACTAAAACTTTTCTGTACTTGTCTCTGACATGCTTGAACTGGAAAATCTATCTACCAGGCAGAGAGTTCAAACCTTCTATACGCACCCTTTTCCGAAAAATCATTCATTTTAATTGCCCCTTGAAACTATGCAACAATTTTATTTCACTTCGAGAACCAATATACTTTTCAAAACAAAAAATGTTTTCTATAGAAATATTTGAAAAAACGGATAATAATTTGAAAATTTAAAGATCTTCCTGAAATTTTGAAGTCGACCTTATATATTTATGAAAATACTCTAAATGTTTGAAATTTTAAGGATGCGCTGGATCCACAGCATCCATGGACCGCACGCCACTGATACAAATATATATTATTGTAAATTTCAAGTAAAAACTCAAACATTCCTTTTTCGATTGTATCTTTTGTATTTTCTATATTTGTTTTTCTATTCTATCTTCTATCTATAAATCTATCTATGTACTTTATAGAAATCTTTATTCCTAAACTGATCTACACTAAATTTCGTAGTTACATTTTATAATTCAGCGGGGGTGATGGTTCATAAATCGACTCCAGAAATGTGCTTGTGGGAGCCAGGGAGCCTTCTATCCTTAAAACTTAGGGAAGGCTGTGTAGGTTTATAGTAAAAGATTTTCAAATTTTAATAGGCAGAGTTGGTGGTGTTTTACACTGAGGAAAAATATATATATTTTTTTTTAAATTCTCAATATATGTCAAGTTGTTTGCCCATCGTCAGGAGTACGTCTTCTATATCTACTCTCTTATAGATACGTATCTTCTTCTCATTGTGCCATGCCCGAACGGGCGTCGGCTCCTCTCCGCATATACACGTGCTGAGTATCTTTAGCTGCTTTACATAGATATACGGGACCTACTTTTTAACGACGGTTCCGAACGGCTAGTTTGGAGAGGCTTACTAGGCAATTATACTCTTGGTAGTTTGCCATTGCTTTCCAAGACGAGGCGACTGCAAATCTCTGCCGAGACTCAGTCTCGAAGCAGCGTACTTCAGGACAGCGGCCCGACACCAGTTACAGTATAGAGAATCTATTTGCTTCTGGCGCCCATAGATTTCGTGTTGGTTAACATTGCTTATTTTTAAATTTTTAAATGAGCAGGCGGGCCTTGGTAGCTAGTCTCAAATATAAATAAATATTCGCCAATCAGAATAATAACCACACAAGAAGTTAAACTAGGTATATTGGTAATCGTATTTTGTTATTGTGATTTACGGATCTTAATACGATGGGAGTTGAAGGGAGAAAGATGAACCTCTCTAATCTATCACCTCAGAAGCCTCTCAGGTGCAATCAAAGCGCTTTAGTCCGGTCATGGGGTTTAATTCATCTGAGTTCTTCTTGGAGATCAATGATAAAGAAATACCCAATCAGTTTGTGTATTGTAATTTGAACAGACACTTTTCTCTGACTCTATAATGTGTTTAGAAGAACTATATATATATGCTTTTTAAATAATATCATAGTCAAAGATTTATCTTTTTTTAATTACCATTATTGTTAAATTAAGGTCTTTGATTAAGATAAACAAAAAAAAGTATTTACCTTAAATATCTCCACGTTTAGGAATCAGATCTAAAAGATGTTTAGTTTAGTTTTTGATTCTGGCAAGTGGTAAACTTGATAATGTGACTTAAGGACGCGGTTCTCGACCATATCTGACAAAAGTCGATAAATTAATATTAAAGACAATAAAAAACACACAACACAACAATAACACATGCACGCAAAAATTGCTTCATTAACTTTTTATAATACTTAAACTAAACCGTTTTTATTGTACTAAATGAAAATAATAAAAAAAATAAAAATCTGGAAAGCAGATGTAATTGAATGTTGCTATGTTTTTATGCGTTTGCTCACTTTTTGAGGATTCGGATCATGTCCTTCTGGAAAATGCTGAATATCTACAAATCTAAGAGATTAACAAAAAAGTGGTCCAAGTAAAAATTCAAGTCAACAAAATTGCCTAGAGAATGAGACAAAAATCAAGTTTCTAGGATTCTAAAATCTCTAGTTTTCATTTTATTAAGGAAAACTGTTAAGGCACGATGTTACCTTTATTCAATTAAGTCTGAAATTTTGCCAATCTCATTTTTTAGCCAATTGACAACTATTAAGAGGTTAGCACCGAAAAAATTTGAAAATTCGATTTCTTGTGACCATCCTAGCGCATATGCGATATTTTGTTCAAATCGATCAAACGATCTTTTTTTTACTTTTAAAATTTTAATTGTTTAATAATCCCCCCCCAGCCCCGCTTAATTTTGGGTTCAATTTCAACCAAAATCTAATCAGCTCTTAATCTCAATACAAAAAAAAAATTACACCTTCTGATATGGCCATCCACTTGACTTTACCATACTCTTCTGGTTGAGTTTGATATAAGGGTCTAGATTTTCATTTTTTGACCCCCCCCCCCCCCATTTCGACAGGTTAGTTTTCGCATTTTTAGTCTTCTGGAACCCCAGTGATTATGTATACAAAATTTGGTTGAGTTTGGTACAAGGACCTAGATTTTTATTCTTTGCCCCCCCCTAATTTTGGCAGTTTGTTTTTGCATTTTAAGTGTTCTGAGGGCCCACTGATTATGTATACGAAATTTGGTTGAGTTTGCTTAAATGGCCATGATTTTCATTTTTTGACACCCCTCCCCTAATTTGGGTGCGAGAAAAAGAAATAGTTTCGTTATCATATGTTCATTTTTATAATATACTCCATTTTTCTTGTTTTTTAGTTTGAAAATATTATCATTTTAAATTTTAACCCACCCCTACCCCCCTTAATTTTGCGTCGATATGTACCAAAATCCAATCAGCTCTTAATCCCAATACACCAAAACTAGCTTGTGAAATTTAGTTTTGATATTCACACTAGTTTTTGAGCTAGCTCGTCCAGAAAATTTGCTAACGAACAGACTAACAGACATTTTAATAAAACAGTTATTGTAAGAGTTCGTGGCTGTGATGAAACTATACTAGATGAAGGAGGAGATATCAGCCAAAGATGGAATCACTGGGTTCAATAAAACACCTTTAATGAGACGTTTCGGCCTAAATTTTATTTGGCCATCTTCAGTCAATTAGAGTTATACACAAAATGCGGTACACATATGTGATCGAACCAAGCCTTGTCAAAATAAAAATTTCTTTTAGCTTCATGCGAATTTTTAACGATGCCTGGACCCAAAAGTTTCTGAAACTTTTGGGTCAGCACGTTAAAATTTCGCATGAAGCTAAAAGAAATTTTATTTTTGACAGGCTTGGTTCGATCACATATGTGTACCGCATTTTGTGTATAACTCCTAATTGACTGAAGATGGCTAAATAAAATTTAGGCCGAAACGTCTCATTAAAGGTGTTTTATTGAACCCAGTGATTCCATCTTTGGCTGATAACCTCCTCCCTCATCTAGTATAAAACAGTTATTATCTCGAAAAATATAATTTTTTCGATGTTCACTTATTAGAGCTTTTTTGTAGACCGAAATGCAAGAGTTTCGCCCAATTTTTTGAATCAAAATAGTTTCAGCCATTTTTGAGATATTTCGAAAAAAAAATACTTTTTCATTCACGATTACAATACTTGACCATACCCTGTATGGTAAAAGTAAAAAAAAAACTATATGCTAAATTTCGTTTTGATATTCACCCGAGTTTTTGATCGAGAGGGTACACGAAATTTGGTAACCCACTATATGTCGTAACAGACATTTTGACAAAATAATTAATAGGTATCTCGGAAAAATCGAAGAAAAATAAAAAAAACACTTTTTTCATGCATCTTTACAATACTTGACCATACTCTGGGACAATTTTGTTTGGCTACTTATTAATTTCGTTCAGTATAAGTATTTATAAAACAATAGCCTTGAATCGTTATCAATATAATTTAGAGTATCTTATAATATTTAATAATCTAAAATTTTTATACTCTACTTTCAAAAATATTTCCGTTATATCTAATAATGGTTTTAAACACACTCACTCTTAGGAAATAAAACAAAGAATTTATTTGAAGGTAATTTACTTTCTACTCGTTAATTTAACGTTAAACTTGTATAGTGGAGATATTTTATCCGTGCTGAGGGGTAAGACGTAAAGGGTTCTTATCATCCATCCACTTATTATTTGCTTTGAGTGAAAATAGCTTTAATATCTTTAGGGGCGGATCTCTCTCTCTTCGTTCGTTACAAACTTCAACTTGCACTCTTACTTAATCTTAATTAAATTCTCCCTTCTAACAAATTAATCTCCGATTAGTTGGTTAACTTTGTGACTTTTCAATTTAATTACATATATTTCCGTTCTCTATGCATCTTATGAAAATTATTATATATGCTTTATAGAATCCATTTTCATATTCTTCCATTAATCAGGGCTAGACCAAGTGCTATACCAGACAAAGCACATTCATTCATGTAGATAAACTCAAAAAGTAATTTAATTAAAATATGGTAATTATTTTAACAAATAAATATATATTTTTTTTAATTTATTATTTTCTAGTTTTGATAAGTAATTGATTAAAGATTTTACCTTTGGCCTAAGGTAGTTCTTTCACAAATTCAAGAAATCTTCGAAACTTGGATATAAGTCATTAAAAGCATAAAAACATACTGTTAAAATTTAAAGACGATTTACCACACCAAACATGAAATAATTGCAATTAAAAATGAAATTTTTTACATATGGTAGATTGGGAAAGGGTGGGAAAATGACCATTATTTTATTTTTTCATTGAAGGACTTTCACCATCTTGATGAAAAAGTAATATTTGTTAGAATAATATATTCGGAGTAACTTAAAAAAATTGAAATTATTTACCTCATAGTTTTGATTAAAAAAAAACATATTTGGGCGATTATTTTTAGTGGAGGGGATATAATAAGATCAATGGCTTGGGAACGATCCATTCTCTTAAAGAGCTTGGATCATCGTTTTCTTAACCATATTGAACAGGTTTAAATATTGAAAAATTAATTAAAATGACGGAACGATTTAATTATTGGAAATGTTTACTGATCGATGTCCTATTTTAACAATTTTGCATTAATAATTTATACTTAGACAGGAGACAAATTCTTTAATTTTTTCTTTATAAATTAAACCTTTTTTCTGCTTACGATTAATTGCTAATTTAATTTAAATATTTTTCTTCTTTTGTGTTTTTAGTTTCTGGCTCTGCTGACAATCTCATCCACCCTTGGAGATAGAGTTAAAGTTAAATGGCAATTGAAGAATCTTTTTTTCGGCCTCATAGACCTAATCCAGTGTGAATGCTTTCAAGATCATTGGGATTAAGGTATATATATTTTTTATTAGATACTTATTTCTATTTTAAGGGAGTTCGAGACTGCTTATCTATCTTGTTGATCTTCGGAAAAATCTTTTGTATCTAGAGTGACAACGTCTTCATACCAAATTTTTTAATAAAAAAATTGTTAATAATGAGGTTAACTTCGAACAAAATCTTTATTTTGAAAATATTAATAAAAAGAATATAGAGATAAATTTTTTCTCATTATAAAAACATTTATTTAACACAAAAACGATTTCAAAAAATAGAGTTACTAGTGCTTTTGTCATATTCTGTTGGTTCCAAACTACTTTCTAATTTTACATTTATGAATAACTAATTTACCAGACTGTCAAATCTATTTAAAAATATATCATTAATAAAAGTTGAATTATTGATCTGTATAAATTTGTTGAAAACGGTATCATTTGTATAGAAGTTATAGCCTTTTTAAAAGCTCGGTCCATTTACTTCCATGTTAAAAGGACAATTTTCAATAATTTATTTCTCGGCAATGAAAGAGACGATCAACTTCAAATTTCGGTAATAAATATTTAATGCATCAATGATTCAATGGTAAAAATTTGAGAATTTTCTTATAAAAATGATGAACAGTTCCGAACCACCTTAAATAAGAGGAAAAACTGAAACTTTTTCAAGACTCGATAAGGCCTCCGGCTAGAGCTGTGCTAGTGATTAATTTAAATATACCTAATAAACTTAAAAAATTATTTCTCAACTTCCGGTTCACCAATTTGATTTAAAAGCTTAATATACTCTATCTAGCTAGCTCTATGTTTATGATTTCGTTGCCTTGCGGGTTACCATCAGTCGCATGCAATATGTACACACCCAAATTGGATTGTTATCTTTTAAAGATATCGTTTACTTTTTAAAAGTGGCAACCTGAAAATTACTTTTAGAACCATGAAGTTAGACGATCTTAATTTGTGATGATCTCTAGAGGCAAAATGCAATACTTGCACTTATATAAAAATAACCTGATTATATATTATGAACTTTTAAGAAAGTAGAGGTTCACATAAATAAGTACCCAAGTGTAGACTGGGCACATTATCATTCACGGTCTTTTTCCTTTAATTAAAGCTTTCTCAGGACTTTGATCTTATACTATTTATATAGTATCTACGTCATAAAGTCTTGCCATTAAATGAAAAACGATGATCTCGGATTTTTGAAAATTTTCAGGAGACACAAAACTCAATTTCTTTCGAACTATTTGAAGTTTGTACGAGGAAAACAGCTGTTAACGGTTTTCCATGATGGGTTTTTTTCAAAATTCATCCCGGTACATATTGGCAGTATTAAAGAACGTTTGTTTCAAAATATAATTTTATTATTGTTTTCTTTCCCATTTTACAAAATTTTTATGATACAATTATTAGAAAAAATAATCCCCCAAATTTATTTTCTAAAAATCTTCTTCGACTTCTTCCTATGATTTTGCTACTGCTGCTGTCGGCCATTACACAGTATGTTTTCGATCTCCCCCACTATATATTATTTCAGGTTTTGTATGTCGTTAATTTTTAAGAGATGATTAGTACTTTTGAGGAGTTTAAAATTAATTCCAGAAAGTCGTGTTTTTTTTCACTATGATAAGCAAATATGAGCCTTTCTCGCTCATAAGTACATTGGTCTATAATGTGTACATTAAAAAAAGGGGGAAGTCAATTTTCAAAAATTTCTGAGGTGAGCCTTTTTCGAAATTCATGGCTCAAATGCTTTTCTCATATGTCTTCCAAAAAGCAAACTCATCACAATTTAACCAAAATTTTATCATTGCTGTCCAACACACATAAATTTCAATCTACTATCTAATACATGAAACCATCAGTTACTCACAAAAATTGGTATATTCACATTATAAAAATATTCTTTAATTTTATAAATTTTAGGGTTTATTTAGTCACACAAATTAAACAAATAGAGTAATTTTGGTTAATTAACACCACAGTGATACCCCTCAAATGCGAACGAGTTTTTTTTTGACAAATTTAAATTTGGGTAGGTGTTTTCTCGAACTCGATGCTAGGCCAAAATCTCCGCAGTAAGTTCACACTTGTATTTTGTCACGATTCTGCAACCCAGTAAATAACGTCTTTTATTGTAACTTTCTTCAGCTTCTCAATGATAGAAAAAGAACCATTTTCTTCAACAAGATATCCAAACCACCAGCTTTCGACTAATCTGAACAAATTGAAATCCGAACAGGCTACAGCTCCAATTAGTTCGGCTTTGAGGGATTTCACTGTATTTATTTATTTCATAGATTTACTAAACAGTTTCGGTTACCACTGGTAGACCATCTTCAGTAGAAGATATTTTCTATTATATATCTACAAGTGGTGACCTAAATTGTCTAGTAAATCTATGAAATAAATAGTATTAATTAACTGAAATTACTCTATTTGCTTAATTTGTGTTACTAAATAAACCATAAAATTTATAAAATTAAATTCTACATAAGTCACTTAGTTTTAAAAAGATTTTATAACATATAGTCTTATTGTATTTAGAAAAACTCAAAAAGCATTTCCTGAGAGGCTTTACTTCTACTAGAATTTCATACATAAGAGAAAGTAATATATAATTTCTCTACAATGATCAAACAACATTTTGTTTTTGCTCTTGGAAAACTAATCTAGAATCTCTTCTCGTTATAGTTCTAAATTATCATTCAAATCAAAAGTTTTCTTAGTAAGATAACATTTCTCGACCTCACTTTTTCTTAATTATCTCTCTATTTGATTATTAAATTAGCTCCATTTCATCTCAATAATAATTAATGAATGTTCGTTAAACTTTGTTCAATGAAGCTAATTGGCGTAGGTTTTCTGATTAGAAGAAAGAGTTGCGATGATTTCGTTCTCGGTTCGATATTCTTTCTATATCTGCCTTGTCATTGAATCAATATCCATTGTACCACATTTCTTTCTTCCTTGCCCCTCTTCCTTCTCACCCAACATTCAAGATGAAAGCAAAAGAACATCGTGTCCATCATTCTTCTCCGACTATTATTGATTTATGCTTAATTACAAACAAATATTCTAATAGAGTTTATTAGAATTCATTCTTCTGAAGGAATCTTTCTTTATTCGCTGGTAAATTTATCATTTTTCTTTTCCAATGGATTAGCTCCTTTCACAAATCTTGATGGATAGATTGTTTCCTTCCGTGTTCGGAAACTTCAATGCATAACAAACATTTGGGACTTTTAATATTATATGTTACGCTTATAAAATGTTGTCAGTATCATCTTCTCTTAAAATATAGTACTTGGAGGCACCGAGCGATGCTCGGTAACTTCTTCCTTCAGTTAAAAGCTTTATTTTAATATTATTTTTAATTTATAATTCTGATAAAAATGTCGATTTTTATTTGAGAGCCGTTTTCAAATTAAAAAAAATACAAATATATATAATATTCGCCCACTGTACCCCCCCCCACCTCCGCCCCGCTCTACCCCACCCCCGAAACCTCGCCCTACCCCCGAGTCCTCCACCACTGCACCCCACCTCCTGCATCTGTTTTGATTCAACCATATGATTCATTTTTATTCATCCAATTGTTAATAAATAAAACCTATCAAAATGTGTTATTTTTTCAGAAAATTGAGTTCTGCTTATGCGAAAGATATTTTTAAATAAATTCTTGATTATTTTTTATTCTATTAAATAAATAAGGTTCTTTATAAAAACAATTATAAAACGTTTATTAATAGTTCTAACGTTTAGGGAGAACAAAATATGTTAAAATCCACAATCACAATAGTTCTTCAAGGCCTTTGTGAACAATGGATTAACCCGACCCATTGTCTGTCTGGGTACAAAAGTAAACAAAAGAGAAACCTTTTTTAAACTCCAAGATTTGGATCTGTCTACCTGAGAATAATTCATTTGATTACGAAAAAACCCATCAAAAACAATTTTGTCGAAGATGAGACCGTGACAGATCGAATTGTCATCCCAAAAACCCCCTAACCCGTGAATTTCATCAAAATCAGGTAGAATCGTTTTCAAAATAGAACCAAGATACAAATATATATACAATTTTTGCTCGTTTAATAAGAGTATATATATATATATTAAACATCTAAATAAATTATATGTGAATCACACGATTTTCATTCACATGGAACCATTCTTTGAAATTATCTTTCCCAAATTTCGCTTTAGAATACATAATTTATTTTTTCTCTAAATTTCTTAGCGTTAAGAATTTCAAATGTACACATTTTTACAATTTATTTCTATTTATTTATTTATTTACTACATTAAAATAAACACAAAAGTTCATAGTTTTTTTTATTTCTACAGTCCTAATCCATTACATATAAAGATCTAATTAACATAGTACTTCGCAGAAATTTAAACATTATTTTAAGGTGATCTTTATTCTGTAATAGGTACTATGGTGTCGTAATACTCATTAGGTACTCTAAAGATTTTCAGGATGGTAGCTAGGTGGCTCTTATGACTCTATGAATTTTCATACATTAATTCCTGTGAATCAATTGTAATAGACTGATGAAGAGGACAACGCCCTCGAAACTATAGTCTCGTTATAAATGAAATTTATAATTCCAGCAGAAGACACACTCTTTTATTGTCTCCTTCAATATATAAAATTCTGCTACCCTCGGCACAAAAACTTTCAATTTATTTATTAACTAATTTCCTTAAAATATCTTGAAAAAAATATATTTTACACTTCGTCAACTTAATTTTTTTTTACAATTTCCATAAGAAAATAAAATTCCACTTCCATTAAAATTATTTATTTACCATATTTAAATCAGTAAGTACTTTATTTAGAGATGTAAAATCAAAATTTGTCTATATACCTTTTTGCACCCTTCGTCAAGGGAGAAAATTTTACAAAGGGTCCCCTTGCCAACACCTTGGGTGTTCCTTCTCCCCCAAATCCCTATATTTTAAAATATATATATAAATAAATAGAGGCTGCGATGGAGTTTTATTTACGCCACTATCCAGAGATGTATAATAAGTAAAAAATAATTTTGGAAGAGACTCATGGGCTCCTCTTAGTAGTAATCTTATTTCTATACATCTGTCTGTTTAGATACTTACAATAGCTTAGGAGCAAAAAC
This sequence comes from Forficula auricularia, assembly GCA_024734495.1. Classification (NCBI taxonomy): domain Eukaryota; kingdom Metazoa; phylum Arthropoda; class Insecta; order Dermaptera; family Forficulidae; genus Forficula; species Forficula auricularia. The sequence goes on from JALMQS010000128.1 coordinate 25,839,688, forward strand.
TCAGTGTACCGAGTCTTGAAATTTTTTATAGTAATCATATCTTTTCCACCCGCAGCTTATTTTTTGTTGAAAAATTGTTCTTTAAATATATCGTTTACTTCTAATTTAGAATTCTAAAAGTTCAACTTATAAATTAGATTAAGAAGACTTCCGGCTCATTCTTTTAGTAATTTTTAAAAACTGCACAAGTACACATAATCTGTCCTTTTCTTCGACTTTATATTTAGTTATCTTTAGAGCATGATGACCGATTTCACCAACCAAACTTAAACTTAGATAGTTTTTAAGTTTAATAAAGTAAGACTTATGGCCTGTTGTATCTCGGTTGGTAAAGTCTTTGTAAAAGTTGACAAAGGTGAAACCTTAGAATTCACATTGTGCCCGGGCGGATGGCCAATCAGATGACTCGCACTTTCATCTGATTGGGTCATCCCGCTGGGCACAAGATGAATTCTAAGGTTTTACACTTTGTTTTTGTTTTTTTATGAAAATGATGATAGAAGGAGTTACACCAAAAAGGTGCAACCCCTAAAGGCCTGGGTTGGCCCCTCCATCGTGAAAAGAAGAAGAAAGAAATTTATGGACTGGGGGTCGACGGTATCTGTGGATACGGGTCTTAGATAGCTGAAGGTTAAAAGTCGCGGGAAAGATGGTGGCAGGGAGTGAGTTCCAGTCTCTGGAGATCATAGGGATAAAAGAGTTGGCGAAAGCTCTTGTTCGATTTTTATCCAATTTGTAGGGGTGCTAAGCGTTCGAAAACCGCGTGTTTCTCGTAAAGAGGGCTTTAGGGGGGATAATTGATTTCAGCTCGACTGAACAGAAACCGTGATAGTATCTGTAGTACAGGGAAAGGGCAGAAACGGCTCTTCGGTGAGCCAGGGAGTCGAAGTGAGTTGGTTAGAGCCGGGTCTCCTATTAGTTTAATTGCTCGCTTCTGAATCTCATCCAGTGTAGCAAGAGAATGCTTGGAGGCACCCCCCCCACACACACAGATGAGAGCTATATTCCAGACAGGGACCAATTTGAGCCTTATACAGTATAATAAGTTGACTGGGAGTATAATAATGTTAACTTTTACAAAGACTTTACAAACCAACATACAACTGGCCCTTACTATTTACTATTTTTTTACAATAATGCTCTGAGGCGTATACCTCCACGAAAAAACAAAAACATTTATAAAGGTGACTCGGAATTGGCACTTAATATCTTACAATTCAAAAACAATTTAAATCAAAAAACTTAAAGAAATGTAGACTGAAAAAAAAACATTTCAGTATTAGTTTTTTATTTGGAGAAATCGGAGGTCACTCTTTTTTTATCTCGCCTTGCTCGAATTTTATATTTTTAATCCTTCAAGAACTAACATCGCAAATATCTTAGGCTTCGATCCAACCCTTGACTATTCCTAGAGTTCAATCACTCCTCTATGTTATGGATATTATATATCTATCCGATATCCGATTGCATTCACAAAGGGCAGTAGTGTCTTCGGGTTTTATAATAGGGTTTGTGTGAATTGTGAATGGGGCGTGTGTGGGTCTATCCGTACTCGTTTCCTCTCTTTATTCCCCACCACTAATTATTCTATTCATAGGGGATATGTGAATACTCTACTGATGATCATGAAACAATGCTGTCATTTTTCTACTCAATTATTGCACGTGCCAAATGTTTCCTTGCTTTTGTATTTATAGGGTGTTCATAAAGAAATAGATTTGTAAAATATAATAGAACAAAGAACAGCTTTTCTCGAACTCTGGTCCGCGGACCACAAGTACTCCTCGAGATCTGCTCTTGTGGTTCTTCAAAAAAGACGGAAGAAAAAATTTAATTAAAATTGCGTATCACACTATAGCTAAAAATCTTAGAGCTTGAAAAGGAAGTCATCTTTCACTTTTTCTTCCACTATTCACATTTTATAAAATTTATTTACCAGTTTTACGACTACCAACTATACTCTCGGCAACAAAAGAGGAATTCAAAGCACTATGGCTGCGGTGCTTCTTGCCAACTTTTCACCAGTATGCCAGTATACTTGTATTAAAATATGCTAAAAAATGATAAATTTGCTTTGTAAAGGAAGAGTAAGGTGGTCCACAAAACTGTTCCGAATTATAAAATGGGAATGCACCCCTCCCCCAAAAAAAAAAAATTCTTCACTACCTCTCGATATTTCTAGAATTTTATTCTTTTAAAAATTAGCTGTATATACCGTGTGAGTTTTTTATCTTGAGACAGTCTTATAACTCAAAAACAGTGCATTATATGAAAAAGTTTCAAATAAAAGTTTATTTATATCAAGGGGGAAACTAAACTACGCTATTGTTTGTAGACTACTGCAGGACACTATGACGCTCAAGCTCGAGGGGCGCACTTGTAACGTACAGGCCAGAAAATTAATTTTAATTTTAAAATCAAGAATCTAAAGAAAATATTATTTAAATTTATTTTGATGGCATAAATTGTTCATTGTATATTTTGGGAAAGGGCGGCGAACTCTATTGTGCGCAAACCCAGGTCCAAAATTGTTTGGGGCAAGGTATAGAGAAATTTATAATAAAATAATTTATAATTATTTACGAAAGAACTCCCCCCCCCCCCCTTAATTCCAGCCAAAATCTAATCGGCTATTAATCTCAATGCAACAAAACTAGACGTGAAATTTCGTTTTGATATTAACACTGGTTTTTGAGCTAGAGCATACACAAAATTTGGTAACGTAGTAACAGACATTTCGACAAAATCACTAATATCTCGTAAAATATAATTTTTCGATGTACAATCATTAGGGCTTTTTTATAGAGTTAAATGCCATGGCTTCGCTCAATTTTTTTTTTAACAAAATAGTTTGATCGATTTTGGAGATATTTCGGAAAAACGGAGCACTTTTTCATGCACTATTACAATACTTGAACATACCCTGTATGGTCAAGTAATAAAGAGAGATAAGATAAAATTATTGTATTTGTTAATTAATAGTTTAGTGTTTAGTGGGTAGGGCTCACTCCAGTTGCGTTATTTTCTAGTATTTTTCAGAAAGGACGGCAAATCCTAACTTGCAACAGGGCGCACAATGGGTCAGGAACGGCCGGCCCTTGTGCCTACCATACGATTGTTATAGACTTTTACCCATTTATGAATTAACTGGGTTATATATTGTTCAACAAACTTTTAAGTTTAAAAACAAATTGCAACTGTTGCTTCTTTTTAACCGACTTCAAAAAAGGAGGAGGTTCTCTATTCGACTGAATTTTTTTTTTTTTTTTGTTCCTATGTTACCTCATATCTCCGCCAATTGTCAACCGATTTTGAAATTTTTTTTGTATTGGGTCCAGTCTAGCTTCCGATTGGTCCCATTTTTTTCGTTTTTTTTTTCATAGGTATTAGACCTTTTTTATTAGGTTTGTTTAGACCTAACCTCTTTGTTTATGAACCGATTTCGATGGTTCTTTTTTATCCGAAAGGGGGTGTCTTAGGGATGGTGTCATATTAATTTGGTCAAGTTCTGATGATATGATCACTATTAATAACATCACTAAAAAGAGAAAAATAAAAATAATTTTTAAGAAAAAAATAAAAACCGACTTCAAAAATTAAATGCAACAAATAAAATACACTAAAAGGTATAAAATAATTATTATCTTATTTAGTTACAACTAAACGACGAAATATTAACATGAAATTACTTTTTGAAGTTGGTGCCAAACATATACCTTTTATGAATCGCACTCGACGGATCTTACTTAGTACGTTTGGCGGGTACGCTCGCTTATAGGTATAGTTTGTTTGGTACCGACTTCAAAAAGTAATTTCATGTTAATATTTCGTCGTTTAGTTGTAACTAAATAAGATAATAATTATTTTATACCTTTTAGTGTATTTTATTTGTTGCATTTAATTTTTTGAAGTCGGTTTTTATTTTTTTCCTTATTTTTGGACATATGAATTTCTTCAGCTATTGTCATGCTGAATAACGTCTTAAGTGTTTTTACTCTTGAGATTCATCTTAGGATTAATACTCTTCTTTTCTTTATTAATAGTAGCTACTCGATGTATAGTAATCTATATTGTTTCTCATTCAGCATTTTTATGAACAATAGATTGAGAGCTTAATAAATTAATAAATTTCCCGACTTCAAAGGGTGTAGTTAATGTTAATGCATAACGCTCGAGCTGTAATCAAGAAGTAGGTACTCCGACGAGGATGAGTCAGAATCTTCCTTGACACTTGAAGAAGTGTGATTTAACTAAAATTTCTACTCTTAATGAATTAGGTATTATTAGTATCTTATCTCCGGTAATCGACTTCTTCTTTGGAATCTTTTAATTTCAATTTAGTTTATAATTTGTTCGTTTTTTTAAATTTATATTATATATTAGAATTTATTTATTATAAATTGATTACAAAAACAATATAGTCACATGGTTTAATATTTAACTCTCAATATTTTACTTTATCCATTGATTATGTATACAAAATTTGGTTGAGTTTGCTCAAACGACCTAGATTTTTAATTTTTAACCCCCCTCGAACCCCCTTAATTTTGGGTCAATATGCACCAAAGTCAAATCAATTTTCAATAGACCAAAACTACGTGTGAAATTTGGTTTCGATATTCACACTAGTTTTTGAGCTAGCTAAATTTGGTAACGCACAGACTAACTAACTAACTAACAGACATTTTGACAAAACAATTATTATCTCGAAAAATATAATTTTTTCGATGTTCACTTATTAGAGCTTTTTTGTAGACCTAAATGCCATGGTTTCGCTCAATTTTTTTAATCGAAATAGTTTCAGCCGTTTTTGAGATATTTTGAAAAAAGAAGGAAAAAAACACTTTTTTCATGCACGATTACAATACTTGACCATACCCTGTATGGTAAAGTAATAATGAAGTTACGAATATTTAAAAATTCTTCTTCTTCTCATATTTTCATTTTCTATAATATTTATTATTTCAGTAATTTATAAGCTACGAAACTAACCAAGTATACTTATCATTCTAGTACAAGGAGACAAGGAATTCTAGAACAATCACAATTAATTGATAATTTCTCTCCCTCTGGGCTAAAACTTGTCAGGACTCGTCTTTTAGATCTTTGCACGTTCTTACATGACAATAAATAATGGATAGTCAGGGATTATTATATCCGTGACCTTTTTAAAAAATAAATTATCAATCCTTTCTTTAATCCCATTCGATTTAAACCAGGGCTCTTCAATATAAAGTCATAAAATTCCTTAAAACATTGAGATTTATATGTAGACAACAATTTGGCCTGATAATTTTTTTTTCTCTAAAAATAAGAAATCTGAAAATCTACTCGTGAAGTTTTCGAAAAATAAAAGTACTAATTTTAAATTTTGAATCTAGAACTACCGTATAATAGATTACAAGATTTCCGAAAAAATAATCATCATTTAGGTCTATTTTCGACTCTATTTTCATTAGAAATAAATTTTCTACTTGCAAACTTTTTGCTTGAATGTTCTAGAACAGTGGTTCTTAATTTTTTTACGGTAAGCTGCGACCCAAATTTGAGAAATATGTTCATGTCGAGAACCCCACTTCAGCCAAAAAAAAATTAATTTTCTTTATTTAGACGATACTTGAGAAATTTTTCTTAAATTTTCAATGATGACTTTTTTTAACTCACCTACATAATATTATTTTGTAACAATTAAGATAACCAAAGGTACTTTTCGGTCTAAGGAAAATTTAATGAAAAAGAGCGTGTATTTCATATTTTCATTTTTAATAGTATTGAATAAATCAAAATATATTTTTTAACTATAATAATAAGTTAAATATTTGCAGCGACCCAAAGAATATGCTTTGCGACCCATAGGTTATTAAACCACTTGTTCTAGAACAACAATTATCTACTCTTATTAAACGAGCAAAAATTGTATATATATATTTATATATTTGTATCTTAGTTCTATTTTGAAAACGGGTCTACCAATTTTGAGGAAACCAACTCTATTAACAAGTTTTGAGGATGAGAAAACGATCTGGCTAGGTCTGGACCACGACAAATTTCATCTTAATTGATCTCTTTCTTAATTAAGGTAATTATTTATAGATGTCGGTGCAGTGGTGGGGGCGAGGTGCGTGGTTTCGGGGGGGGGTCCAGGGGGCGTTTACTATATATTTGTATTTTTTAATTTGGTCACCGTTCATCGCTCGGGTGGCTCCAGGTACTTAGTTATTAGACAGATACCAATCTGAAAGAAAAATTGAATATTGGCTCTTTTATTAGAAAATTTTATATTAATTATCTAAGCCAGGAAAAAATATAAACAAATACTAATACATAATATCATCACTTTTGCAAGTATGTAGGTATGTATCTATATATATAAAATTAAGGTTTTGTCTGTACATTGCTCCAAATCACGCCAAATTTTGGTTGCACACGTTTCAAGCAAAGTTATGAACGAAAACACCCTCAACAAAATTCCTGTCTGTCTGTATGTATGTCTGTATGTCTGTCTGTTTCAGTGTTTCGCGAAAAGTTGCTCACGATTCACGTAAAAACGGCTGAAGGGATTATTATGAAATTTCATATTTACATCAGATGTCTTCTAACTTACGTTTTTAGCTATATAACGTTTTGATATTTTGACCCCAGAAGGGGGTTTGGGGGGGCGCACGAATGAAAATTATCAAATAACTCCTAAACTATTAACCCTACGGCAAATTTTATAATAAACAAAGTTGTAGGGGATGTGATTTCTGACAACTTTTGTTTAAAAAATTTCCCCAAAAAGGGGGGGTGAAAAAATATAAATTCTTGCCCTTGGACCAAACTCAACCAAATTTTGTATACATAATCTCTGGGCCCCTAGAGAGCTAGAAATGCAAAAACTAACCACCCAAAATGTGGGGGGGGTCAAAAAATGAAAATTCTTTCTTTTGGGCCAAACTCAACCAAATTTTGTATACATAATCTGTGGGTCACTAGAAGGCTAGAAATGCAAAAACTGGGTGCGGGGTGGAGTCCAGGGGCATAGCGGGGGTGGGGTCCAGGGGGTTAGGCGGGGGTGTGGTGCGCAGGGTTGGAGGGCACGGGGTGGATGGGGTGCGGGTTGTGGTGTGGGGGCGCGGGGTTGGGAACGGGTGCGGAGTGGGGGTGCTGGAGGGGGTTTTAGGGGTGGGGGTAGTGGGTTAGGGTGCGGAATGGAGTGTTGGGGTGGTGGTGTGGGGGCGGGGGTTGTGCATGGTGCGGGGTTCTGGGTGGGTTTCGGGGGGGGGGGGGGGGGGGGGTGGGGTTCGAGGGCTGGGGGACCAGGGGGCGTGCTCCCTGGCTAGCAAGAGGGCCGCCGAAGGCGGGCCTTGCAGCTAGTTTACATATACGAGAAGCTATTTTCAAGTATAAAATTTACGAAAAGTAAAATTAGAAGCTCACTGCGAGCTCAAAAAATAATAAAGTTTCTTATATCTACATTACCTATTAACTATCTTTTTTGAATAACAAATATCAATAGAATTATAATATTTTATCCGCGGTCTGCGACAATTTTTTTTTCTTCAAATTTGGCCCGTGTAAGCCAAAATGTTGACTCCCCCGTACTAGAAATTGTTCTTTTTATAAAGACGATAATTCTAAAATAATACATCTCAAATTTTATATGAAATTGAATATCGTCTGGTGTGCGCTTGTGAATTACCCTGTGGTGATAGTCAAGTTTGAATGGCTCTGGTTGTAGGATTGTAGGAGGATCGAGTTGTCCAAGTAATGAACCACAACAGCAACAGCCACCCCCAATCCTTTGCGCCCTCTCAGCGTTTGATTAATTATTTGTGTCGCCCTTCTCTTGTTCGGACAAAACGCAAATTTGCTGGCTATTTACGTGCAAAGAGCGACGGACACCCTGACCTGCATGTCCAATGGATTTTCCTGGAAATCGTTATACTCGCCATTCTCCATTCACCCACGCATATTCTCATACTTGCATATTCAAATTTTCATTTTGTAATAAATAATACAATCTCTAATTTTTTTTAATCTTATTAAGCAAGGATATTTATTTTGATAAATTTATATATTTTTTTGATGAAGGCCCTGATGGCTTATGTATAATAATTTGATGCTGTTTTGGTGTATGTAAGCCCTTTGAACCAGATATGGTGTTCAGATGAAGACAAGGATTTTATTCAGGTTGAATAATGAGATGTATTGTCTTGTTTAGATATTTTATTTTCAAATCATGAGACGGTCTTCGGCGGAGACTCTCCACCATCATCAGTCAGTGTTTGAATTAGGAGCGCTCAAGGACTTCAAAACAAATATAACATCATTTTGACATACAAATAAATATTTTTTACATATATTATATGAAGGACATAACACAATTATGTATATTTTCATTTAATTTTAACCTTTCAAGAGGACTGTTGTATTTATATTATGTATGTTTTATAGAATTATAAAAATGTAATTGCAACATATCAAGAGATTTTCTTACTGTATACTATGAACATATACTGAGCGCTACATAATTCAAACACTGACTGATGATGGTGGAGAGTCTCCGCCGAAACCGTCTCATGATTTGAAAATAAAACATCTAAACAAGACAATACATCTCATTATTCAACCTGAATAAAATTCCTTGTCTTCATCTGAACACCACATCTGGTTCAAAGGGCTTACATACCTCAAAACACCATCTAATTATTTATAAATTTTTATTTTCACTTATTTTAAATAAGTGAAATTTTGAAATAACATCTCTGAAAATAGATTTCTTTTATCTTCTAATTTCAAATTATATGGTAAATTTGACTTGCAATTTTTAAATACTAAATAGAGAGAAAAGTGAAACTTTTTCAAATATTCGATAAACTGGTTGCAGTTTTGGTGAATAATTCAAAATTCACCTTGGATTGTTTATTATTTTTTACTATAGAAACGAATTAAAATCTCAAAAAAGTATCATTTTTTGAATTATATTTTTTGGTGAAAAGATTTTGTTTTGCCAAGAGTAGCAAAGATGTTGATTCATAAAAAGAAATCAATGAAGTTTTTCTTCGTTTGATTCAAATAAACATATTCATAACATATAACCATATATAAGTATAACGAATATGCTCCTTAGATGCTGTGGATGCTGCAGAATGCAAAATGTCAACCGTATTTTCATACCTAATAGTCATAAAAAAATATAAAATAAAATTTGAAAAATAACGAAATATTCTGCATTTTATCGATAATTTTACAAAAAGGAGTGAAAAATAAAATAACATTTTTAAAAATAAAGGGTTCTTTATTGGACATCCTCTAACCTATACAATTTATTTGTTAGAGACTATAGTTTCAAAGGTTTGATCTTCACCCTCAGTTTTCGTAAATATAAATATTTTATCTGTTATTTTTCATAGGTTCAAATGAGTTATATGCTATGTCCAGCTTATTTTAGAACAAAACAAATTTACCTACACCCAATTGTGTATTTGAACCAATGAGAGTATTAATATTTATAATTAAAAGAGATTGTATATTATATAAATAAATTCGTTTAATTTGTTATGCAAGCTGGTTAGCTGGTAATATAATCGTTTTCTATGTGGCAATGTTGCTGCTTTAACTATGCCCAATTTCGTTTATGAGAAATAGCAGATAAAATACATATTTATAAATAAAAAGACTGGCGATGAAGGTCAAACCTTCAAAACTATAGTCTCTAACAAACAAATTTATATATTATGGTATTATAGACAAATTGATTTTTAAACTCGAAAGTTTTAATTATTTTTGTTAAAAATGCCAATTGGAAAAAATGACATTCCTTCTTAAGAGCTGATTCGGCGGGAGGGTCCGTGGGCATAGTTGGATAAGCCGCCTTTCGCGCAAAGGAGAGAGACACGAGTTAGAAACCCGTCGGATGCTCTATTTATTTTTTCTCTTTTCAAATAAAATTCAAAGAATAATAAAATAATTTTCTAAATGTAGAATTAACATAAGAAATTATTTATATATTATATATCATATTATTTAACTTTCGCAGTTCAAATTGCTTTATATATTATATAGATATATATTTAAATTCGTTATATAAATGTAAATGTTTATTTGTATCAAGCATAGGAGAACCTAATTGTTTTCTCTTTATATATTATTTGTGTTCTTTTTTTAATGATTAGACGCACTGTTAATAGTGTAAGTTTAGTACCATAAATATGACCAGAATATATTATTTATAATCCTTTGCTTAAATATAAGTTAAAAGAATATTTTTTGCTATTTTCGAAAGAGTAACCTGTTTTAACTGGGTTAAAATTTTTAATCGGATTTTTTTCCCCTTTCAATAAATTACATCGCTTCATTGTCCCGCGTCCTGTATATTCTCTCTACGTAGATTCCCACTTTTATAAAGCAACCGTGTATTAAATACAAAAGAGCGAAGGGGATTTGCTGCGCTCTCTATAAAAGAGGGCATAATTTTTTATTATATAGAAGTCTCTCTATCTCTCTGTTGGAGGATTATTTCCAGCCCACCAACCCCCCACAATCCCACAACCCCATAACCTGCTCCCACACTCACACTACACCCCCGGGTTAAACGCTTGCGATATTGTTCTCCCGTTCACATGGCACAAAACTATTCATTCCCACCCCCCCTCGATACCCCCCCTTTTAGGATAGATATATTCGCTCTTTAGATATTAAATTATTCTACCTTCAATTTTTTCCTAATTCAAATACTGAAGCTTTTGTAGGGTGATTTTGTTTTGATTATACAGATGCAGAGATAAATTTCCAAAATCGATTTTTTTAGGATTATATTTTCTACAAGTAAAGATTAATTCCGAAAGATAAATCAATGAGGTTGTCCTCTGCTGCGTGCCCAGTTATGGGCAGGAAGGTCAGGTGCCCCCCCCCCCCTCTAGAAGACGAAATAAAGTCTATTATGTTGGCAACTAAAATTTAGAACATGTAAAAATATATATAAAAGGAAAGAAAATTAAAAAAAAATAAATAAATTTCCTTTACTTTATTTAAATATGTTTCACCAAGTACCTACACCATTCTTGATTTTCGTCTTATTTTGACGAGTTCTATAATAATCCGTCGTCAGATCGTGGCGCCACGGAAAGCGTGATTCTACGGTTACCACATGATTGGCCCCTCTCTTATATTTTATATCTAATTAAATCATTTAGAAGGTGGGGGAGGGTCATAAAATACAATTCTAGGCCCTTGGATCAAACTCACCCAAATTTTGTATAATCATAATTAGTGAGCCCCCGAGAAGACATAATCTTCGTTATTATAAGTTCATTTTATAGAAATAGGTATATTTCATTTCTCTTGTTTTTTTAGTTTTAAATTCTTATAGTTTTAATTTTT